>JAVJIF010001960.1:0-235822 GCA_038442645.1 Agave tequilana
ATCGACTACCGTGATCTCAATACGGCCTGTCCCAAGGATGAATTTCCGCTGCCCATCACTGATGTCATGATTGACAACACATGCAGGTTCGAAAGATGTCTTTCATGGACGGCTTTTCAGGGTACAACCAGATTAAGATTATCCCGACGATGAGAAGCATACTTCGTTCCGAACACCATTGGGGGTATACTGCTACACTGTAATGCCCTTCGGACTGAAGAACGCCGGAGCAACCTATCAGCGGGTAATGATTACAATCTTTCGCGATCATCTCCAAAAAATGATGGAGTGCTATGTCGACGACATTGCTGTCAAAAGCCGCAACAAGAATGAACATCTTCGCGACCTCAGAACGATGTTCGATATAATGCGGGCGCATCAACTGAAAATGAACCCGACAAAATCCTTCTTGGGAGTGTCGAGTGGCAAGTTCCTTGGGTTTATTGTTACATCAAAAGGATTCATCTTGACCCAGATAAAGTCAAAGCCATTCATAGCATGCATCCGCCAGGAACCTCAAGGAGCTTAGAGGCTTGCAAGGCAGGCTGGCCTATATCAGAAGATTCATTGCAAATCTCTCAGGCCGCTGTCAACCGTTCACGCCGGCTCATGAAAAAGGGTGCTTCCTTCGTATGGGATCAAGCTTGCCAGGAAGCTTATGAAGACATCAAGAGGTACCTCACAAGCCTCCAGTCTTAGTGGCCCCTACATCAGGGAAGCCATTCTTGCTTTATGTAAAGGCTATGGACTACTCCCTCGGTGCCCTCCTCGCTCAAAGGACGACAATGGCCACGAACAGGCCATTTATTATCTGAGCAGAACTCTCATAGGAGCGAATCTCGCTACAACCATATCGAGAAAGAGTGTTTAGCTCTCGTCTTCGCTGTTCAGAAGACACGACAATTATTTGGTCGGCCAGACCATACATGTCATCTCCAGAGTAAACCCATTGCGTCTTCTTATGACGAAGCCAGGATCATTGAATTCAAGATTGGCTAAGTAGGCACTTTTATTGTTTCAATACGACATGACCTTCATCCCTCAGAAGGCGGTCAAAGGTCAAGCCCTTGCAGAATTCTTGGTTGCTCATCCAGTTCCGGAGCATTCAAAACTTCACGAAGATATCCCTGATGAAGTCTTCGAGTCTTATGCAACCTCAGAAGAGAAGTATGGCAGATGTTCTTTGATGGAGCATCGCGAATGGGCCCTAAAGGCAAGATTATTGCCGGAGTGGGGGTTGTGTTTTATCTCCCCCACAGAATCATGTCCTGCCCAGAGCATTTTCTCTGACAGAATCGTGCTCCAACAATGTAGCAGAATATAATGCTCTGCTCATCGGTCTTCAACTCGCCCATGGAATGGGGGTACGCTACCTCGAAGCTTATGGCGATTCAAACCGATCATCAATCAGGTTAAGGCGAATACGAAGTCCGCCATGAGGACTTGGTGCCTTATTACCATACAGCCATCGAATTGGCTAACCTATTTGAAGGTTTTCTACATCGGGCATGTGTCCCGATCTCAGAATACAAGGCGGACGCTCTCGCTGCATTAGCGACGACGCTAGCCTTGCCAGCCGACACCGAGTATCACCTCACAGTCGCAACTCGACATCTTGTATGCTCCAAGCACATGCTAAGATTCGAGAAGTGTATAATGTCTCTACGGATCTTGAGCCGAGGGATTGCGCTTCCTCTCATTGACTATGCTTTGCACGGTCTACTTCCAGACGATCCTAAAGAAGCGGCGTCCGTCAGACGAAGGTCCATCCGCTTCTACTACGATCCAACTTGAAGACACTTTAACGTCGTTCTATGACGGTGTCCTCCTCCGTTGCCTTTCTAATTCAGAGGCACAGGAAGCGCTTCAAGAAGCGCACGATGGCACTTGCGGAGCTCATCAGCCAGGTCCAAAGCTTAAAGATGGTTGCATAGGCTGGGATACTATTGGCCAACTATGATAGCCGACGCCATCCAATATGCACGAAGGTGTAAAGCATGTCAGATTCATGCGGACTTCATACACCAGCCTTCGGAGCTGCTCCACCCCGACTGTTGCTTCATGGCCATTTGAAGCATGGGGAATAGATGTCGTAGGGCCAATCAGCCCTTCTTCGACAAAGGTCACCGGTTTATCCTAGCAATAACGACTACTTTTCAAAATGGGCGGAGGCTATACCACTGGTTGAAGTCAAACCTCCAATGTGGTTCACTTTATCAAGAACCACGTCATCCATCGATTTGGTGTCCCTAGGCGGATCATCCACGACAACGGTCCCCAATTCATAAGCCAAATATTCTATCGGTTCTGCGATAAAAATCAAATTCAGAATGTGGCTTCAACTGCCTATAATCCTGGTGCCAATGGCTTGGCGGAAGCATTCAACAAAACAATCATCAAGCTGCTCAAGAAATTCGTCTCCTCGAATAAGCGAGATTGGACGAAAAGCTCGGTGAATGTCTTTGGGCCTACCGAACCACGGTGCGGACACCGACAGGCAATACGCTTTTTTCCCTGGTATATGGGTGCAAAGCAGTCCTCCCATTGGAAATCCAGATGCCATCGTTGCGTATAGCTCTGATTACTAAAACCACATCAGAGACAATGATCGCCTACGACTTTCAAGAGCTCGAAGCTTTGGACGAAAAGCGACTACAAGCTCAGCAACATATCGAGCTATATCAAGCTCGAATCTCAAAAGCCTTCAATAAGAAGGTCAAACAGAGAGCCTTCCGGAAAGGAGACCTGGTCTTAGCCGTCAGACGACCGATGATTATGACGCACAAGACCAAAGGCAAATTTCAGCCTAAATGGGAAGGACCGTTTGTAATAGAAACAGTCTATTCAAACGGAGCATACCGCCTCACGACTGCAGAGGGCGACCTACTCATGATGCCGATCAATGGCAAGTTCTTAAAGAAGTATTATCCTTAATCAAGGATCCTTCTTATGATCAAGTTAACATTACACCTCTGATCAAGACCTTGCGTGTTCAAAGCACACACAAAGAGAGCCTCTCTCTTCCCTCAAGCGAGATCACACAACCATAAACCAGTGGGAACCTGGCCGTATACTGGTTGTCTCAAAGGAAAGTCAGGGTTACACAGACGTTAACCAGACGATCCAACGTCCTTAACGATTAAGGATAGAGGAAAATGTTGGCCTGTAAGCCCAACATAAGTCCTCGGCAACTCATCATGCTGAGGGGAATAGCATGGCTAGCCCAATTCAAACGGTAGTTGGTAAAGGCATATCAAACCCGTTGACAGCTGGGGATTTGCTAAAAATCCTAAGGGACCTGTTCCCATTTGATTCCCTCTCCAAAATCACTTACCATTCTCATCCACAGAATGGTAAGACCACAAATGCATTTCGCTGTTACGTTAACATTAAACCTATGATAGCAATTCCCTCGTTTCTCCCCGTGAGAACGAGACCTCCAAAGTCACTTACCAATTCTCATCCATAGAATGGTAAGACCACATATACATTTCGCTGTTACGTTAACATTAACCTATGACAGTGATTCTCTCGTTTCTCCCAATGAAAACGAGACCTTGTTCCAAACTCCATTACAACCTTGAGCTTGGTGGCGTCTCATCCGGTTATGTCATTGCGACCTCTGAACCAGCAGACAGCTAAGTCTCAATTCCGAGCCCTGTTGACATTTACAAAAGACAGGTCTCGATACTCGTTGACATTTACAAAAGACGAGTATCACCAATTTTTGAAGCTTGGTGGCGTCTCATTCGGTTATGTCATTGCGACCTCTGAACCAGCAGACAGCTAAGTCTCAATTTCGAGCCCTGTTGACATTTACAAAAGACAGGTCTCGATACTCGTTGACATTTACAAAAGACGAGTATCACACAATTTTTGAAGCTTGGTTGCGTCTCATTCGGTTATGTCATTGCGACCTCTGAACCAGCAGACAGCTAAGCCTCAATTCCGAGCCCTGTTGACATTTACAAAAGACAGGTCTCGATACTCGTTGACATTTACAAAAGACGAGTATCACCAATTTTTGAAGCTTGGTGGCGTCTCATTCGGTTATGTTATTGCGACCTCTGAACCAGCAGACAGCTAAGTCTCAATTCCGAGCCCTGTTGACATTTATAAAAGACAGGTCTCGATACTCGTTGACATTTACAAAAGACGAGTATCACCAACCTTGAGCTTGGTGGCGTCTCATCTGGTTATGTCATTGCGACCTCTGAACCAGCAGACAGCTAAGTCTCAATTCCCAGCCCTGTTGACATTTACAAAAGACAGGTCTTGATACTCGTTGACATTTACAAAAGACGAGTATCACCAATTTTTTGAAGCTTGGTGGCGTCTCATTCGGTTATGTCATTGCGACCTCTGAACCAGCAGACAGCTAAGTCTCAATTCCGAGCCCTGTTGACATTTATAAAAGACAGGTCTCGATACTCGTTGACATTTACAAAAGACGAGTATCACCATTTTTGAAGCTTGGTGGCGTCTCATCCGGTTATGTCATTGCGACCTCTGAACCAGCAGACAGCTAAGTCTCAATTCCGAGCCCTGTTGACATTTACAAAAGACAGGTCTCGATACTTATTGACATTTACAAAAGATAAGTATCACCAATTTTTGAAGCTTGGTGGCGTCTCATCTGGTTATGTCATTGCGACCTCTGAACCAGCAGACAGCTAAGTCTCAATTCCGAGCCCTGTTGACATTTACAAAAGACAGGTCTCGATACTTGTTGACATTTATAAAAGACAAGTATCACCTACCTTGAGCTTGGTGGCATTTCAATCGGTTATGTCATTGCGACCTCTGAACCAGCAGACAGCTAAGTCTCAATTCCGAGCCCTGTTGACATTTACAAAAGACAGTCTCGATACTTATTGACATTTACAAAAGATAAGTATCACCAATTTTTGAAGCTTGGTGGCGTCTCAGTCGGTTATGTCATTGCGACCTCTGAACCAGCAGACAGCTAAGTCTCAATTCCGAGCCCTGTTGACATTTACAAAAGACAGGTCTAGATACTCGTTGACATTTACAAAAGACGAGTATCACCATTTTTTGAAGCTTGGTGGCATCTCAACCAGTTATGTCATCGCGACCTCTGAACTGACAGATAGCCAAGTCTCATTATCCAACCCAACAAGAATTATGTTCCCAAGGAATTGCACTACAATTCGGAATCGCAATCCAAAAAGAAGAACAAGATTGAAGATTCGACAAAAGAAGAAAGAATTTTCATTCATTTCAAGAGGATAAAGTACATGGAGCTACAAGCGTACACTGTACGATCTAAGCCGCTCTCCGAGGGTGTTTAGCCTCGTCTTCCTGTCATCAGCAGACTGGGTAAGCGCTTGTGACCTCAGCTCAGCCTCATTGAATTCTTCCGCCTGAGCCAGACGAGCTTCGCCTCCGCCAAAGTAGCCCTCTGTGACAACCCCTGCCGCGCAAGCTCCTCACTCTGAGCTTTGAGCTCTTCAAGCCGCGCAGTTTCCTCAAGACGCACCGGTATGGCCTTGGATAAGAGGAGATTTGCTTCTAATCATTTCCTCAGCCTTCGCAATCTTATCCTCAGCGCCAAGAAGAGCACTAGTGGAGGCGTCAATTGCACTTCCAACCTCCGCTTGCCTTATTTCCAAGGATTTCAAGTCAGAAGAGATGGCCTTAGCAGCCTCTTGAGCGGCAAGCCGGGTCTCGTGCTTTTGAGCAATGAGAAGCGCGAGCCGGTCATCAACTAAAGACTCCGGGTCCGAGCGGTGGAGGCGGCGCCATTCCTCTGCATCCTTCTCAAATTCATCCACCAGGAGCTCCAAAGCAGTGGCCTGGTGATACCCCTCAAAGTCGCGAATACTCTCAATATCATTGGAGAGGACCCCCTTTAACCTTGAGAATGGCATAGTCGAGCCCTTCAGAACCAGGTCGATAGTCCCCCTAAGCCTTTATAAAAGTTATCGACCAGGTCACCGATGTAATCGTTCTCGACCTCAGCCACTTCCTGTAAAGAGGCAACCTCGGAATAGTCCACCAGCCTGGTCGACGCCGTCGCAGAAGAAGCAGCGGAGGCACTGACAGCAGCCGGACAAGCCGTGGGCGATCTCGGCGGAGTCCTCATCGAAACCAGAACGCCAGCCATCGCGGAAGAAGGACTAGCAACCACCTCCTGAGCAGCAGGCTCAACCACCAGGGTTGGAGAAGTAGGGCTTGTGATCACCCTCAGCTCCGTACTTGGCAAAATTGTCGGCACCCCACTCGTTGATACAGTTGGGAGTGAGGACACCTCCGGGATTGTCGCCTCCGCAACTTCTGGCCTTTCGGCTGACTTGGGCCGATAAGAGGCAGGTCGCCGTACAGCGCATCCAGCATAGTAGCATCAGCCGTGGTCGAAGCGCTCATGTCACCCCTTGACCCTTCGGGGAGATTTCCCAGCTCTCTTGAAGCTGATGTATCTTGAGGCCGAATATCTGTAACAAGACTGCGGTCAGTCGGAACACTACATGCAGAAGAAACCAAGAGGTTACGACAATACCATAAGATGACGTCGCCTCAAACGTCTCGCCGACCACATCAGTCTCCAGGGGCTCCATCGGAAAATTCTTGCCAGAATCAACACGAATAGCCGTTCGCTTTCGCTTGCCGAGTATCCTGTGGACCACCCGATAGAACTCGATGCCTCAGGACTTCCTTTAGAAGTCCCAGCGCCCGAAGGACCGATGTCGGCCACATCACCTCCGGACTCCTCCAGAAGGGCACAGGAACCAGCTTCAGCTCCATAAGTGAATAGGGGATCATAATGTTCCCCTTGTTCTCCAGCTGCCTCAGCTCCTACAATCAAAAAGGATTGATAATAAGTCAATGGGAACGCACAAAAGGCGTATTATATGGACAAGTTAATCTTACCCAGACCTGGAGCGAATTCACCACTAGTCGGTTCAGCAATCGACGGTTCAGCTGCTAATGGGGCAGCAGGAGGAATCGCTGTAGAGGGATAACCCTCTACGACAATCGTAGGAGCTTGGCGACGGGGCTTCTTCGCCAATGATTTCCTACGAGAGCTACCTGCCCGCTTTCTCTTGAAGTGGACGTCAGAATCCTCTTCTTCCACTTCTCCCGCACGTCGTGGGAAAGATGTCCTCACCACACCAGAGCCAGCCGCATGAGTATCAGCTCCCATCCCCGCCTCGAAGCGAGGACTCCCTGCATCAGAAGCCTCGCTATCATCTACAGCGATGAACTCCTCCAAGCCAGGACACGAACCCGTTTGCCTTCCTTTCTCTCAGAAGCCTTTCGCTTCAGTCGATGAGAGATTAACTTCACACCCGAACGGTTGGCATTGAATCCAGGAGGTGTGGAGTTAGAAGCCGCATACCATTGGCAAAAGCACAGGGTCGTCAGAAGGTTGGGATCCTTCAACGGCGTGCGCAGCCACGCCCCGGTGCCGCCCGCAGTAAAGAATCGCCAGGCACGGGCCCCATCGATGAGACTCCCCATGAAGGCTAAATCGAGATTGGGGTTGCCCACATACAGCTGGTCGTACCCGAACTGTTGAGCAAACCGGCTTGGGATGTAAGGTTCTAAATAGCAGACATCTCCGCTTCTATACAATAAATGTGAGGGCCGATGCTGACCAGCCACTCAAAAACCCCCCGACTCATGGGAGACCGTCCTGACTCCGCATCTCGGAATTCCTCGTCGGACCCTGCGCCCCGAATACGTGGAAAATAGCGGAATAAGTTGTAAGCGTCATGACGACGCACTAACTTGCGGGCCTCGGCCACGTAGGTCTTCAGCCATAAACATCCTTCGAATCGGCGGAAAAAAGCCATTCGAACACATTGCGGAGGGTCTTCTCCAGCTTCAATCAAAGAAGGGCAGTGTAAGGCAAACCACGCCATTAAGTAAGTGTATGGCAGGCCCACCCTAGGATTAGGTCTATCACAAGGCAGGATGGCACTCTTCCCACGCCTCGTTGCCGGTGGCCTGCAGAAAGCCTCCGTTAATGCGCGAAGGCCTCTTTGAATACAACACACCATGGCCGGAAGAAGACCCAGACGGTGGCCATGGACTAAGCGAACGGCAGGCAGCAAAACATTCGGGTGGACGATGTCACCCGAGGAGGATGGCACTACGCATTTCTTCAACCAGACGGTTAAGAAACCGGCCAACAGTGCCTTCCGGGACATTGACTGACGAGCCTGATGGTGAAAGCTCCGAAGGACATCACCCTTCTTATAGGGACCATCGTCTTCTGTCATGACAATATCCTTTGGAGACATACCTCCATCCGTTCAAAAATGTCGCCATCTGCAACTCCGCAATGAGCTGCCTCAGGAGCATTCTTCATATCTGGGAATAGGTAACTCGCCCAGTTCTTCAAGCTCTTCGAGCTACCCTTGCTGCCACCATGGATGCTAGAACAAATGTGCAAATGGCACATTAACTCCCGATAAGTCTCAAATAAAGCAGGCTCCTGCTTCCCCAGCAGAGCCAACTCCGCCTCGCATGGAAAGTACTCTTCATACGGGAGAGACCCGAATGGCAAGGCAGAGATTTCTCTCATCTCGTGCAAGGTCATGCCCAACTCGCCAACTAGGGTGAAGAAGGTCCCCGAAGCTGGGCAATACAACTCAAGGATGGCGTAGAAGCACGCCACCTTCATATCAATGCCGTAGCAGGTCGCCCTTACGGCCTCATAGAGGTTTAACCTCTCCAAGTCCTCCTCGAAGTGAGCGAGGATATAGTTGGTCAAGTCCGCCCACCATGTCTTTGGGGGATGAACCCAACCAGGAGTCCTGAAGTCAGTGGCGGGATAATTCCCGTCAACTGCGCAGAATTGGGTGCCAAAGGTCTGCGCCACAGCCAGATTCTCTCCTACCGGAAGCTCCCGCGACACGTTTTCAGGATATAGGCCTATTATGTTGTGAGGAGGGCCCGCCCTTGAAAAACCAAGAGACTGAGATTTCAATCTCCCGACATGGACGGACTCGACACTTCGGCTCACGCCCCATGCCATCTTCCGAGCCTGAGTTACACACTCAAAAGAAGACAAAGGAAAGTGTCGCTTGTTAGACGGAAGATAAAACTTCTCGCCATCCAACTCGAAGATCCACTGTCCCTCGCCTGCCTGTAATTGGCGATCAGGATCAGACGCGGCATCTCCGAACATGAAATTGGGCTTTTTATAAGTCCGACGGTCGATGTCTTCGAGAGGAGCGGTGGTTAGAATACTCCTCATGGTGAGCGGGTCACCACCATGGATAAGCGTGTCCCAGACGACGGAACTCCGCTCACTAAAGAGAGAAGCCTGGCCATAGAATTGAAGGCTGATACTGCCATCCGCTCGGCTGGTCATCCCAAACAGACTATTCAAGGGACCAGGGGTGTAAGGCACTGCAAGAAAGAAAAGGAAGAGAACTATGATTAGTTCAACAATCAAGAGATATAAGATAACCAAGGCATAGCCTCGCCCCGTGAGCAAGGCCAGTAAGGCGACAGCCTCGGCAAAGCTTGATCTCGCAGACAAATCTGCATTTTGCAGAAAACGTCTAAATACCAACTTCGCTTAAGCGGGAAGTGGTATAGCCCTAAGGGCTGACGTCACCAAGAGGGCACTATGGTCAAGAGTCATCCTTCGTGGCCATGACTGAAGGGACAGACCCGAGTCCTATTCCTCAAACAGAACGAAGACAGCCCAAGTAATGGCTTCATACGGAAGCCTAAAGAAGAACTATTCAGTTCTTAATTCCCTGTACAAGGAAGATAGGGAAATTCAGGGAAACAAGTTCTCTAACGAGAACAGACCATATTCCATCATCCTGATAAGCCAAATACTGGATTTAAAAGAGAAAGACCGTAGTCTCTAATTAGGAGAGAAAGTCTCTTACCGGCGATTGGTCGCTCGATGACCGAAGGAGGAGGAGGACCCTCCGTTGCAGAAGTCGCCACTTCTTTCCCCCGCTCGTCTTTTGGGCGCCATTGAAGAGCTGCAAGAGTTCTCAAAGTTCTCTGAACGAAGAAGGAAAATGAAGAGGGAAAGTCAAGAAATTTCTCTGAAAAAGGAGATCTTTTCCTGTTCAGCCCGATCGGGCTTTTATAGGCCAATCAGCGCCTGAAACGAGGCCTCGAAAAGGGCGTACGCCGCCGTTTCAAATTAATTCGAAACGCCACCCGAAGCGCCTTCCCGAGAAGCGCTGCTTCGATTCCACTAAGGGTTAACTTCGCCCTGGCTTAAAATGCGGGCTTCGCGCAATCCTTCAGGGACTTCGCCGAAAGGCTTATCTTAGCCCCCTAAAAAGGCGCTGTTCGCGGGACATGCCAGTTTCGCGAAGTTTATTCAAAGAAGGGACTATGTCCCTAACTCCGCATACAGTTTAGCTCCGCTATAGCCAAATTTTCAATGAAAGCAAGCAAAGATCAGATAATCAAGAGATGAACTTTCATTGATTTAAAGGAAGAGTACATTGATATTACATCAAAGTTGTGTTTCATACAACACACCCAGTTGCTTAACAAGGTCATTTGCGCAAAAGGCATACAAGTGGTTTTATCCGCTTCTAAGTCAAACCAACTGGACAAAGAAGGCCTTCCTCCTGCACAAGGCCGTAATCAGTGGTGCCGCAAGGACACAGTCATTATTCTCCACAAAAATGGCAGATCTTGCCGGCCATTTTTGTTGAAGCCTGGCAATAAAAACCTATCGCCGCCAACACGATAGATCACGTATAATGGGAATCGGCAGTGATACCAGTGATCTAACGGGTGTGATGCCCGCTTTCCCGAAGTGGATCGCCCCCAAAGGCCACCAAAGTTGAAAGTCGGCAATGATGCCGGCGATCCCACAGGCGACACCCACTATCTTGAAGCGGATCATCTCCGGTAAAAGCGGCAGCCAGCCTCACCTCAGAACGAATCACCTCACATAAAAGGCTGCCAACAGCCTCTGGGACACGCATCCGTCGCCCCGAATGTTCCTCCTGCTTAAAAGTAAAGCTTCAACCGGGGAAGCATAAGGCAATTTTATGGTTCCTTCCATCAAGTCACTGGACTGACAAACATAGCCCACTGCAAGGCAAATCAGATCAGATTAGCAACTAAGCACAGGAAAGGCTACAAAAGAACTAAACCAAATCTTTTGGATTGAAGCGATCCAGTTTCAGTAAAGCAGAGGATAAGCCTCGCCTGCACAGCACTGATGGGCTGGCTCAGCAAACGCCAAGTCCAAGCCTCGCCTATATGGCTAGCCAGACTGACCCCGTGGGATACAGTCTTAGCTCCGCCTATATGGCAAGACTGGCTCAACTATTGAAGAGACCAAGTTCCAA
This sequence comes from Agave tequilana, assembly GCA_038442645.1. Taxonomy (NCBI): domain Eukaryota; kingdom Viridiplantae; phylum Streptophyta; class Magnoliopsida; order Asparagales; family Asparagaceae; genus Agave; species Agave tequilana. The sequence goes on from JAVJIF010001960.1 coordinate 11,313, forward strand.
GTTCTGCCTGTACAGCGGACTTAATGTGCAGTGATCTTCCTTTGATCAAGTCAAAAATGATAGCTTCGCTGGGAGGCTATGCCAAAATCCTTCTCTGCAGATCAGTTAAATGGAGAACAAGGGAAGCTAATCCCTGAAGCAACCGCTGAAGATAAATTAAGGGAGATGAATTTCCTAAAATCGGTGAAGTCGTTGAACGATCAAGACTTACCGGTCCTTGGCCGGATAATGACCAGAGTGGGCATTCCCACTAGTTCAGAGATCTGAGTATCTCTTTCAAACCAAGAGAAGAGAAGAGAGGCAAAGCACTTCTCTTCAGAGGACCTCAAGTGTCCTATTTATAGGCCCCATGGCCTGAGCACTCCCGCCTCAAGCGTGGAAACAGAGCGCATTTAAGGCATTTACTGCGCCTTGAGAACAGGGACGGTTTCCCTTGGAACCGTGCGAAGGGAGAAACGTCTCCCTCATAAAGGCACTTATTGCGCCTTGAAGAAAGGGAATATCCTCCCTTAGAAATGTGCAAATCAGAGAATATCTCCCTCGATCAGCACGAAGAAAGGAGTAATCCTCCTCGTAACCGGCCCACGGCAGTTGGCCTTAGGAAAGCAACAGATGTTCCAGAGCGAACCTACCTAGCCCAGATGCGGAGCTACCCGTACGCGAAGCTACTCAGAGTCACGAACCTCTGTGCAATTCTTCGACGAATCTATGTCCCAAAGCAGGATTGAAAGCGAAGCTAAACTCAACCATTATGGCGACGTTCATTCTCCACCGATCAAAGCAGTTCAAAGTATTTCAAAGTCTGAGCCATTGCAGACTTTCGAAAACTTTGAAGGGGGTCTTGTTGACACTTAAAAAAGACAAGATTCTTATTGGTCCGAACAAAGTCTAAACTTGTTGACATTTACAAAAGACAAGTGACAGACGAGCTGAAGACCAGTTTTCACCCATCTCCGAGGGACAAGGAAGCAACTTGGACTCCACTGATCCAGCAAGCAGACAGTGAACCCGGATTGTTTCTAAACAGACCTCAGCAGGTCTAAGATGCTAGCACTTAGCATCACATGAGCCCAAAGGGATAGCCTCGTTTGAGAGGCTAATATCCCAACTTCGCCTTGAAGTCATCCAAAGCCTCGCCAAGAAGCTAACTCGCAACTTCGCCACAGAGGACTTCCAGCTCCGCCAAAGGGTCCTTTCGGACTTCGCCAAAGCTGCTTCTAGCTCCGCTACGAGCTCAATGCGGACAGCTCCGCTATTGGTCTGCTATGGTCAACCTTTGACCAATCAAATCTCCGGATGAGATCAGATCCAATCAGATCAAATTCAATTTAGATCGAATCAGAGATCAAATTTGGCAGTTGATTGCCACAATCTCTTGACTCTCCTAAAACGAGTAAGAAGATCAGGAGAAATCTTCCAACGATATGGAAAGGATCAAAACAGATCAAGAAGGTCCCACCGACCTGCCAATTCTAGCTTCGCAGAAGCTGATCCTAGCCTCGCAGCAAGGCTACTTTCTAGATTTAAACAGATCCGATTCAATCTGTTTTCATATCTTCAAGGACGATTATACCCTTGCTCTCCCTATAAATAACCCGCCAGGAGTACAAGGAGAGAGGACCGATCAATCGAAAGACCACAAAAAGAGAGAGAAGACTCCACAAGCAGAGACTTCTTCACAAAGCACCGTGTGCTCTCGAATTCAGAGACCTTTTAGAGAATTGCTTTCTCTAATCAGGGTGTTGATACCCTAACATCGTCCTTCTTCTCGAGGTCCGGAACCAGGCGAGAAGGAATTCCTTATTGAAGGCGATTTTGAGAAGCAGCAAGAGGGTTCTACCAACCTTCTGTTCTCTGATTCCCCGAACCAGGCGAGAAGGGAATCTCATCGCTCGCATCGTCAAAGGGACAAAGTGGTCGCGCGCTGACCAGACTCCTATCGGCACACTTCTCCAGAATCTCTGAGGAGATCTACTTGTAATCTTTTTAAGAATACTTGTAATTTAGCTCCTCAACCCCTTTTATTGTAAGTTTTCCCCTTTGCGAACATAATGGAAAACAGTGAGAGCGATGGTGCCTTGAGGTGGATGCGTTCCGAGCTTAAAGAGGACTATTTGGATGCATCACTTTCAAGGGGAGTTTGGTGGGAAGGCCACCTTGTTTTGGAGACATGGAGAGTTACCCTCATGGTTTTGGTAACTATCTCTTACTCCTTATTTATGTTTGCATACTTTTAGATCATTCATTTATTTAGATCATTCATTTATAGCATGTCTTGTTTTAATGCTCATTATGCCATATGCCATGCTTATTAGACCATTGACATACATGTATAGCATTTGAGATCACCCATGTTTATATGAACCCATATTTTTTGTTCTCTCCATAGTTTAGCTATTATGTATACCATAACTCTAATTCATGGGCATTTGCCATAATGATCATATGAGTTTTTGTTTTGATTTCTATGCTTCATGTTTTGATTACATGTTTAGATGTAGTTTTCATTAAAACTTGGATATATACTTGTACAACTAGTGAGCTACAAATAGACTATTATATGTTTGTGCTTGAACGCTCATTTGTACCCGTTAGATGTACTACTATAGCCTAGTTTTGATGATTCATACATTTGACTTGTATTCCATATTTTTGACATATTTTCATGTATATGTTTAAACTTCATGTATATGTCATTTTGTCTAAACTATTAGCTATACATATACATCCTTGAGCCACTTGCCTTCATGCATATACTTTTGTGGACTCGTTTATGTTTGGATATGTATGTATACTCTAGTTTGTACATGACATACATATACCTTGAAGGATTCTAGTTTTGATGATTTTCATGTTTTAAGGAATTTCTTATTGAGCTTGATTGCCTAATTCCATGACTTGTTTTTCACAAACGTGTACACTCATATTACTTAATGTTTTCTCATGATTTGTTTTCATGAGTATTATATGTGCTATATAGATTTTGAGTGACATTGGTTTAGTGATTTTCATGTTTTTCATGGAATATATTTTTGTTTTATTCCTTGCTTGAAGGATTTCGTACTAGTTTTTCAATTTTTCATATAACTAGTTCGTATTCTTCATATGGTAGAGTTTCAAACATATTATTTTCAAACTTATATTTGAAAACCCCTACCCATTTAAGGCGGTTGGTTGGGCGACCATGGTTTGTATGCTTATTATTGAAAATCCATTTAAAATATGTGCATGAAATAGGTGGTAGGAAGTATGAGTTATACACTTGATCTTATTATGTTTTCAATTGGTATCATTGGATCTTTTCAATTGGTATCACTATTGACATTCTTTTTGTATACGCATATATGTTTTTATATATGTATGCTTCAATTTCAAATAGTATCAATTTCGATTGGTATTCAATTTTCATACATATATATGCTTTATTTGTGCTTACTATATCTCTATATCTTTGAGCACAAATTTTGGTTATACTAAGCTTGATTTCTTAAATGACTATTATATTTCAATTGATTATGTTTCAATTGGTATATTATACAAGCTTATGCATCATTTTGTTTGGTATTTCATAAAGGGGGAGAAAATTCATATTTCACCTTTCAATTGGTTTTGTTATTTTACTCCCACACTTTATGTTGAAAAATGATTGAAAAATGATATTGATTTTTTTATATCATATGCTCCTAATGAAAAATTACTTTCAATTGGTACTAATCTTTACAATTGGTATCAAGATTACCTATAAGTTTACTTACAATTGGTATAATATAGACATGTTTATTTAAATTTATATTAAAAAAATTTGTTTTATGTACTTTTAATTGGTATGTTTTATTTTTTTTTTCAATTGATATCATGATGCACTAAATTGATATATGTTTTTCAATTGGTATCATAATGTGTTTGATTTGATTTCACCCCTTGTTGATATTTTTTTTGTTTAAGACAAAAAGGGGGAGAACATTATTTTATTGTTTTCTTTGACCCCTTTGTTGATGATTGACAAAAGGGGGAGAAGTATTTGAGTTTATATGCATGTTTATTATTTATTTGTAGGTTTATATCAAAGTTTGTTTTATGTTTTGATGTTTTGTTGATATTGATATCAAGAGCATGGATAATCATGCTTTGTTGTTTTGGTTTATTGGTATCCAGAACTTTTGTTAAAATTTTTATTGTTGGTATCAAGAGTTTTTTATTGATTATCTTTGAATTGGTATCAAATTTTTTATTGATTGGTATCAAGAGCTTTTATTACTTTTATTGATAAAGTTTTCAAATTGAAATTTTTATTGGTATCAAGAGCAATTATTTAAGAACATGTTTATTTCAAAAAGGAAAAGGAATTTATTTTTAAAGTTTGGTATCAAGAGCATGTTCATTTCATTGTTTTATGCATGTTGATGCATATTCATGTTTAATAGTCATTGCATATATTTATTGTTTATTGTTATGCATGAATTAAGGGGGAGCTTCTTTGAAGCTTAACTTTAATCCATGCATATATAACTCCATGAGTTTTATTATCATCAAAAAGGGGGAGATTGTTGGCCAGAGGCCTTCCACTCTAGTTTTGATGATAATTAACTCATGTAGTTATAGCTTACTAATAATCTTGTGATATTTAGTTTCAGATACTTAACCAAGATATTAGTAGGTGATTAGCTTCAAGAAAGATATTTTGGAGCTTTCACGTGGTGATTCAAGAACCCGAGCGTCAAGGTTCATATCTAGCACTCGTTGGAGTCAAGCTTGGTGGATCACGTTTGGATCAAGTCGACTTGGAGACGGCGCTCTACAAGAAGATCTTGGTTGTTTTAGAATAGTTAGTTTAAATCCATTTGTTAAAAATTAGATAGTGTGATATGCTCAAGTTCACAACACACACACTTGTTTAAAGTTTCATGTTTATTGATTTTCGGTTTTGGTTTAACCGATCTTGGTTTTCATGAATAGATAGAATCAAAACAGTTTACATGGTTTAATATAGATTAGATTTGATCTATATACATGTATGCTTCATATTCCTAGAAAAGCTTATTTTGATAACCTATTCATGTATTTGAGTTTTGTATTTTAACAAAACTTATTTTCGGATTTAATGTCAAAAACATTGATATATATATATATATATCTTTCATGTATATTAGATTATATCCATATACAAAATGCTTAAATGTTGTTTCAATGTCATGTTTTTGTATTTGGATGAGTTTTGGACAAAAACGATTTTCCATTTCAAAATCCTAGTTTTGGAAAATACGGAATTTGGTTTTCGGCAAAATTTCAAAGACACAAAAATGGTTTAAATAGTTTGAAATATGTGTTGAATTTTTCACACATGTTTGTATTTCAAAGAGAATATAAGAACTTATTTTTGTGGATTTTTAGAGATTTTATGGGATTTATTTGATATTAAAAAGACCAGTTTTCTAATCCTATAACCAATTCTGCCAGGCTCTGGCGGTCGACCGGGCCGGTCGACCGGACCAAGAGTCGGTCGACCGGACCGGTCGACCGACGTGCACAAGGATGTGCACGCAGCCAGCCTTTTAGGCCCGTCGACCGAGCGGTCGACCGACTGAAGTCAACCCATTCTAGGGTTGGCCCAGTCGACCGGGCGGTCGACCGCCAGAGAGCCGTTGCTCTCTGGTTCTGGGCACGGTCAACCAGGCGGTCGACTGGAAGGCTCAACGGTCAAAATTTGACCGTTGGCCGGTCGACCGGAAGGCCAATGCCCTGGGCTCAGCTGCCACGGGCAGATTCTCTTGAGGACTATATATACCCCATTCAAGAGTTGGTTCTTGATAAGTTTTTAGAGAGAAAAATTCAGATCTTTTCAAGTGTTTTAAGAGCAAGTTTTTCAAAAGAGTTTTTGGTTTAAAAGATCAATCTTCATTAGTTTTTAAAGTGTTTGTTAATTCAAAGAAAATAGTCTTTTGGGAATTTTTTTTTTTGGTCTAAAAATTCTATATCTATTTGGAGATTTTCCCAAGTGATTTTCTTTGTTCAAAACACTTTGTTTTCTCACACTTGAACTTATCATTCTATCCTCTCTATAGGATCTTTGTTTTGTGGGAAAAGAATTGGTTTGTGGTCTTTTGATCACCAGTTGTAAACTTCCTTTATTGTGATATCCCTCTAGTGAGAGGAGATTGATTTGGTATCCCTCTATTGTGAGGCGATTGTGGAAGTTGTGGTTGGCTCCCTCTAGTGAGAGGTGGAGATTGTGTTTAGCTCCCTCTAGTGAGAGGTGGAGTTTGTGTTGGAATCCCTCAAGTGTGAGGTGATTGGTGTTTTGTTGGCTAAGTGCCTATCCCTCATTTGTGAGGTAGATTTTGTGTTGGCTTTGTGCCTTGCCTCTGTGAGAGATTGTATTGGTTGAGAGAGGAGTTGTGTACTCCCAGTTATTGTATTGCCCAAAATCCTCAGTGGAGGTTCCCTGTGTGGGAGTCCTGTGCGGAAAGTTAGTGGAAATCCTTCTGTGTGAAGGCGGGGATGTAGAGCTGTGTGCTCGAACCTCGAAACATATCCGTGTGTTTGCGATTGATCCACTTTCTCTAACTCTCTCTATTACTTTGAGCATTGCATCATATTGCCATATCATATATATACTTGTGTTGTTTGTGTGTGCCTCACTTGTGCTTAACCCCGAGAGCTTCATATAGCACCTCAACTCTTATTTAGAGGAATCAAGAGGAGTTAATCTAGAGCCCTTCACGGGAATTCGGCTACACTTGTTGATTACATTAAGTGTGTTGCAATTAAGTTTTTAATTTTCGCATTTTGTTCATTAGATTAGCCGTACACCTATTCCCCCCTCTAGGTGTACTTACAGTCTTGACATCCATTTAATGGATATCTAAATTGTGTAATGTTGCAATAGCAATTAACATCCGAATGGAAGTTATTCTTGTTTACTGGGGAATAAGTATCGAAGTAGTCAAGCCTTTCCTTATGTTGATAACCCTTGGCTACTAATCTAGCCTTGTACTTATCGATAGATCCATCAGGTTTTAATTTTCTTTTAGAAATACACTTACTCCCAATTGGTTTACTGCCAGGAAGCAAGTTTGTCAATTCCCAAGTATGATTGCTTAGGATGAATTCTATTTCGCTATTTATAGCTTCTTTCCACATTTGTGCTTCGGGGTAGACATAACCTCTTTAAATGTTTGAGGCTGAAATCTGGATCAAAAGATTTTTAGATTCTTGATCTCTGACTTCTTATTGGTTCAACTTTCGCATTACTAATTAGTTCCTTGGGGCTTTCGTGCTTGAACGCCTTCTCGTGTGTTCTTTTCCCAGTAGTCTTATCTTCTTTTCATTTGCATAGAAAGATGTCTTCAAAGAACACATCATCTCTTGATTCAATAATCATGTTTACATTAATATCTGTTATTTCTGATTTATATATCAGAAATCTATAAGCACTGTTATTCAAGGCATAGCCTGTCCATTGTTTTCTCCAACTTAGTCTTTCTAGGTTGCTATTCAAGGCATAGCTTATGAAATTTTCTAAAACCTTTTCTCATTCACATGTACTTTTTTAGGACCTTTAGATGAAGTTGATTGGTGGGGGTATAAGTAAGGATGAGAATAGGCATGCCCATGGGCCCCCATTGAACATGCTCAATAGAAAATTTTCTATAGAAAATAGAAAATTATATTCTTATAGAAAATTTTCTATTGGGCATGTCCAATGGGGGCCCATGGGCATGTCCATTCTCATCCCTAGGTATGAGCAAGATGATGTATATTATCTTCAATGCGGTAATCAACCTAAATGGCTGCTTCTTCTCTAGCATGTGATATGTCTACGAGAATTTACATTTACATCGTACATTTTTAAAATCCATTAAATTGTTATTTTCTTCTGTTAAGACTGTCTCTAGATTATAGTGTGAGTCATGCCAGTTTGGTAAATATCATAGAACTCTTTTTCATCTAGAGTACTTAACCACTGTAGTTCTCTATTTGAGATTGTTAATAGTGATATTTGGGGTTCCATGTGAGTTAAAAGTGTGTCTGATTTTTTTATTTTGTAACTATTATTGATGACTATTCTCGTAGAACTTAGTTATTTTTAATGAAAGATCGCTACGAAATTCACTCTATTTCTCAAGATTTCATAAAAAGATTAGTACTCAATTTAATTGTTTATTTAAAATTTTATGATTTAATAATGATTTGGAATATGTGTAACATGCCCCCTCAAGGTTATTGTGATTCTCATGATATAATTCATCAAACTTCTTGTGCTCGTACACCACAACAGAACAGTGTTACTGAAAGAAAAAATGATTTAATAATGATTTGGAATATGTGTAACATGCCCCCTCAAGATTATTGTGATTCTCATGATATAATTCATCAACTTCTTGTGCTCGTACACCACAACAGAACAGTGTTACTGGAAGAAAAAATCGTCACTTACTTCACATTGCTCGAACCCTAAAGGCATATGCATGTTCCCAAGTGTTTTTGTGCAGAAACAATCCTTACTGCTTGTAATTTAATTTATAAAGTTTATTTTCTATTTTAGATGGCAAAATCCTATTCTCGGTTCTTTATCTTGAAAAATAGTTGTTTGATTTGCCTCCAAAGTTTTTGGGTTACGTGTATTTTGTTCAAATTCTCGAAAAAAAGACATGATAAATTAGATCATCGAGCAGTTTAGAGCGTGTTCGTAGGATATTCTCATACCCAAAAAGAATAACGATGTTAGAATATCCCATCAACATAAAGTATGTGATTTGTGCAAATATCAATTTCTTTGGAAACCCACCTTTCTTTTCAGTCATTCTAAGTTCCACTACAACTCTTTCGGCTACTCTTGTTACTCTTCTTGTACCACTAAAAGACTTACCTCCACTCTAAGTTTATCAACGACGCAAGAAGATTACCACTGTTCTTGATAGCTTACCCGCTCATCAGTCAATTGCTTTCAGGAAAGTGTCTAAGTTTCTCATAGCTCTTCAAAAAGATACTCATTCTTGTACTCAGCATTTTACAGCTAGTGTTATCTTTCTCTCATTTATCTCCTACATGCTTTAGTTTTGCAACCACAATATCTTTTATGTCTCTTTCAAAATCTTATCATGATGTTATGTTGGATCCTGAATGAAAAAGTACTATGAATGAAAATATGACTCATTTGCATGCTAATGAAATATAGAAATTATTACCATCGGGAAACAAACTATTGGTTATCCATGGATATACACTGTCAATTTCTTCACAATGGACAGAATGAGTGTTTGAAGGCACGATTAGCTGCCAAAAGCTACACATAGACTTATGGTGTTGATTATTTTAAGACTTTCTCTGAGATAGCTCATCTGCATTCTGTTCGCATTTTTTGATCAGTTGTGGTGGTGAAGCAATGGCTTTTAAATCAATTATATATTAAAATGCATTATTGCATAAAAATCTTCAAGATAAGGTGTATATGCTTCAGCCCCTCGATTATGAGGTTCAGGAGGAGACGACAAGGTCTGCAAACAAAAAAATAAATTTATGATTTGAAGCAATCTTCACGAGCACGATTTGACAAATTCAGTACTATTGTTGCACATATGGATTGAGATAGAGATCCTCTGATCACTCTATATTTGTAAGACATTCTTGTAATTTATGTTGATGATGTTATTGTCATTGGAGATGATCATCAAGGGATCATTCAGTTGAAAACTTATTTGAATTCTAATTTTCATATGAAAGACCTTGATCTCTTTAGGTATTTTCTAGGATTGAGGTTGCTCGCTCTCTAAAAGGTCTTTCTCAAAGAAAATACTTTACTGATTTGTTGGAGAAATTGGTATATTAGGATCTATACCTATTGATACTCCTATGCATTCTAATATTCGCTTTGATCAAGACATAGAAGAGCCGCTTGCTGATCTCAAAGAATATAAATCATTGATTGGTAACTAATCTATTAACTGTCACTGGACATGATATTACATTTGTTGTGGGTATGTTAAGTCGATATATGCAAAGTTCGGATCAGCTTCATTATACTGCTAATTGTCGTATCTTGCGGTATCTTAGAGGGGCTCCAGGTAAAAGATTGTATTATTGTCCTTTATCTATCTTAAATTGCGAGATATTTTGATACTGATTGGGCTAGTGATCCTATTGATCGTCGTTCTAATAGTTATTACAATTTTATGGAGGAGGCAATTTGGTGATATGACGATGTAAAAAATAAAATGTTGTTACTCAGTGCAATATTGAGGCTGAGTATAAAGTCATAGCTCATACATCTTCTGAATTAATGTGGATTCAATCTCTTCTTTTTGAAATGACAGTCATCTACAACAAGCCAATGGTGATGATTGTGACAATCAAGCAGCTATGTATATTGTCAAATTCTATTTTTTATGAGCGAACGAAGTATATTGAAGTCGACTGCTACTTTATGAGACAAAGTGATGCCACATCAGATAGTCACCTCATTTTCCTCATATCGAGTTGCCAACTCAAAGATATCCTCAATAAAGCCTTATCTGAAAAGAGTTTTTCAATTTTGTGTAGCAAGTTGGGCATGATTGACATTTATACTCCAACTTAAGCGGGAGTATTAGAGTAGAAATAGAAATTTTATTATAGTAAAAAAGATTTTTCTTTTCTATATTTTGAATTCTCCTACTTAGACTAGGACATTGTGCATTCTCTAGTCCTATTAGGACATGTATTTTTTTCTCTTTGAATAAAGATCATACCCTAATTGAGGGTACATGATCTTCTCTCCATCTTCTTTATCTCAATAGGGACTATGTATTAAAAGCCTTCTTTGTTGGATTTTTTGAATTAAAATAAAAAGAAAAGCTTTCATTTCAGATTTTGTTTTACTAAGTCAACTTTGACCAAGTCTTAGAATCTAAATCGGTTGAGAAAATATCTTAACTGCTTGGATTTTCTGTTGGAGTGGTTACAACAACTTGGGTTCTAAGTCTATAAATAGGCCCTCACTCCAATAGCTACAGACACAACTCATTTTCTCTTTTCTCGTCTTAAAAAAAAACCTGAAGACTACTCTTCGTGAGAATGGCTTCAGTGTTTAAAAGAATTTTCATTTTTATTTTCTGGGCAACTTCTTCATTTGAGCAGAGGCTCTGCCCACCGTCCTGGGCTGAGTGCTGGTGAATCCGGGGATCCTTTACCGCTAGGGAACAAAGTCGATTCAACGTCTGGACAAGGAGACGGGCTTTTGATCCTTTAGGGCAGCGACATCGCGACTGCATTCCCCAGGCCAGATTCTTTTATTTTATTTAATTATAATTGTTGTTACATGCTAGTATAATTGTTGTTTTATTTTAATTTAATTTGTAAAGATATTGCATGTTTTAGAAAATAGTATAAAATACCGAACAATCTAAAGGATCAAAATTATATAGAGTGTCCTTTTTCAATATTGTGTTTTATTTTGTTTTTATACCTTGTGGTTTAGTGTTTACAAATTATCATGAACTATGAGAAGATGATGGGTTCATTAACTAGGGTGCTTGGATGGGATTATTTATTAATTTATTTATTTCGGGTGGTGAGTATGATGATTGTTCAATCTGTACATTATGCAGAATTTTTTTTTTTTTAAGCCAGGCGCATCATATTCAGGCTGCTGATTTTGTTCTGTAAATTTTCTGTGGGATGCATGGTCCGATAATCTGTCAACTATGTTTTCCTTTACGCAAAATTTATAGTTTTCTGTGTCTTGTTATGTTAACTCACAAGATCCATCAAAATTATATTTGCCTAAAGTTAGAAAATTTTCAGGGGACCCTCATTAGCAAGCTGAGTTTTTCCGTCAGAAAACCAGGACCAGTAGCAAATTTCAGGGTTCTAGGAGAAACTAGTTTTGCTTTTTTCAGAGTTTGTGAGGAAAATAGGGTGCCTTGCAGAGGAGGTTCCACACAATTAATCATCTGTTCGTCTGAGATTTTTCATTTTCAAAGAAAAGCAAGCTTTTGCAATTAGTTCGGCACTATTTATTTTTGTACTCTAAGCTGTTTGTTTTACATTTATAAAATCTCTGTGGCCTCTTAGTTTCGCTTTTGGCCTACTAGCCTTTTTTTCATATTGTTGCAAGTATTATTCTCTGCTTCTGAATCTCTTATCCAATTTGGTTTAGAAAAATTGAGAAACGGAAAATTCTTTCCGATTATCATTATCTGGTTCTAGTGGAAAATAAGGAAAAACAAAAAGGAGAGGAAATGGAAGTGAGAAATTTCATTTGATCTTCTGCAACTTAGCGAAAGGTAGAAAGTTTAATGGGATGGTTGATCCTGGATGGACTGTGTTCAATGCTCAATGGATCTTATACTCAAGCTTTTTTAGATTTTGATTGGATCTAGCTGATCTTACTTGGGTACTCTGGATTAACCTTTAAGCCAAATGATTTTTCCTCTCAAGAGCTACTGAATTTGAATGGTTTCCTAACACGGAACAAGCTTTCCTCTCTTCTTCTTCTCTCATTCTTTTAAAACTTGGCCCCCCTTCATTTACTTTGCCTCCTCTTTCGCCAGCCAAGCACAGTGTTCAGGATTATGCTTGCTTTCAGAGAGGATCATCTCAGTCGATCCATTCCCATTTTAGTTGCATTGAGAAGATAGACTCACCTTTCTCCAATTATCTTATTTGTACAACAGGACAAAAATTGAACATATTCTAAATTTTCATATGGAGTTGAAGCTTTATTCCCATTTCTTATTCTATGGTTTGACTTCTACATGAAACTATTATCTATTTGAACCAGTAAATACGAGGAGCTTAATTTGCAAATACTTCTAGAACATATTATTTTGTACTGTAAGAGAGAATTGCATGATTTTGTACAATAAACTTCTTAGACATCCAAATGCAACAACTTTTTCACATTACTTATAAGTTAATATGGATCAGCAGTTCCTATTATATGTTAAAACTTAAAACACTGAAGGATACACAATAGTCTACATGCTTTGGCAGCAAGAATGAGGTTTCGGACAGATACTGTCAACTCTGCTGTTTTTTTTTTTTTAGTCAACACGATCCAATTTCGAAGTAGTGTCATAAATAGTAAATACAGGTAACTCAAGGTGGATCATGTATAACAAATTTCTTATCATTGAAACTTGTAAAAGAGACTACTTTCAAGGGAGAGCAGAAGATATTGCAGTCCTTTCATGATTTAATCTATGAGTACATCTTGATTTCCTTTTTTTTGGTAATGAGCACATTTTACATTGATATCCAATTTTAATGTCATTGCTTAAAGACATCATAACATCTTGTCCTTTATTATGATACGGTATGAAGTCTAAGCTGTACGGGTATTATTTCATGAGCAAACTACATAAATGCATGCAGTCATATGATTTGTTATAGTCTTATCTCTAGGATAGATAACTTTTTAATTTTTACCAGTGTCAGATTCCATCACATCTTATATTTTTATCACATTCTTTTTTGAAAATCTTTAGTGTCTACATTACATTATAAGAATGAACCTTTTTTGATCTAGAATATTCTCTATTGACTTGCTTGAATGAGAGACATTTAGAAGGTATATTATAACTACCAAGCACAACCAAATGTTGGGAAACTCATTATTTACACGTATCCCTCTAAATTGGTTGTGATCAAGACATGGTGTCTTTCTTAAGCAGTTGGTCTTGAGTTTTATTGAACCTTTATCTTGAACATCTCAGTTTGTAAATAAAATAAACAAATTCATATACATGTACAACAAACACCCTTCCTTATTTAAAATTTTTATATCTGCACTACATGTAGACTTGCATGTTTTATCTTCAATTTACTGAATGAATAAATTCTGAAACTTTATTTATTTGTTGCTTTATGTATTGGATAAAGACACATTGAATACTTCATCTAAGGAGTTGTCAACTTTCCATATATATATATATATATATATATATTATATATATATATATATATTATATATATATAATATATATATATATATATATATATATATATATATACATGCTATTTTTGTGCTTAAATTGCATGCTATAATAAGTTCGAGTTCTTTTAAAATATCTTGCTACCTTTTTATTGAATTCTAACTTACTCTGCTATTTATCCAACTAAATTATATTATAAATTGGAACTTAGTAAGATCCCCTATATCTTTTTTATTTTGCATACCCTAATTTAAAAGCTGCCAACATAAACCTGTATTCTGACATTTTAATATTATGAATATAAAAAACCTGGTAGAAATCTTCCTATCATTTTGACAAATTTAGAGTACAATAATAATATTTGTATACTCTTAATGTAGCTGAAATAGGCACAGGATTATGAGTATCTTTGGATCAATAGGATAATAAAATTAAAGGGTAAATCATTTTCTCAAAATTTCATATAATTGGTGTCTAACAAAGGAAGGGTACTCAACGTGGTTCTGTAATTAAGGAACGCCAAGAGCGGAAAACCTCCCACCTGAGTTACGCCGACCTGGCCAATTAGACTGATAAAATTGAGATTTTGACTAACCCAATATTCTAAAATTTTTTCATCAGCCTTTGTACACCATAACTTTAGAAATGATTGTTTAGATTATAACCCTAATTTTATCACCATTTGGACATAACTAAATCTATCTAGAATTTGCCCTGATTACAAATTATGGTTGATTCGAGTTTTACCATTGAATCTGATGTAAATAATGATTGGACCATGATAAATTAGCTAGAATTGGAATCCTAGCCATGTTCAGGATGATGAATAGCCATGTGCGATTTTGTTCCCATCTAACTTTAATTGGGATCTAATAAAGCTAGATTGCCTAAATTTCTTGACTATTCTTTAGCATATAAATATAGACATATATACTTTAAATATTTGAATAGTCAAATACAATGTATATATGCTTTATCATAAACCATTATGGTATAATTTGTTTCTTTTGAAACTAAGGTTACAAGGAAAAACTTTATAACTACCTTATAGTTTCAAATTGGGATTCAAATTGGGGAGACTCTGACAATTACCCAAAGACTTTATAGGTCTAATAAAAGATGTCAAGAATCATAATAATGTGGTCATGAAGGGTTAAATCTCTGACTGTCACAACTTGGAAAAAAAGGCTGTTAAGCCAATTTTCTGACCCTAGAAAACATAAAGTCTTTCTGATTAAGGGTCTTTCTAGGAGTATATTCTTAATTCATCGAGGGAGATGGGGTTAAGCCCATAGTAGAGTTCACCGACAGCGGGAACCCAACCTACTTGATTGGGAGCTGGTTCCATGAAAGAGGTTCAATGTGGTAGTAACAAGCTGGACTGGTGAAACTCGTGTAGAGCATCAACCCGGATATATTTATATCCTATATGTAGCGTTGTAGCTACTACCCCTTCTCTATGGTGAGATGCTCTTATGATACAGCTAGGTAAGGATGAGTTTTAACTCTTAATAAGTCCAACGCATGTAATGTGGAGGGTATACTATCCAGCTGTAGTACCCTTGGAGGACTTACCTACGTGAGAGGAACCGTGATGGCCACGGTTGGGGGGGCAGGGCTGACCCTAGAAACTCTCATGAGTCGGTTATTGTGAGCATGGCCTTTTAACGCTCAACCCGCTCGCTCAATAGATGAAGACTTACTGTGTGTGTTTTCTATCAATATCTGGTAAAAGAGGCTAGTTCCAGGCGTAGTCCACTATGTCTCTCAGATGGCGATGAATTCACTAAGGAAGGTTCCAGGCGTAGTCCACATGTCCCAATTCACAGTATGATGTTGCCCAAATTTCACTCGTGTTTTATGATTTGATTGTTATTGATTTGTTTTATTATGTCTTCCCTGAAACTCAAGCTTTTGAGGGGGACTGTTGGATTTTTTTGAATTAAAATAAAAGGAAAAGCTTTCATTTCAGATTTTGTTTTACTAAGTCAACTTTGACCAAGTCTTAGAATCTAAATCGGTTGAGAAAATATCTCAACTGCTTGGATTTTCTTTTGGAGTGGTTACAACAACTTGGGTTCTAAATCTATAAATAGGCCCTCACTCCAATAGCTACAGACACAACTCATTTTCTCTTTTCTCGTCTTAAAAGAAAACCTGAAGACTACTCTTCGTGAGAATGACTTCAGTGTTTAAAAGAATTTTCATTTTTATTTTCTGGGCAACTTCTTCATTTGAGCAGAGGCTCTGCCCACCGTCCTGGGCTGAGTGCTGGTGAATCCGGGGGATCCTTTACCGCTAGGGGACAAAGTCGATTCAACGTCTGGACAAGGAGACGGGCTTTTGATCCTTTAGGGCAGCGACATCGCGACTGCATTCCCCAGGCCAGATTCTTTTATTTTATTTAATTATAATTGTTGTTACATGCTAATATAATTGTTGTTTTATTTTAATTTAATTTGTAAAGATATTGCATGTTTTAGAAAATAGTATAAAATACCCAACAGAAATGATACCTTCACCTATCAATGCAAATAATACAACAACCAACCCATAAACATTCCGGTACCACCGCCTCCTCCAGTGGGTAGTCTTGTTGTGAATATAGAAACAGAAGTAGTAAACCTGACATACCTCTTCCAACTTTGCCTAACGTGTGGAAAATGATGACTTCTTTTACAAAGAAAACAATATGGCCATTAAGACCTTTATGGCGGAATTCCTTGAGCACGAGAAAGAGATAGGTTTGATAATAGTGCTAACGTAGTATCAAGGCTGATAACTATTTGCCTAGAAGTTCTAGAAGGGGAGGCCAAATTTAGCCGCCACAGCTGTAGATGATGATACTTTTAAAATAACTCAAATAAGGTTTGATGATTAGCGAGAAAAATTAACGCGCAATCTATAAAGGGGATGAAAGAGGTTCTCTCACCCTTGCAATTCCTTTAAAGGAGCTGAGGCGCGAATAGATCTCTTCACTGACTAATTAGATAGATTAATGATGGTTTAAATGTTGGTGCAGGTCAAGCCTTTGCAGAGCTGCAAGGTCTAGCACGTAATATATTTACTTAATGGCAACAACCCTACTCAGTATACAGGGTATATTGGTGTTTTGGCTGAAGTCCCTACAATCCAGAAAATAATTCCAATAACCTTGGATGTATGTTTTGACTCTATTTCTCCAGTGAGCCACAAGAAAGTTAGACGAAGGTTAGGAATTTGAACCAAATGCAAACACAGAAGTTGTGCATGATCTTTTTGGCATGTAGGTTTAAAATTTCACAGCAACATTAAATCTATACAAATCTGTACAGTAACTTGGATTTGGGTTAAAACTTAAAACTAGACCTAAACCCAAAACCCAACTGACATAACAACATAAGTTTAGGTTTGAGTCGAAATTGATTTCGACCATCTCCAAAACTTTCTTCTTCTTCCTTTTTCGTTCCAGGACACATCCACCGCATTAGAAACCACAAAATAAAATAGTTCTTTCCCCTCATGCCGTCTCAAAGCCGCTTCCACCATGAATTGAAGATGGATACGATCGGACACAAATTCAACATGCATGCGCGTGTCCGAGGCAAATCCGTGTCAGATTCGTGTCTAACACGGGGTGGCAGCATTCTGGCTAAGTTATAAATTGTCAAATAAATGTTTAGTCAAGGTATTAATGCATTAAAGTTCGAGTATATAATGTTATGCATTCTAATACTGTATAATTAATCTGTAAAAACAACATTAATTTTACCCAAATTAGCAGTGTTTGTTGCAGTGCTTTTAAAACTCGAGAGAGTGTTAAAGTACTGTGTTGTAACAGTGGACTTCTAATGTAAGAGATGCCAAGTATAGAGAGAAAGACAGATAGCAATATAAGCTAATAGAAACAGAGAGAACAACACACCAGTGTTTAACGTGGTTCGGTCAATGTGACCTACGTCCACGGAGAAGACAGCAAGAGGAATTCACTAATCAAAAAGGGAAAATATAAGAGATTACAACTCAAATCTCACTCACCCAAGCCCAATGAAATCCAACTCACTAGAGCTTAAAAAAGGAAGATAAATGGCAAGAGAAAGGAGAGAACAATACAATATTTGGCAACTCTCTCTTCTCACTTCCTTACTCCTTGAAATCTCATGCAATGTGATGCCTATTTATAAGCAATACTGTCAAACCCCTTCATCACTTCACCCCACACATACATCAAAATCATAGGGTGGTTATGATCTTCATAGGGCGGTTATGATCTTCATAGTGCGGCTATGATTTTTATAGAGTGGCTATGATTTTCATAGGGTGATTATTGATGACTTTTATGGTGGCTAGAGATTTCATAAGGTGGCTAAGATTATGATTTGGTTTATTCATTAAAGACATTCAACAAATCTCCACCTTATCTTGAATGAATAACAAATCTCTCCACCTTTACTTAAACTGTATTAAGCGTCCTTTAGATTCTTGCTGTCTTCTCTAGCCTTAACGGGCTCAACCTTCACACACTTTGAACAGCAAGCAAATTGAGACAGTACTCGAACTTGTACGAAGGTACGAGCTTTGTCATCATATCTGCTGGATTATTTGCAGTACTAATTTTCTTAACTTTGATGACTTCAATTTCTCGAATAAAGTGATACCTGACATCAATGTGTTTGGTTCTCTCATGATACATCTGGTGCTTCGTCAGATGTATAGCACTCTGGCTGTCACAAAACACCGTAGTTACTCCTTGGTGTAAGCCGAGATCTTCAACCAAGCCTCTTAACCAAATAACTTCTTTCACTGTCTCTGTAACTGCCATATACTCTGCCTCCGTAGTAGACAAAGCTACTGTCGACTGTAAAGTCGCCTTCCAAATAATGGCACTACCTGAAAGAGTGAAAGCATATCCTGTCAGAGATCTTCTTCTATCCAAATCGCCCGCAAAATCTGAATCCGAATATCCTGCAATTTTTCAATCAGAATTAGTTCCCCTGTCAAAATACAGACCAATATTAGCAGATCCTTTTAAATATCACAAAATCTATTTCACTGCCTGCCAATGGCATTTTCCTGGCCTGTCCATATATCGACTTACGGACACTGACTGCATGTGAAATGTCCGGTCGAGTGCACACCATAGCATACATAATGCTTCTAACTACACTGGCATAGGGAACATGAGACATGTACATCTCTTCTTCATCAGTTTGAGGAGACAAATCGGTTGAAAGTCAAAAATTAGCAGCAAGTGGAGTTTTCACAGGTTTGGCATCAAGCATGCCAAATCTTTCCAACACCTTCTCGATGTATTTCTTTTAAGATAGGAACAATTTTCCTTCTTTCCTGTTCTTGTGAATTTTCATTCCCAAAATCTTCTTCGCTGCTCTCAAATCTTTCATCTCAAACTCTTGTTTGAGTTGAGCTTTCAACTTATCAACTTCAGACATGTCTTTAGCTGCAATCAACATGTCATCAATATATAAAAGCAAGTATACAAAAAAACCATCATTAAACTTCCGATGATAAACACAACTATCATATTTACTCCTAGAGTAGCCATGCTCAATCATGAAAGTATCAAACCTCAAATACCATTGCCTAGGTGACTGCTTCAAACCATAAAGAGATTTCTTTAACCTGCACACATGGTCTTCTTTGCCTTCAATAACAAATCCTTCTAGTTGATGCATAAAGATTTGCTCTTCAAGCTCGCCATGAAGAAAGGCTATTTTCACATCAAGTTGCTCGAGCTCTAGATCGAACCAAGCAACCATGGCTAGCAACACGCGAATATATGTGTGCTTCACAACTGGAGAGAATACTTCATTGAAGTCGACACCCTCTGTTTGACTGTAGCCTTTGGCTACCAAACGTGCTTTGTATCTTACAGATTCAGCATCAGAAATTCCTTCTTTCTCCTTAAAGACCCATTTGCAGCCAATAATTTTCTGTCCCCTGGGCGGCTTCACTAACTCCCATGTTTGGTTCTTGTGAAGAGATTCCATCTCTTCAGTCATAACAACTGTCCTTTCTGCAGCTTCATCAGAACTGATAGCCTCATTGTAGGTGGAAGGCTCTGAAATCTCAATAGATTTTATCACACTTAGAGCATAAGCGACCATATCTGCATAGGCGTATCGCTTAGGTGGACGGACCTGCCTTCTTGTTCTCCCGGTGGCAATATTGTACTGTTGCTCTTGCAGTGTATCATCACCCGAAGTTGAACCTTGAGTATCATTGACTAGTTCAACGCGAGTGCTCTCCTGCACTCCTTCTATAACTTTGCTCTCAAGCTCCACCTGCTTACTTGCTTCCTTTCCTGAACCTGTAATATCAACAACAAACTCCTTTCTCGGTTGAAGCATGTAATTTTCATCAAAAGTAACATCCCTACTAATACAAATTTAGGTGACTTAGGATCAGGAAATCACAACCTGTATCCCTTCACCCCAATAGCATAACCAAGAAATATAGCTTTCTTTGCCCTAGGTTCAAGCTTACCATCATTTACATGAAAATAAGTAGGGCAACCAAATACTCGTAAATGAGAGTAATTAGCAGGGATACCAGACCATACCTCTTCAGGAGTTTTAAAATCAATAGCTGTAGATGGAGACCGATTTACCAAATAGCAAGCTGTATTTACTGCCTCGGCCCAAAAGCATTTTGACAAACCAGCATTAGAGAGCATACACCGAGCTCTCTCCAACAGTATCCTATTCATCCTTTCTGCAACTCCGTTCTGTTGTGGTGTGTATCGAACTGTACCATGCCGCACAATTCCTTCAATTTTGCAGAATTGATCAAACTCTATGGAACAGAACTCCATTCCATTGTCGGTCCTGAGGCGCTTCACCTTCTTTCCTGTTTGCTTTTTGATCATAGCCTTCCACTTCTTGAAGGTAGCAAACACATCGCTCTTATGCTTGAGAGGATACACCCAAACTTTTCTGTAATAATCATCAATTAAAGTTAGAAGATAATTAGCTCCACCTTTCGATGGAACCTGAGAAGGACCCCAAACATCTGAATGGATGTAGTCTAAGGTATCTTTAGTCCTGTGAACACCTGTACTAAAAGAAACTCTGTGCTGCTTGCTAAAAACATAATGTTCACAAAAGTCAAGCTTTCCCATTTTCTGGCCACAAAGCAAACCTTGCTTACTCAACACATGTAGTCCTCTCTCACTCATATGCCCTAACCGCATATGCCACAAACGAGTGGTATCTAAGTCTGGGTCTTCTGACATTGACACAGCGGAGTCATCTGTCACCGTGCTATCTTGAAGGATATAAAGATATTCATCTTCTTTCCTTTCATCACAACAAGAGAGCCTTTGCTAACTCTCAAAACTCCACCTTCAGCTGAAAACTTATAACCGTTGGAGTCAAGGGTGCCCAAAGAAATTAAATTTTTCTTCAAATCCGGCACATGCCGAACATTACTCAACGTCCTTACGATACCGTTATGCATTCTAATATTGATTGACCCAATACCAATTGTCTTGCAGGGCATGTTATTTCCCATTAAGACATTACCACCATCAATTTGTTGGTAAGTCACAAACCAGTCCCTGTGAGGACATATGTGATAAGAACAACCTGAATCAAGAACACATTCATCTCGTAAACGGGCATTAAGGATGGTAATTGAAAGAACCTCATGTGGTGTGGAGGCTTTTTCTGCAAAACTAACAACCGAAGATTTATCATCTTGAGATTTTCTCCTTACATCTTCTTTTTCTTTGAGCTTAAAACAATCTTTTTTATAGTGTCCAAACTTATGACAATAGTGACACTCAATATTTTTTCTTAACCTAGATTTAGATCTATATTTTCCTCGAGATTTTTCTCGACCCTTCTCTGTACGACCACGGACGAACAAGCCTTCAGCTTGATCCTCACTTCCTACAATTGACACCTTTTGTCTTAACTTCTTAGAATATAAAGCTGATTTGACATCTTCTAAAGAGAGTGTCTCTCTACCATAGAGCATACTATTAACAAAATTTTCAAAGGAATGAGGTAATGAGCATAATAAGATGAGAGCTTGATCTTCTTCATCTATTCTAACATCAATATTTTTTAAATCTATGAGAATTTTATTGAGCTCATCTAAGTGGTCTTTAATTGGCGTACCTTCCTTCATGCGAAGGACAAAGAGGCGCTGCTTCAAATAGAGCTTGTTGGTCAAAGACTTTGTCATATATAAGCTCTCTAATTTGAGCCACAAACTGGCGACGGTATCTTCATCGGCAACCTCCCGCAAAACTTCGTCGGCTAAATAAAGTTGTATGGTACTATGCGCCTTCATCTCGAGTTCTTCTTTTCCGTCCTCGGACATGAATTCCGGCAACTTGCCCTTACCGGATAAGACTTTCAACAAGCCTTGTTGCACCAAGAGAGCCCGCATTTTGACTCTCCACAAACTGAAGCTATTTCTCCTGTCGAATTTCTCTACTTTGTACTTTGCTGAAGCCATCTCGAAACACACAAGAAGATAACACTAGCTCTGATACCAGTTTGTTGTAACAGTGAGCTACTAATGTAAGAGATGACAAGTATAGAGAGAAAGACAGATAGCAATATAAGCTAATAGAAACAGAGAGAATAGCACATCAGTGTTTAACGTGGTTCGATCAATGTGACCTACGTCCACGGAGAAGACAACAAGAGGAATCCGCTAATTAAAAGGGAAAAATACAAGAGATTACAACTCAATCTCACTCACCCAAACCCAATGAAATCCAACTCACTAGAGCTTAACAAAAGGAAGATAAATGGCAAGAGAAAGGAGAGAACAATACAATATTTGGCAACTCTCTCTTCTCACTTCCTTTCTCCTTGAAATCTCATGCAATGTGGTGCCTATTTATAGGCAAAACATCCAAACCCCTTCATCACTTCACCCCACACATACATCAAAATCATATGGTGGCTATGATCTTCATAGGGTGACTAAAATCTTCATAGTGCGGTTATGATCTTCATAGGATGACTATGATCTTCATAGGGTGGTTATTGATGACTTTTAGGGTGACTAGAGATTTCATAGGGTGGCTAAGATTATGATTTGGTTTATTCATTAAAGACATATCAATATACTGTTTATTGTTTTATTTGCTTTGTTTCCTACTTTCCTAACTGCTTTCTTATCAACCTTGGCTCCCTGGGAGATCCCCAACAGATAAGATTAACTGAAACTAAGCGTTTTTGAAGTGTATTATTGCATTTTTTTTTTTCTGCTGTCAATTTTAATAGTCGTGACCAGGTCTGATGGTATTGAGTCGGAGAGCCCTCAATTTTCTTAGTTTTAGCATATAGATGTAAGATACATTAATTAAATGAAAAAAAGCATCTAAAGGGTCACTCTTCAATCGTAATTCTCCTTCTATTTTTTTCAATTTCTAAACTGAAAAGATTGGAGAAAAAATAAAGGGATGGGCGCCTAGCATTGAATTGGAATCGTCCACATAGGGGCATGAAGATTGAAAGGTCTAGTTCCTTCAAGCTAGACATTTTGGACAATGAACATATACCTCTTCAACAGTACAGATATACCTCATGACTGACACAGATGATAGTCAACCTCAGGACATTCTATTAGGGAGCAAAGTTAACTGGAGTTTCTCTCAATTAAATTTCAGATGAATAACAAAAATACTTGCCTCATGCGACAATATCATCCAAAGACTTGTTGAATAAAATGAAAAGCAATGCCTCTGTTGCTTTCAGTCTATTATTTTGGTGGTAAGATTTCAAAGACGAACTAGGGCTCAATCCCCATCCGTTGCGCAAACTCAACAAAGATGTGCCAAGGGATTAAACCCAATATGCAAGAGACATTTCAAAGGTTAATGCCCCATCTGCAAGCACGTGTTAATGCTAAAAGCGCAAACCTTTTCAGTACGCAAGGTCAGTGTAGACATGTCAAGGGAACAAGCCCTATTTACATGCCCTTAATGAGGCACCAAGGGGCTTAAACCTTTTCTTTGTCAAGGTCATCGCGGGCACACTAAGGCCGCAAACCCTAACTATAATGTGCTTGGAACTCATCTGAACAGAAACCCTATTTATGTGAATAGTCAAGACTAAGTATAGAAAACAAGGTATGTGAGATCCTAAAGCCATGGTCCTTCTACTATGACTCTTACAGACACAAAATTTCTCGACATTGATTCTTAGAATCATAAAATTACCCTACATGAAGCTTATGTTCATAGCCAAGCTCGGCAAATAAAGCGGTAGAAAAAGAACTCACCCTTCAATTTTACACAATCCCAAACTAAGTAGAAGGGGGAGGCGGATGAGTCGAGGCCTTCTTGATGCGGGATGGATGGTGGATTTTAGAGTTTGTGATGGGGATTTTGTAGAATTGGGGAAGAATAACAGAAGAAAGGAAAGAAATAATCGCGGATCACAACCCGGATCTTGGCTTCACCGCGTATGATTTAATCTATGCGGATTAAAATCAATATTCAAAGCAAATAGCTTCATTTTTTATCAAAATTATTTCATTTCCATTTTCAAAGATCACTACAAGGCTATATATAGCCTACAACACGTGAATTGTGCGTGCAATTATTGATAACATCAAATCTCACCAAATCTAACCACAGCTAAATTCAAATAACTCTCAAATCTCAATCAAATCTATCCAAATCTAATTTAAATAAAAATCTCAAATCCTCTAAGTTTAAACCATTTGCTTCTCCCATCATTCTCCCTGACTTGAAACATTCATCCCCGATGAATGTAGTGTTAGGTAAAAGGTAAGCACAACCGGGTTGAATCGCATTATGAATCCTCAATCAGACCAAGGTGGTGATCGGGGAATCAACACTAATGCGTCACAGCTGAAGCAAGATGGTGGAGGTGGAACTGACTTCCGTGACCAACCAGATGCGGTTGATGGTACCTCGAAAAGACACATGAAACATGCCGAAGCAAATCTTCCCCGCTAAAGACTGGACCAATTGTACTCTGTATCATAAGAAATTTGTACTCTTGTGAACATGTTGCCTCTAAAAGGATCTGCAAAGGATCGTATATATCAGGCGATCTCAGGGGTAAGAAAACCCTCACAACTGCTGGCGAAGAAGGCACTACCTCCATGGCAAACCCGCTGGTAAACTGTTGAAGTGTCTACAAGAGGTTCTTCTATCTCTGACTCTAACTCGAGCTCATTGACAACTCTGCCACTGACTCTGTCTCAGCTGCAACTTCTGCTTCTGGTTCTAACTTAACTGCATTTTTTGGCTTTGATTCTGGCTCTGTGTCAATCTTTACACTCTGACTTTCTACATATCTCTCTAAGGCCTCCCGAAGCTCAGTGCATATATCAGTAATTGATCGATTGCCAAGCTCTTGCTTAACAATGGACTCTTTACAGTCTGCATAAAGAAGACGTGAAGCATACCAAGTATGAAGAAACTTTGCAATCGAGACCAACATCCACAGAATTTGTAGTTATCATTTGCCCAATGATATGACCCTTCCACCAACTTCATTCGGGTATAATGACACTTCTGCTAAGATGTTAGAGCGAAATAACTAAAAAAAAGATTTAAGATTTCTTTCCCAGGCTTCGTAACCATAAAGGTCATAAGAACTCAGACAGAACATCATACATATCATTATCCACTTGCTTTGGATCAACCTTTGTACGGATATATCGGCCACAAAAGTAAAAGTCTATGATATAAATTCAGTATATAAGTTTAAAAATTACCCAAGAATCTCAACATCTCAAACTAGGCTCAAATCAGGCTGGAAACGAGATCTGAAATGCTAATCTTCTGTTTCAGGAATGGTATCAGCACCAAACACAGACTTGTAGAAGTCAGACCCGTTGTACAACTGTTGTGAACTTTTTACACTGACTCTGGGGATCATTCACACATCCAACACTTCAGACAGAACTCGAATCGGACTCCGAACAGGTGTGAATAAACTCCGACTGCACTCTGCAGTGAACAGTAAATTTACTGTTCGTGAACACTAAATTTACTGTTCAAGGAACAGTAAAAAAAAAATTTGAAGTGAATTTTGTAGAAGGGAAAAGCAGTAAATTCGGCTCTGATACCAAATGATGTGGATCAAATACCAAATTAAGGTTTTAGATATGATCACAGGTTACAACGTAGATCTAGGCTACACCACCAGTTGAATCAATCAAAAAAAAACTGAATCAAAAACTTAAGCAAACCTTTATATCCAAATATTCAATACTTTTATTCATCAAATTGAGTCTCTTAAATAGAGCCATACAAAGAATAGTTTCATCACATAACCGATGTGATACTAACATACTGGACTCAATAAAGTAATACGAAATAGAAGAAAACTCGATTAACTAAGCCTAATCAGAACCCCTCAAATTGACCCAAACGAAGTCCGATTGGACTCAAACGAAAAACAATGCACAGAATAAAATATGAACTATACGATCCTCCATTAATATCAACTGACTCAAAAACAACTATGACTCAAAATCAGAAACAAAGTGGTGCCAATGTGACAGGCGACGACAGCGCTGATATGTACGTAGAGGAACCGGTATGATGCCCCCATCACTTCTTTTCTTGTGATCGAAAAACAAAAAGAAAATCTCACAAAAAGAAAAGTCTCCTAACTATAGAAAGGATTAAATTTCATTTAAAGATATAATTATCTCATCCACTAATAGAATCAGTGTAAACAGATAAGTATAATTTTTTCTTGTTTGAATGAGAAAGCGATATGTCTATGATAGTTCTTTGCTGAAACATATAACAATAATTAAATGTAGTTTGCAACCAAGCTTTTATTGACCAATATAAGGTTTCAACAGGGCAAGAATCAAGAAGTAACAAGAACAGGTTATTATGCACACCTTACTCATCCAAAAGTTGAATCAGTTGTAACAAAACAACAGTGCACATTCAAGCACAATCAGTAAACTCACCTTTGCACTTGATGAGGGTAGTATCTCAATGCAACATTCCCATATTGTTCTTCAATGTAACCAAACTACAATAGAAAAAGTATACTTCATCAAGGGCATCAGTTTTGATTGTTAAAGAATTGGAGAAAAAGAAAGTAAAGTCCATTGATTGAAACAGCTCTAAGCGGAAGCATAAGGAATTGAAGATTAAACAGAAATCAGAAATGTTTCTCTTTTTCTTCTCTTTTAGAGAGTTAACAGAAGTTTCAGTTTCAGTTGGCACAAACTCTAAGCTCTAAATTCATTCATGAAATTTCTTATAAGCATAATGCAAATTCAGGAAACTTTCTAATCAAGGATTTAGGATAAGTAAAAAAAGGAAACATAAACATAGAATCAATTAAATTCTATATAATAAAATACATAAATAAACAGACCTGTTGAAAGTTTTAGTTTGTAATGTGAGGCACAACTAGATGATCCAAATGACATGCTTTTTTTCATGTTATCTGGTGATGTAACAAGTAATTTTACCAACTGTAGCATAATATTTGTTAGATGAAATGACCTAATTAACTATCCTCAGTTAATCGAGAAAGGGAAAAGGAAATAACATGACAAAATGAAGACCACTGGAGGAATATCTTTAACGAACAGTGAGTATACTTTTGACTCATTTTCTCCACTGAACTAAAAGAAAGTGGGGCCGAGAATTTGAACCAAATGGAACAAGATCTGCATGATAAATATACTGGTTTTGTTCATAGGTGTTCCACAGTTCAGTATCTTAATTTGAATGGAAGCCGTTACATATGGATCGATTTTCCAATTTACTGCTCCTAGATATCATAGTTAGGCCAATTCGATGATAACTGTGACCTCATACCTCACAGACATGTCACTGGTACATTAAGAATAAACGGGTTCACCAACAATAAGTGAATAACTAATCTTTAACCATCAGATATTATGAACACGATGCTTAATATAATTGAGTATATCTCTTGATTAAATCCGATGAACCTTATCCATTAATGTTTAAAATTCCTACAAAGCACAAACACTTCAAAAAGGTGTCCTGCTCTTGTGGAACACCGACTTTTGCACGGCACTTGCCTGACACGAGTCAGACACTGGAATTTGAATTTGATAAATGTATTGCCTGTGAAGTACGTGTTCGTGTATGTCCCATAGATCTACCCGTTGTTGATTGGAGATTTGAAAAAGATATTAAAAAGAAACAATTACTTAATTATAGTATTGATTTTTGGGTCTATATATTTTGTGGTAACTGCGTCGAGTATTGTCCAACAAATTGTTTATCAATGACTGAAAAGCATGAACTTTCTACTTATGATCGCCACGAATTGAATTATAATCAAATTGCATTGGGTTGATTGCCAATGTCAGTAATTGGAGATTACACAATTCAAACAGTTATGAAGTCGACCTTGTGTAAGATAATAAAAAAAAAACTATAAAATTGTATGTTGGAGCGTGTCGCTTTAAACAAAATCTAAAGATCACATGTCGGACATCTTGGAGCCACATGTTGCTTAAACAAATATGAAAAGAAGACCGCTCTGACATAAGCAAAGGGTACATTAACTGAACAAAATATCTAGCAAATTAGGTGAGGCACTCAGTAAAATTTTCAGGTTTTCTTGTTTGATTTTCTTACTTGATTAAAAGATATGGGATTAAATCATTGTGATTTAATTTACTTTTCATTTTACTTCTAATATAACAGATTGTCATCTGTGTAAGATATGTATCTTCACACACAATAATTAGTCGTGTCTCAGTATCTTATTTTAAGAATTAGCAATGTCGTCATGTTGTCTGTTATTCATATTCTGTATCTGTGTCGATGCACCATTAGTAGGACAAACACGAATGTGGTGGTATGGACATGACTTGAGATGCCACACGAACAGAGAAATTCAAAAATGGCGAAGAAAACAACAATGACCCACTAAGTGTCATGCATGATATGCGCCTACATATGCACTAGGCAAACTTGACCTAGAAATGCCCATGCTCTATAGTTCTTTACTAACAAAGATGAGACTGCTACAACTAGTGAACTCATTATGCTACATAGATCTGTCTCCCTTAATGACTCCAATTTTCTCCTCTAAGAAAGAACTCAATTGACCACAAAATTGTTAAGCATGTGCTCATGCTTTCAGAGAGAACTTAACTGGCATCATAATAGGCATGTTTGTTGCTCTTCAAAGTTATTTACCATGAAAAATCTATATTGCAAGTGTGGGTATAATTACCATTCTCAGAGTTGTGAGATGAAATCCTTTTATGGAGAGAAGAATTGATAACTGAAAGGACATTCAGATTTGACCCTTGGTACTAGGCGGAAGTCAAAAGACAAGGTTTAGCTGAAATTATTCGGTGATGATTAGGCATGCCAGCTGTAGCTAGGTTTATTGTGGAACAATTTGCAGATTCTCAGTTACCATAAAAAGCAAACTGCGAATGCAAAGGGTTGTATACTTGTATTTCTTATGGATAATACAAAGGTTAAAGTTAGAAGGACAATTCATGTAGAGTTAGCTTGGGACACATCCAGCCACTATTTCCTAGGTTGAGTGGGGAAATGTGATCAGAAAGACCAAGTTTATGTTCATAGATAACTTATATCCTTCTTTAATGAATATCTACAAATGAACTATCCTGGTTGCAAACAGTTAGGACCTAAGTTGACTAGCATGAGTATGAAAAAAAATGGAGCTACTTAATAATGTCTCCAGAACAAATCAAAAATAAATGATAGGGTTGGGAAAAAGGAGTTGTGTGCTTATAAGGGAGTTGGAGGATGTTGGCAGGAGCAATGAATAAAACAACAATCTTCGCACCCTGTAAGCACCCAAAGACCAATACATCACCCACCAATTGGAAGAACTATTGTGTTCTGCCACATAAAATAGACAAAAGTAATGGCACGCAACTTAAAGCCTTTAGACCATGCAGCAATGGGACAAAAACAGGTGCAAGTTTCAGAAAGTAATTACTATAGTACAACTTTTGGATACATTAATCGGGTACATGGAGAAACACAGTACGCTAAACAGAAACTAGAAGAGAAACACCAGATTTTATATTTCTGTACCCTGGCAATGTCTTTGGCAATTGCAAGAGATCATCTATCATCCATTAGATCAATTGGCAGACTACATTTCTTCCAGGATTGTAACACCCCGCTCCCGGAATACGTACTTAGTTGCGTATTCAGATTTTTCAATCGTAATTTTCAATTTACTTTCTATATTTATTTTGTATTATGAATTATTTATATGATCGTTTTGTCTTGGATCCGGATTCGTGAACTCAGAGTCTGCCCTTCTCTGAACCGGGGACCCGATCCTAGTGTATTACTCAATTTGGTCTTTCAGTCATCAGATTTGACCGATTTCAGTTTCAAATATCATTTACAATATTTTAGATTTTCTATGATTTTCTGAAAATTTCCTGAATTAAATGGAAAATCTTCAAAACCGGTGTCGACCAGCACCGCTGACCGACTTCTGGATTTTTATTTACAAATGGAGTCAAATTTTGAGAAACCGCTTTCACATATTTGCTTAGAATAATATTTACTATCTTAATTCATTTTGGGGTATTTCAGAATTTTTCGGATTTCTGTCAGATTCGGTGCCGACCGATATTGGCGGCAGATTCCAGGATTTTTAATTTAAAAACTATAAAAAATTTTTAAAACGAATTTCACCATGATTCTTAAAATAATATTCTTAATTTTTGAGAATTTTTGCGGGTTGTTCCGAGATACTTGATTTCGGGACGATTTCGGTATTTTTCCGAAAGTTTTCCGCATCCGCAACCGAATCCCGGGAATCCGCTACTCTAATTATTTTCACTTTTTCTTCCAAGAAAATATCTTCCCTTTTTCATTTTCTTTTCCTTTTTCCTTTTTCCTTTTTCTTTCCTTCCTTTTCTTTCCACCAAATTTTCCATTCTTCCATTATCTTCTCCAACCTTCCACCAAAATATCTTTCCCTCCAAAAATATCTTCTCCAAAATATCTCCTCCTCTCCTATCTCCAAGGTCGGCAAAGAGAGCCACCTCACCTCCCATTTTACAATAAACCCCCCTCTTTTTCATTTTTACATCACCTTCACAATTCCACTTCCTATATAAACTTTTCCTTCTCCATTCCACTTCATTTTTCTCTTCACCACTTCACCAAAGCCTTAACCACCACCAACTCCTCCTTCATCTCCACCACAACAACAACCACTACAACTTCTCCAACTCCTTACCTTCATCTTCTTCCTCCTCCATCTCCATGTAAACCACCACAAACTCCAAAACTCCACCAAAGCTTCCACCTTCTCCTTCACCTTCTCCAAAAATACCACCACCATCAAAACCTCTTCACAAAGCCACCACCCCATCATCTCCTCAAGGGCCGGCCACTCCTTTGGATTGGGGCCGAGCTCCTTTTCGTCGTCCGGTGATCATTCCGGTAATCGTTCACGATTATTCCGGTGATCATTCCGGCTCCGGTGATTATTCCGGTAATCGTTTATGATTATTCCGGTAATCATTCCGGTGACAATTACAACTCTCCGATGGATTATTCCGGTAATCGTTCACAATTATTCCGGTAATCATTCCGGTGACAAGTGCAACTCTCCGTTGATTATTCCGGTAATCGTTTACGATTATTCCGGGACAAACACTAAACACCACCACCAAAGAAATCACCTTCCCTCCTTTCTCTTTGTTTCCTAACGCGGATCTCACCCCGCGTCTAGGCAATTCCTTAAACGCAATCCGCGCATTCCTGTATTGACACAACGCGGAGCCTATTCCCTCGTCTGTGTTCTTCTTGTGTTAACGCGACGCAGAACCCACATCCGCGTCCGCGTTTTCCTCGCGTCCGCTCTTGAACGCAGACCTCGCGTTTTGTGGCATCTATGCGACGCGAACCCCACGTCTGCTATCCCGCCTCTGCTATTCCCGCGTCTGCCATTCTTGCGACGCGAACCCCGCGTCTGCTATTCTCGCGTCTGTGATTCCCGTGTCTGTTATTCTCGCAACGCTAACTCCCGCGTCTACGAACCCCCGCGTCTCACTTTCAAAACCCGCTTCCCCCTGAACATATTCTCTCTCTTTCTCTCTCCTCTTCACTTTCTCTCTCTACATATTTATATCATATTTTATGGCGCGTCCCGAGTTCCATGGATTTCGGACCTTTCGGCAATTCCGGTGATTTAGGCGAGTGTTCTCTCTTTCTTCTTGACTTTCCCATTTCAGCGAGTGTCCTCGCCTCCATTTGGGTTTCCCCGCTTCGTCGGGTCGACATGTATTTTATTCCATGTTTACATGTATTTTCCTGCTTTATACTATGCGTGGCCGACCCTTCGTGGTCGTTGAACTCTGGGTTTCTGCCCACTCGTGGGATGGCTGGTAACCACCGAGAGTGCGCTTAAACCCCGAGCGTTCTTGACCCCTCTGCCTTCAGCCTCCGGTCTCTCACTATCTCGAAAGGGAAGTGATTGGGACCGTCAGGTTTCTCAGTTCAGCCTCCGGTCACTCACTATCTCGAAAGGGAAGTGATTGGGACCGTCAGGTTTCTCAGCTCCGCCTGGTTATCATGATCAGCGTTCAGCGCTTTACCACTAGATTCGTCTAGGCGAGTTGCTACCGGATTTTCCGCTCGCACTTCAGCCGAGTCGTCCCGGTAACCTCGCCAGACGCTCCAGTGTTAAATACTGTTTGCTGTCTGTACTTCCAGCTTGCTCAGCTCCGCTTGGTTGTGCTCAGCTACTACTCTATCACATGCCATGTATTTACCTGATATGTTGACACTTGACATGCCATGCCATTACTTCATACCTGTCTTTTACATGCTACTATTTAACACCTGTTTGTATCACCTGACAACTGATGTGTTATCATCTAACACCTGGCATGCTACTACTTGGCAAGACTCCTTGTTATGACATGACTTGCCACCGGACTAATATCAATCTCTTGACATGACTTGTCACCTGCCAATATCATCCTCCTGTCATGCTATCACTTGACACCCAGCATGATATACTTGACCTTGTGATTATCACGTTTACGGGAATCCTGCCTTGTTATCCTATATTGCATACAGTGACCTGTTATCCTGAATGGAACTAAGTGCCACATGGAACAAAGTGCCACACCACTCACGTGGTGGGGGCCACCTCTTGAATCTGTGGGGGCCACCTCTAGAATCCATTTCCCTCAGAGCAAAGTGCCACATGGAACAAAGTGCCACACCACATACGTGGTGGGGGCCACCTCTTGAATCTGTGGGGGCCACCTCTTGAATCTGTAGGGCCATCTCCTGTTATAACCAGTTATATTCCTACTCATTCCCGTAATCTGATAATCTTGTTAACAAGCCATAAAAAGGACCAACTTGCATCGGGTCGGGGGAAACTTGCGGCTATCAATACGTGTTCGTGTTTACAGTGGTATTAGGCATGTTGTGCAACTAAAACTTCCGGTCTGACCTGTGGGCCTCCAGGGGACCGAAGGGAGTGCTGGCTCCCTCCTTCCGGTACCATCATGATAAGGGCATCCATAAGTCCCTCCTGATAGCCTTGCGGCAGGTTCCGTCACCAAGCAGCGGAACATCCTGGGCCGTGGTCCCGGGTATGTACGGGACCCACTGTAAACATAGTTCGTTGATACCCCCGCTGGTTTCCAATAACAACCTTGCTTACTCGGATGTGGATCTATGTGTGCTGGGACGCTAGTTCACATAGCTAGACACAGGGTAAGACAAGTAATAATAATAAAAGACGCCAACTGTGGATCCGTTGTATGCGCTTGGATTACGGTGACATGAGATAAAGGTATATAGATGAGGGTTTCCTTGTTTGCATTATTCCTTCGATGTACTAGTCTCATGAAGCCATGACCTAAGCTTGTACGATCAGTTTTGCTTGTAATCGGCTTTATTCGGATTTCCGGTTTTATGATTATTATCATATTAGCTGTTCAATCCTGCTTTATCACTTGTATTCTATTCCATCAGTCTTCTGCTCCTATCTTATCATACCATGAGTACTTCCTACTTGATATCACTTGTTATATATCTATCTGCTATACATGCTTCTGCTCACGATACAGTTTTCAATGCATGATTATGATTCAGTTTTATCGATACACTTGTACTTATCTTAGCACGCCATCTGGCCTTTGCTTCACCACTCGCCTGGGGAGTTTCATCTGACTCCCCTGGATCCTCATGTCCAGGTCATGGAGCTTGGAGCGTGTGGATTCTTCCAGTTGCTGATCAGAATGGCGCAGCGGTAGCGTGGATCTCCAGCAGACCATCTGAAGCTCTATCCTTCCAGGCCCCCTGTGTGCCTCTCGAGTTTTCCTTTTGTAAACTCGTGAGTGCCTTTTGTACTGTTCATACTTGTACATCTCTTTGTATTCTCGCAATTGCGCATATCAGTGATGTAATATTCATGTAATATTGGATCACCTCTGGTGATAACTTTATAATTGTACTCATGTGTTGGAATGTATAATGCACCACTTGCTTCCGTACTCTGATTCTTGCCTGTACTGATGCTTAGCGTATATACGTGAGGGTATTTCTGACCTGCGTATATACGTCGCAGTGATGTCCCCGTACCCGCAGGATCGGGGCGTTACAGGATGGTATCAGAGCCTAGGTCAGCCTAGGTTCTACATCCTCAATACGTCCAGACGGCAAATTAATGGTAAAGAAATTTGCAACTGGAATGCTTGAGTCTTGGTTATACACTCCAACTACAAGTACAGAGTTATCTATTCTATCTTGATCATCCTTCCTTTGATTCTTAATCTCTTTCATCATTCCCCTGTTTTGGTTTTTCGAAGCCTTTATATCAACTTAAGATATGAATAGACTAGAGAGGTAGCGGCTGGTTCTAAATGAAGCTATTATGTGATCTCTTCGGCCAACTCTAGGAAGCTCGATATTCTCAGGATTGATCCTGATCGGGTTGTCTTTCAGAAGTCAGCAGTCGGCATTCTCAATTATCGGTCTTCTTTATTATGCTCAGTATTATCAGGGTTTTCTTTATCTTCCAGATTCTGGCTCATTCTCAGAGTGACATTAAGCATGCAGTACAGCGGGAATTCTATTGCAAAGCTGTGTTATCAGTCAGTATTATTCGGCATTGTTCGAAGATTTATATAGCCGGGAGAGCAGAGAATGTCTATATTCTGATTATTGTTCAGTCGACTTGAGAGCCCTACCTATATTGCTTCATATCTTATTGGTATAATTTCCACCCTTGTCCCCTTGTGTTCAATTTACCCCTTATCGAAATTGCGAGGACGCAATTTTTTGTAAGGTGGATGGATTGTAACACCCCGCTCCCGGAATACGTACTTAGTTGCGTATTCAGATTTTTCAATCGTAATTTTTGATTTACTTTCTGTATTTATTTTGTATTATGAATTATTTATATGATCATTTTGTCTTGGATCCGGATTCGTGAACTCAGAGTCAGCCCTTCTCTGAACCGGGGACCCGATCCTAGTGTATTACTCAATTGGTCTTTCGGTCATCAGATTTGACCGATTTCAGTTTCAAATATCATTTTACAATATTTTAGATTTTCTATGATTTTCTAGAAATTTCCTGAATTAAATGGAAATCTTCAAAACCGGTGTCGACCAGCACCGCTGACCGACTTCTGGATTTTTAATTTACAAATGGAGTTAAATTTTGAGAAACCGCTTTTACATATTTGCTTAGAATAATATTTACTATCTTAATTCATTTTTGGGGTATTTTCAGAATTTTTCGGATTTCTGCCAGATTCGGTGCCGACCGATATTGGCGGCAGATTCCAGGATTTTTAATTTAAAAAGTATAAAGAATTTCTTAAAACGAATTTCACCATGATTCTTAAAATAATATTCTTGATTTTTGAGAATTTTTGCGGGTTGTTCCGAGATACTTGATTTCGGGACGATTTCGGTATTTTTCCGAAAGTTTTCCGCATCCGCAACCGAATCCCGGAATCCGCTACTCTAATTATTTTCACTTTTTCTTCCAAGAAAATATCTTCCCTTTTTCATTTTCTTTTCCTTTTTCCTTTTTCCTTTTTCTTTCCTTCCTTTTCTTTCCACCAAATTTTCCATTCTTCCATTATCTTCTCCAACCTTCCACCAAAATATCTTTCCCTCCAAAAATATCTTCTCCAAAATATCTCCTCCTCTCCCATCACCAAGGTCGCAAAGAGAGCCACCTCACCTCCCATTTTACAAATAAACCCCCCTCTTTTCCATTTTTACATCACCTTCACAATTCCACTTCCTATAAAACTTTTCCTTCTCCATTCCACTTCATTTTTCTCTTCACCACTTCACCAAAGCCTTAACCATCACCAACTCCTCCTTCATCTCCACCACAACAATAGCCACTACAACTTCTCCAACTCCTTACCTTCATCTTCTTCCTCCTCCATCTCCATGTAAACCACTACAAACTCCAAAACTCCACCAAAGCTTCCACCTTCTCCTTCACAAACCTCTTTTCTCTTTTTCACAAAACAAAGATCCTAATAGATTAGGATAGAAGATATAGCTCAAGTGTGAAAACTAAGTGTTTTGATCAAAGAAATACTCTTGGAAAAACACCAAAGATGATATAGAAATTTTAGCTCAAAAAACAATTCCCAAAACCTAATTTCTTTGAAATGAACAAAACACTTAAAACAAAATAAATGAAGCTTTTTGGCACAAAAACTATTTTGAAAACTTATTTAAACACTAGAGAAACTCTGAAAATTTTCTTGTCAAAAGTCTTGTCAAAACATCTCAAGAGATGGGATATTTATAGCCCCATCAGAAAACTAGCCGTTAGGCTGAGCTGTCAGCCTGACAGGCTTGCGGTCGACCGTCCCGGTCGACCGCCAACGGTCAAAACTATGACCGTTGGAGCAGCCCGGTCGACCGCCCAGATACAGAGAGCAGGGCTCTCTGCTCCGGTCGACCGCCCGGTCGACCGCCCAGATACAGAGAGCAAGGCTCTCTGGTCCGGTCGACCGATCGGTCGACCGTCCCTGTGTCTGCCAGACGTGCACAGGGCTATGCACGTCGGTCGACCGCAACGGTCGACCAGCCCTTTGGTTCGGTCGACCGTGCGGTCGACCGACCTGGCCTGTCAGCCATAGTCTGGGTCAGAAACTGGGTCAGAAAAACAGTTACAAATATTCTAATAAATACTTGAAAATTCTCAAAAATTGTTTTAACATTTTGCATAGATATATAAACATGTGATAAAAATTTCAACTCAAATATCAAGCAATATGAACTATTTTTGTGTCTTGCAAATTTTATCAAAACTAAAACTTGTATTTTATCAAACTTTAATTTTTCAATACATGAATAGGAAAGTCAAAATAAGTTTGTTTAAGAAGTTTAAGCATGCATGTATAGAAAGAATACATCTACTATACATATAAACCATGTAAACTTGTTTTGATGTACTATTCGAAAACCAATATTCAAAAACATAAAACGTGTGTGTATTGTGCACTTGAGCATATCAACTATTCTAAACTTTACAAATGGATCTAAACATACTCTAAACTATGGATACCTAAGTCTTCTTGACGATCTTCATCTTCAAGTCGGCTTGGTCCAAAACACCATAATCCAACGAGCAAGGCTATGTATCATCTTGATGCTCGGGCTCTGGAATCACATAGAATGCTTCAAAAACTCATCTGTTGAAGCTAATCACCAACTAGTATCTTGATTAAAGATCTGAAACTAAAATCACAAGATTATTAGTAAACATAACTACATGAGTTAATCATCATCAAAACTAGAGTGGAAGGCCTCTGGGCCAACAATCTCCCCATTTTTGATGATGACAAAACTCATGGAGTTATATATGCATGGATTAAAGTTAAGCTTCAAAGAATCTCCCCCTTAACTCATGCATAAACAAATAAACATAAATATGCAATGAATATGAAACATGAAACATGCATAGATATGCATAAACAATAAAAGGTTCTAATACCAATGAAAATTTCAAGACATGCTCTAGATACCAATTAAACTTAATATAATTAAACTTAATATATGCAAAAACATAAGTATGCATATAAAACATGTACCAATCATGAATAATTAAATCTCTATATATGCATGTTAAACTCTCAAATAATTCTCCCCTTTTTGTCAATCATCAATAAAGGGTTAAAAGCAAAAGCAAATCAATAAATTTTTCTCCCCCTTTTTGTTCGAAACAAGGAATCAACAAAGGGGTCAAAAAGCAAAAATAATGTTCTCCCCTTTTTTTGTCTAAAACAAAAAGAATATCAATAAGGGGTTACAATCAATTAAGATATCAATTAAAAAATGTCAATGAAATGCCTCTTGATACTAATTGAAAGTGAACATAGATCAATCAACAAATGGTATATGTGATATACATTCATGAAGAGGAAGACGGTAAAGTAACTTCCCTACATATATACATTACATGAAAGAGGGATGACAAGCCCTAATTCACATAACGTAAAATATGCAATGCATAAGAGGAGATGTGAAGCTCCCCCTACACACGTGTACCACATAAAGAAGAGTTGTCAAGCTCCTCAATACAAGATACACTCATCATGAATATATATGTAGAAGAGATGTTAAGCTCTCCTTGCATATAGGCAAGATAAATCAAAAATTTGAATATTTTCTTTAAACAAAATTTTGAGATACCAATGTAAATCATTCAAATAAACATCTTGATATTAAAAGAGAGTATTTTTCTTTTTAAGCATATGATATCAATTTGAAATTTTATTTTCTATCATAAAGTAAGGGAGTGGAAATACAAATACCAATTGAAATATGAAAATCGAGATTTTCTCCCCCTTTATGAAATACAAACTAAACACATGCGTAGGCTCGAATTAAGATACCAATTGAAAATTGAATCAATTGAAACAAAGTGAAACTCAAGCTTTAGCATAAACAAAATTTTGTGCTTAAAGATACAGAGATATAGTAAGCACAAAAAAAACATATATATGTATGAATAGTTAGATACCAATGAAATTGATACCATTAGAAGTGTAAGCATACATACATAAAAATATATGAGTATATAAG
Source organism: Agave tequilana (assembly GCA_038442645.1). NCBI lineage: Eukaryota > Viridiplantae > Streptophyta > Magnoliopsida > Asparagales > Asparagaceae > Agave > Agave tequilana. Next base: position 50,282 of record JAVJIF010001960.1, read on the forward strand.
AAATGTCAATATTGATACCAATTGAAAGAATTCAATGATACCAATTGAAACAACAATAATATCAAATGTATATCTCATATAATCTACCACCCAATCATGGTTCAAGTTTTAAATGATTTTCATTATAAAGCATACATGAGCATGATCTCCCATCCAACCGCCCGTAGATGGTAGGGGTTTTCAAAAATAGATTTGAAAATGTAGTTTATTTGAAAAACACTACCAAAATGAGGAATACGAACTAGTCAAAATGGAAAAACTTGTTAACTAGTACGAAATCCTTCAAGTAAGGAATAAAACAAAATAATTTTTCATAAAACATGAAATCCACATGATAGTCAACACTCTAATCCAATTTAGCATAACTATGACTCATGAAAACAAAACATGAGTAAACAATAAATGTGAGTGTACAAATAAAATGTGAAGATCATAATCATGAAAATGACAATTAAGCTCAATATTCCTTAAAACATGAAAATCATCAAAACTATTTAATCTTCAAGGTATATGTATGTCTAATACAAACTAAAGTATACATACATATCCAAAACACAACGAGTCCACAAAGATATATGCATGAAGGCACGTGGCTCAAAAAGATGTATATGTATAATAATAGTTTGGATAAAATAAACATATACATGAAATGAAAGACTCATAAAAACAAATTCAAAAATAGGAATACAAGTCAAATGCATGAATCATCAAAACTAGACTATACTAGCACATCTAATGGGAACAAATAAGCATTCAAGCCCAAACATATATAGATTTATTTATGACCCACTATATGCACAAGTATATACCTAGTTTTAATAAAAACTAACATTTAAACATATATTCAAATCATGAAGCATAAAAACGGGATAAAATCAACATGATAAATATAAACATGATTATTATGTAAATTCACATGTTAATAGATTCATGATGTACATGATAGCAAAACAAATGTAAGAACACAAAATAATAATCCATATTAAACATGGGTGTCTCTAAAAGCTAGTCATGCATGTCAATGAACTAATAATCATGGCATTTACATACTAATCTATAAACAACAAACATGCTATAAATAATGAATATGAAAAGCATGTAAATAATTAATAGGAGTTAGGAATCGTTACCAAAACCTAGAAGGCAACTCTTCTTGACTCCAAAACATGGTGGTTCTCTCCACCAAACATCCCTTGAAAGTGATGCATCCAAAAAGTTTTCTTTATGCACGGAACGCATCCACTCCAAGGTATGGCTACTCTCACGTCATGTGCGAGCCCACACCTACATCAAATATCATAGGAGTGGTCTTTGGTACCCATTTTCTTTTGGGTCCACGGGGGTTAGTATTTTCCTAACCCAAACAAAATTAGTTGCTAAATTTTCATCATAAATACGATCATAACAAAATCTAGCAAGGTGGCCTTTTCGACCACAATGTGTACATGTGTACACATGAGCATACATAGTGTGAAGATTGTGATCGTGATGAGCATGTGTATGCCGTGTATGGTGTGCATGCAAAGATGGAACTTGTTTCTTACGAACCAAGGTTTTCAAGCGTGTATGATTTAAAGTACATTGGCTCAAAGTGGAGCCCAAACAATCTACACTTTTCTTCAAAATATTTATGTCATTTTTAATACTAGAAGATAAAGTGGAGCATGCAATAGATGTGCTAGGTGAAGCTACACTAGTATGGCAAACATGAGAATCTATATCAATTTTTAAAGATTCATTTTTCTTTAAAACTAAATCCAATTCTTTTGTGATGAAATCAATTTCATTTTTCAAAACAAGGTTATCTTTTAAAACAAAATCCAATTTTGAAGATAAAACCTCATTGTTCTTCAAAATATCATCACAATCATTTTTGCTTTTCAAAACATCAATCTCTTTTAGGGCAAGATCTAGTTGAGATCTTAGTGAGTCACGTTCACTAGTAATCTCTTCCTTCTCATGCAAAACCAATTCAAAAGTTGAGCACAAATCCTTTATTTCTTCTTTTAATTCAAAATATTTCTTTTTCAAAAGGTCATGTTTTTCCACAAAATTTTCAAGCTTTGAGGCAAGTTCTACATTTAAATTTTGAACTTCAAAACACCCATAGCAATATGAACTAGAGCTATCATCTAGTTGAGATTCCGATTGTACCTCAAGGGAGTCTTTCCCTTGGACCATGAGGCAATGTTCGTCGGATTTGTCTCTCCTAGATCTTCTCAACTTGTTGATAATCCTTGGTAGCTCGGGAGAAGTCAATATGCTCCAAACTGCAAAAGCCGAATCATAATGAGCAAACACATGTAAAAGATCTTCATTAAGAGATGCTCTAAGTGTTTTAAGTGCAAGTGCATTGGCCTTTTTATGCTTGCTAGCATTTGGGTAGGATTCTTGAGTAGTGGCTTGATAAACTAGATGTCCTAGGCTTTTTAAATGACTACTCATCTTGGCCTTCCAAATATCATGTCTAGAAAAATCAAATATAGGAGGGCTATCCATGAGTGCAACTATATGTGTGCAAAATGCAAATGCAAATGAAGATTAGCAAACCAAGATCTCACTCCTAGGTGGTTAAACCTAAATATCAGGAGCGTAGGCTCTGATACCAATTGAAATCACCTAGAGGGGGGTGAATAGGTGATACGGCTAATCTATAAACTAAATGCGCTAAATGCGGAAGCTTAAAACTAATTTGCAACACACTTAGTACAACACACAAGTGTAGCCGAATTCCCCGTGAAGGGCTCTGGACTAACTCCTCTTGATTCCCCTAGATATGGGTTGAGGTGCTATATAAAGCTCTTGTGGTTAAGTACAAGTGAGGCACACACACAAACAAGCCAAGCATATAATGATATAGCAATATGAAAGTTGCAAGGCACAACACAAGCAATATGAATGATATGAAATGAATGATGCTTTGCACAAAGTAAAGAGAGAGAGTTAGAGAGACAAGTGGATCAAACGCAAACACAAGGATATGTTTCGAGGTTCGAGCCCTAGCTCTACGTCCCCGCCTTCACCGAGAAGGATTTCTAATCCACTATCTCCCACCGAGGGAACCTCCACCGAGGAGGATTTGTTACAACAATAGGAGTACCGAACTCCTCTCTCAAACACCACCTCACAACTGAGCGGTAGGCCCGTAGCCAAACAACAACCAACACCTCTACCGAAGAGGGTTACAAACACCAAGCTCCACCTCACACAAGAGGGAGCAAACACCAATCTCCACCTCTACCAAAGAGGGAGCAAACCACAACCCAAATCCACAACCTCAACCTCTACCAAAGAGGGAGCAACCAACAAATGAGGGTTACAAACAAGTGGTATGTCTCAACCACAAACCTCTTTCCTCTTTTCCACAAAACAAAGATCCTAATAGATTAGGATAGAAGATATAGCTCAAGTGTGGAAAACTAAGTGTTTTGATCAAAGAAATACTCTTGGGAAAACACCAAAGATGATATAGAAATTTTAGCTCAAAAAACAATTCCCAAAACCTAATTTCTTTGAAATGAACAAAACACTTAAAACAAAATAAATGAAGCTTTTTGGCACAAAAACTATTTTGAAAACTTGTTTAAACACTAGAGAAACTCTGAAAATTTTCTTGTCAAAAGTCTTGTCAAAATATCTCAAAAGATGGGGTATTTATAGCCCCATCAGAAAACTAGCCGTTAGGCTGAGCTGTCAGCCTGACAGGCTTGCGGTCGACCGTCCCGGTCGACCGCCAACGGTCAAAAATATGACCGTTGGAGCAGCCCGGTCGACCGCCCGGTGACGCCCAGATACAGAGAGCAGGGCTCTCTGGTCCGGTCGACCGCCCGGTCGACCGCCCAGATACAGAGAGCAAGGCTCTCTGGTCCGGTCGACCGTCCCTGTGTTGCCAGACGTGCACAGGGCTGTGCACGTCGGTCGACCGCAACGGTCGACCGGCCCTTTGGTTCGGTCGACCGTGCGGTCGACCGACCTAGCCTGTCAGCCACAGTCTGGGTCAGAAACTGGGTCAGAAAAACAGTTAAAAATATTCTAATAAATACTTGAAAATCCCCAAAAATAGTTTTAACATTTTGCATAGATATATAAAATGTGATAAAAATTTCAACTCAAATATCAAGCAATATGAACTATTTTTGTGTCTTGCAAATTTTATCAAAAACTAAAACTTGTATTTTATCAAACTTTGATTTTTCAATACATGAATAGGAAAGTCAAAATAAGTTTGTTTAAGAAGTTTAAGCATACATGTATAGAAAGAATACATCTACTATACATATAAACCATGTAAACTTGTTTTGATCTACTATTCATGAAAACCAATATTCAAAAACATAAAACGTTTGTGTATTGTGCACTTGAGCATATCAACTATTCTAAACTTTACAAATGGATCTAAACATACTCTAAACTATGGATACCTAAGTCTTCTTGATTATCTACATCTTCAAGTCGGCTTGGTCCAAAACACCGTGATCCAACGAGCAAGGCTATGTATCATCTTGATGCTCGGGCTCTGGAATCACATGGAATGCTTCAAAAACTCATCTGTTGAAGCTAATCACCAACTAATATCTTGATTAAAGATCTGAAACTAAAATCACAAGATTATTAGTAAACATAACTACATGAGTTAATCATCATCAAAACTAGAGTGGAAGGCCTCTAAGCCAACAATAATTCCTTCCCGTAGGCCAACAATAATTCCTTCCCGTGATATCAAGTGGAATGAACTCAAGCTTTGCAAAGTTTGACATGGTGATAACTATAACAAAATATAAAAATAATTAGAATCACAACATTTTTATTTCTCAATAAAATAGAAAAACTTACATGTCAATCATAATAGCTACAAGCAAAAGAGGGAAGGTGAACATTAAAATAAAAAGGTACAGGTAAAATTCACTTGGATCTATATCTCCAAGAAAAACGATAGAAGTATTGATGATGATGACGGCAATAATAAACTTCAAAAATAGGCTAAGCATCTTGCGAAAAACTCGAACACAAAGCTTCTAGAGATGATGAAAAATTTTGAGAATGAAGAGAGATTGAGAAGTGAGTTATGTGGTTTAGAATTCACCAATTTATAGGGTGAAAACTAGCTGTTTTATAGCCGTTGGGGTTTATAGCTGTTGGGGAGAGAGAAAAGCAATTTGGATTTTATATAATTAAATATTGTAATTAAAGAAATGATAAAATAAATACATTGTGCTACATATATTTATGAGATACAATATAGGCACGCCACTCTACTTGGTGGGTGTTTTGCAGACATAATTAATAAAGCAATAATTATTGAAATAAATATTAGCACACCACGCTACTCGGTAAACCTTTCAGTAGGTGTTTGTCCAGATATAAATAGCAGAATAATAAAATATACAATATTGGAAGCTTGGGGTTTAATCCACGCAATCATCAAATTAGAGGTTAGTAAAGATATCATAATCACATCACTTTATTATAAATAGGTGGCAGAGCCTCCTTTTATTATAGTAGCGGTGTTATATGAACATAATTAGTATAATAATTCAGTTTTTCGTAATCACATCACATTTCTATAAATAGGTGGCAGAGGCTTCTTTCATTATAGTAGTGGTGTTATACGAATATTATAAGTATAGTAACTTGTCAATTTTTACCTTGACATTGTAGAGGTAGAGGCTGGGACTTGTGATAGGACTTTTCCTTGAGTAATGGAAGCAGAGGCTCGTGACAAGACCTTTACCTTAAGCTAATGGAGGCAGAGGCTTGACGTGGTAGACTTTTTCCCTGAGCTGACGGAGGTAGAGGCCGGGGGCAGACTAGAGTGATCGTGCTGATAACGTGTTGTAAAACTCCGAGAAATGTAACACCAAAACAGAGAATTCTAGAGACAGAGTAGAACTAGAAATTCTTATTGATTTCTGAAGTGTGTACATTGAAATAAACCAGGAAGGACCTATTTATAGGAAAACTTTGGGTGCTATGCAGTCACTATGCACGCTTGCGTCATCGCTTACATCAGCGCATAGTAAACTCATTAATGTGCATAGTAAAGGTAGGAAGTCAAGTTTCATATCACAACCCAATTTCTCGCCCCACTAAAACAAGCTCAACCCAATTTCAGTTTGAAAATTGAAAGGAAGTCGATTCTGGGGCTGTTTGGTTATGGGTGAAAGTGAAGAAGTGAGAAAATGAGAAAGTAGTAATAGTTTCCTTGGAACTTGAAAATTAGTTAGTAAGTTTTTCAGTGTTTGAATATTGTTAGGAAGTGTGATTTAAAAAATGTTATGTTTTTTCCGGTGTTTGGATTGTAATGTGGAGGTGTAAGTGAACAATTTGACCACAAAGTTAACCACAAATTAATATTAATAATAAAAATTAATTAAGAAAATTAAAAATGAACTGCAATTAGAATGCAAGTGAGATTTCTATGTCACAAAATGTATTGTTTTGTATTGCAACTTATTATAAATGAAATTTACATGACCAAAAAATTAGAAGAAATGATTGTTTAAAAAAGAAAAACGAAAAAAAAATTTCTCAATTTCCTTTCCTGGTTTTCGGATAAACAGAGAAGTGAAAATGGCACTTCGCCGTTCCTTACTTCTGCCCCCATTTGTTGTATCCAAACAACCATCGATTTGGATTCCCAACTCCCTGTGAGGGTTTAGGATTTTTCAGCGATTTCAGAAGACAATTACTCTGTCCCCAGCAAAGAATTTTTTGGGTTTTAGACGCCAGCTGGGAGTAATGAGTTTCGCCATGGTAGGTGGAGGCCGGTCTCCTTCTTCTTCTTCTTTACACTCCAAGCCCAAAGACCTCGGCCTTCAGTGGGTCCCCCTCCAGAGCCACCCCGTCTTCAGGACCCCAAGCGGCAGCGGCGGCGCCGCCCCTCTTGGCAACCTCGCGGCCTGGGACGCCTCCTCCTCTCACCTCTACCTCTGGGATCCCAACTCCACCTCTGGCATCCCAACTCCGGACGCCTCCACCGTCCCTATCTTCGCTTCTCCGATGATCTTCAAGAAGGCTGTGATGATGGTGACGGTGAGTCGTTTTCTTCCTCTTCTCCTTCCCTCATCCTCGCTGCATCTCCGTCTGAGATTTTGGTGCCGGATTCTCCATTAGATCGCCCATCCGTCAGATTTCCCTCAATGCCGATGGTTCCTCGCTGCTTCTCTCCGGCCGCAACGAGTTGTGGCTCATGAATTTGTACGAAAGGACTTCTTCTTCTTCTTCTTTGAGTGCCAGCAATACAATTAGCTACAGCTGTGAAGTTATTAGCTGCTTGCTAATGCTAATCAGTGTTTTCTGCTGCATTGTCATTGCCTCAACTTGATTTTCATTTGTTAGGCAATAGCTGAATTCAAGATGGATTTTTTTATTTTGCGACATTCAATTTTTGGGGATGGTTTTTGGTGGAAATATTAGATTTTTTATTTTTATTTTAATAGGGATGTGGGAATGGAGGATGTGGGATGGGTTTAGGATTTTTATTTTGCTGAGAGATGGGCTTGCTTTCTTGTTTAGTTCATGGGAGAGTTATTGCAAGAATATTAGTTCTTGCTCAATTTTAGGTTCCTAATTTTCCAAGCCCTTAAACACTAACCCTTCAGGGTGAAACCCAAATCCCGAATTCACCACCAAGGTTGTTATGGTTATTAATATTTTCATTACCGCCAAAAAGACCGGCACATTTACATCACTGCATTATTCTGTAAATAAACCTTAAACTTTACATGTATATACATGATTCATGATCCACAAGTAAGAAATGAGAAACAGACATATAAGACTCCAAAGAGATATTTTGGTAAATGAATGGTTAATTCCCCTGTGATTTGATAAATAGATCACCACACTCTGAATTTAAAGGCCTTTGCTCTCTACACAAAACAGATTACAGTTTCATGCTTCCCTGGATGAATTTGCAGGGAGCAATTTTTTTGAGTTTTCAGTAATGTAATGTATGTGTCAGTATTTCTTTTTTGTTGTTTTAAATCCAGTTGTACTGTACTTTCCCAAAGGCAATTGCATCACTAATGTAATTTCTGGTTGTTTCTAGACTTAAAAGACATGCCCTTTTAGCACTTTTTAGATTGCTTCTTACCAGAATATCGAATGGTTGAATAATATATAATAATATAATGCAATCATAGAACAATGCAGTATGAATTGGGTGCTTATCTAAATCAACATTTGTTATGATGATTAGTTTATTAATCTGTTTTTATCATTTCACTTCATGGTGTATCTTTGTTGGTTTGCATACCAGCATTTGTTGATTGAGGCTTTCTACTTTGATACTTTTTGTCTGTATATACATCTACAACCATGTCATATGAATTGCATTAATTCTTACTCCTCCTCTGTCCTTCATTATCAAATGAGATAGTGTTCTCAAGAGATTGCTAGTTGTTATTATAGTCCTTTCTTCCAACTTTGGTCTGCTGCAGCTTCAGTATCATTAAATGCTTGTAATTCAGTCCTTCATTTTCAAACTTATTTGCTATTATCTTCTTTCCTCTCTTCGGTTAAAGCAAATGGTTATTGTTGCTAACAGGACTATTAATGTTGGTTCTCAAATCTGTTCTGCTCACGACACTGGCTTACAAATTTTACTAGTATCATGGCACCCTTACAGCAGCAGTCATGTGGGCATCTTGTCATCAGATTCAGTTTTAAGGTACAACTTGACTATTTATATAAATTTAATATCTCATTTTGTTGTGAAACTTGTTGCTTGCCATGTTAGAGTTCACTTTACACGTGTAACAAATTTCAGTGCTGTACATGCTTGTATGTGTATACAATGTATAAAAAATTCTAGAATGTAATAAATTAATAATGTTTATATCTACTTCAGAGTTTGAGGTATAGAAATTTATCTAGAAAATAATCAATAGAAAGTTGGTACTCATCCATATATCTGCTCCCCATGGTAAATCTAGCTTGGAATTGTGTTTTCTATATTTGATTTTCTGAGTTTTATTAAGCATATGTAGACTTATTGACGGGGAACCGGATGGGGATCTGCTGTGAGTGCGAAGGAGAAGGGCGTGGAGTCTGTGGAGGGCGTGGAGTCTGTTGTTGGGGGCGGAGGAGAAGGGCAATCCTTTCTCAATTTCCCCCTCGATCTGAAGAATTCGACCCTTACAGTTCCAAAGGCATTGATCGGGTGAAGATCAACCTGCAGGCGTCGGCAATTCCTTGATCTGTGAATCTCTGATATGATGGAAGTCAGATCTTGTCAAAAAGGGAAGGAGTCGGCGATGGCTTTGTTGGAATTGGGCGGCGGCGTCGAACAAGGTCGACGTCGAACAAGGGTCGCTGATGACCGGGTGTCAACGGTGTGGAGAAGAGCTCGAGACGAAGGTGAAGTTGATTGGATGACAACGGAGGTGGCGTTGGTGACTCTCGACGAGGCCGACGGCGGAGAGATCTGTCGATTAGATCCGACGGTGAAGAGATTGGAGGAGGTCGTGGATGCTGTCGGCAGTGGATCTGAAGGATTTGGAGGAGATCCTCTTGTCAGGCGAGATCTTGTCGAGGAGGCGCTGCTGGTGGTGGGGCGTAGATCGGAGGAGATCCGTCGCAGTAGCTCCGGGTGCGGGTGATCGAGTACTTGCGGCGTGGAGCAGGGTCGCGCGAGTGCTCGCAGGTGGAGCTTGCGAGTGAAGGGAGTCGTCAAGAGATTGGGTTGGTTGCGGAAGAGTTGTTGAGGTTGAATTGGGTTCTCTTGTGAGCAGAGAAAAGTTTGGATCTTCTTTTGTTTTTTTTTTTTATATGTGGTGGCGGCGCTGTTGGGGAAGGAGGCGAGAGAGTAGTAGGTTTTTTTGTTTAATACTTGTGGGAAAAATTTTGTTGTGTTATATTTTGGAAAGAAATCAGGAATTTAAGCTCTGATATCAAAATGACGGGGAACCAGACGGGATTCTCTCCCTAGGGTTTCTCACCCAAAGCACACAGGCTACAAAGCTTAAAAGCAATTTTCATTCATTCCAAAAAACTCCTAATAACAATACCAGTCTTGGCCTTAAATAGGCCTACATCAACAGAAAGATCCCATTACAACCGATATGGGACTAAAAGAACTGCCAAATAAATAAAAATTACAATAAAAAGGGAAAAATAGCTAAGTTGACTTTCCCAGCCCTAATCGAACCAAACTGAAAGTGTGCGACGACGCCTCCTGGTGTAGAATCGCAATCCTGGAGAGATGTCCCCATCACTTATGTTTTTGAGAAATAACATACTCACCTTACTATGGATATTTCCCTACTTGGCCTTATATTTTCAAATTATATTGCAAATATTCATGTCAGCCTATAACATGCGAAAATTGAATTAAAGATATTTTTGAGGAATTAAAGCCTTTGATTATTTTCGAAAACATACAAAATAAAACTACCCTAACTTTATCCGTTTCAACACTATTTTAGTAAAAACTAAGTGTCTCACTTGGCTAAAGATCAAATTGAAGAGGTTGGGCTGAAGAGATGCTTGTTATGTTGACTAAAATGGATAAGTTTAAGCGAGTTATATGCCATAAACTGTAGACAGAAACTTATCCTTGCATTAATTTATTTGAAATTCATCATTAGTCTAGTTTTTTTTTTTCTAATGATGTGATAGAAGAATATAGTTGCAGAATAACTCAAAAGCATGCCATATATGAAATTGTAGTGGTCAAAATCTGACTCCGTCCAAGATGGCGACACATGTCTCTCATCTTCCAACTCTCCGAGAAGTATCAGAGCTCACTTTCAAAGTCCATCTTATACCCGACCTCCTCAAGATCTTCTCCGCTCCAAGGCTCCCTCCGTTCCAGAGAATTGAGCTCTGAGCCAAGAAGCTCCAGCAAAAAATCACTCCTGATCTCCGCCGACAGTTACGCAGTACCGAAGCTTTATCTTTCTTCACGTTCATAACGTGTAACACTCTTCAACGTGGTCAATTATGGATAATGGGGATTTCCCTGCATGCAATCCTAGCAAACCAGCACCAGTGATCACGACCATTACAACAAATAGACAATGCAAATCGTGTGTTACGAGGATCTCGCTCGTACTCATCTATCTCCATGCCAACAACTCAGTCAAGCATAAGTAAACGTTCTCTTCTAACGAAAAATGGAGATTCTAATTCCAACCTGGATCTAAAAAGGAAAAAGAGGCAGAGATACCTAACCTAAAATTGTGTACACATCCTCTAGATTCTAGTAATTCCTGTAACCTGAGAATTATAATGAACCTCTTCCTCTTCTTCGTGGTTTTACCGATTAAGGGTTTCAATGTAAATTCTCTGTCACTCTTTTCGTGCTGTGTTTTATCTACATGCACTTTCCCATTTCCGTTCTCGCTTGTGGTGAGGATCAACCGTCCAATCACTTGTCGCAGAAAATTACCACCATAGAAATAAGAAAAAAAGGGATGGTATTTATGGAGTTAGTGGAGAGGAAGTAGGTTCAATTTATTAGTGTTAGGGCAAAGCAAAAATGGTAAGGAAGAAGTTGAAGGGAAGGAGTAAATATAACGTTGGTGGTGAAGGAGAAAATGGTGGTTCTGGATTTAGTAGAGGACGAAGAGGAAATATGTTCAATTCTATTATGACAAGCATAAAGAGATCAACTTGGATGAAGGATAGGATAGAAGGGTATCTATCTTCCAATTAGAGGGCAAAAGTGTCCAAGCTATCAAATTGTAAAGTAAATTTTTTTTGAAAATTTATGAGGAACTTGTAAAGAAATAGAAAACTCTAAAGAGGAATTGATTGATAATAAAGGAGAGACAATACATATATACATATATGTATATACATATATGTATACATATATGTATATACATCTCTATACATATATGTATACATATTTGTATATACATATATGTATGTACATATATATACATACATATATATGTACATATATATATATATATATATATATATATATATATATATATATGTATATATATATATATATATATATATATATATATATATATATATATATATATATATATATATATATATGTATATTAAAAGTGATGGGTATGGGTCTATTGGGTAGAAGCCCAATAGCTCAATAACCAATAGCTCAATAACTATTCTAATACTCCCTATCAAGCTGGAGCATAAATGTCAATCATGCCCAGCTTGCTACATAAGACAAAAAACACCTTTGGAGAAGCTGCTTTGATAAGTATATCTGCCAACTGCTTTGAAGATGGAGTAAACGGGAGAGAAACTACCTTTTTGGTCCATGCATCTCTGACCAGATGACAGTCAATCTCTATATGCTTAGTCCTCTCATAGAACTCTTGATTTTGTGTGATATAGATAGCAGACTGATTATCACAAAACATAAACATAGAGCCAAGATGACTAAAATCAAACTCTAATAACATATTTTTCAGCCACATCCTTTCACAAGTAGTATGTGTCATGGCTCTATTCTCAGCCTCTGCACTGAATCTAGAAACATTTGTTTCTTGCTCCTCTATGTCACCAGATTTTCTCTAACGAATGTGCAATAGCCAGTAGTGGACTTCCTATCTCCCTTATTACCAGCATATCCTGAGTCAGAATAGCCAAAAATACGAACATGTCCATGTTTTTTATACAACAAACCTTTTTCAGGAGAGCTTTGATATAGGCAAGAGTCCTCCGAGCAGTTGTCCAGTAAACCTCTCTAGGCTGATGCATAACCTACTCAATATTCCAACTGCAAAGATTATATCAGGATTAGTAACTGTTAAATAGATTAACTTCCCAATCAATCTCCTATATTGTCCAGGGTCATCAAGTAGATAACTATTATCACACCATAAATCCATATTTGCTTCTATTGGAGTGCTAGCAGGTTTGCACCCCAACATGCCAGTTTCCTCAAGGAGATCAAGTGTATACTTTCTCTGAGATAGAAGTAAACCATGCTTTTGATAAGCAACTTCAATACCAAGAAAATATCTTGGATTTTCCATATCCTTCGTCACAAAATGTCATTTGGGATAATCCTTTATTTCTGCTAAGTCCACAGAGTCACTCCCAGTTAGTAAAATATCATCAACATACACAACCAATATCACTGAGCAGACTTAGTACGACGAACAAACACTGAGTGATCTGAATGACGAGCAAATCAATACTAGAGATAACCATGCTGAACTTCTCAAACCATGCCCTTGGACTCTGTTTGAGTCCATAGATCGCTTTTCTATGTCTACAAACAGTATTTCCCCCTGAGCAATATACCCTGAAGGTTGCTCCATATAAACTTGCTCCTTTAAGTCCCCATAGAGAAAGGCATTCTTGACATCTAGTTGAAATAAAGGCCACTACATATTAACAACAGAAAACAGAATTTGAATGGAGTTCAACCGAGCAACTGGCAAAAAAGTCTCAAAGTAGTCCACGTTATATGTGTGAGTATATCCTTTGGCAACAAGCCTGGCCTTATACCTATCCACTGAACCATCAGGGTGATGCTTCAAGGTATAGACCCATCGACAACCCACAACAGCTTTCGGTACAGAGACCAACTCCCAAGTTCCTTGAGAAATAAGAGCATTCATCTCCTCATTCATAGCCTGCTTTCAGGCAGGTACCAATACAGCCTCCTCATACGACCTGGGTAAAGATACAGAGGACAAAGCAAGGCAAACTAGCGAAAAGAGGGAGTAAGACGATCATATAAAATAAAATGAGAAATAGGATGATCAGTACAAAGACCGTTTACCTTTGCGGAGAGGGAGGGCAATAGGAATATCAAAATTAGAGGTAGATACTGACGACTGAGGAGATGGACCTTCCATTGGAGAGGAGGCGGTCGGAACCGGTTCAGAGGCAGGAACGTTTTGCCGATGAGTGTAGACATATCTGAAATTTTTTTTCCGAGGTGGCTTTGGTGCAGGTGACGCTGTAGTGTCTTTAATAACACTGTCGAAGAGACATCATGGATAACAACAGGTGCAGGTAAAGGAACAGACGGTGAAAGAGAAATAAACTCTGATGCAGTAACTGGACCTTGTGGAGAAAGTAGGGAACTGATTCAAAAAAATGTGACATCAGCTGTCATAAAAATACTTTCTGGTTGATGGACTATAACACCGATATCCTTTTTGAGTTTGAGAATACCCAACAAAAACACATTTTATAGATCTCGGAGACAATTTATCCAGACCTGGAGACAAATCCTGAACAAAATATGTACAACCAAAAACACGCGGAGGAACTGAGAAGATACTTTTGCCAGGATATAGACATGAAAAAAGGATTTTACCATAAAAAACTGAGGAGGGCATCCTATTAATCAAATGACAGGCGCTTAACACCGCATCAGCCACAAATACTTCGGAACATGCATATGAATCATCATGATTCGAGCAACATTTAGGATGTGTCTGTGTTTGCGTTCTGCAACACCATTCTGTTGGGATGTATGAGAGCAAGATGTTTGATGAATAATCCCATTCTTAGGACAAAAAAGAGACACATCATTTTTCATATATTTTAGGGCATTGTCAGTACGAAGCACACAATAGAGGTAGAAAATTGAGTTTTTATTTCATAATGAAAAAGTTCGATGACACCAGAAACTTCAGATATCTCTTTTAGTAAATATAACCAAGTCATAGTGTTCCTCAATGTAACCAAACTATAATAAAAAAATTAGACTTCATCAAGGGCATCAGTTTTGATTGTTAAAGAATTGGAGAAAAGGAAAGTAAAGTCCATTGATTGAAACAGCTCTAAGCGGAAGCACAAGGAATTGAAGATTAAACAGAAATCAGAAATGTTTCTCTTTTTCTTCTCTTTTAGAGAGCTAACAGAGTTTCAGTTTCAGTTGGCACAAACTCTAAGCTCTATTCACTCATGAAATTTCTTATATGCATAATGCAAATTCAGGGAACTTTCTAATCAAGGAAAAGAAGAAAAGAAAAGAAACATAAACAAAGAATCAATTAAATTCTATATAATAAAATACATAAATAAACAGACCTGCTGAAAGTTTTAGTCTGTAATGTGAGGCACGACTAGATGATCCAAATGACATGCTTTTATTCATGTTATCTGGTGATGTAACAAGTAATTTTACTAACTGTAGCATATTATTCATTAAATGAAATGACCTAATTAACTATCCTCAGTTGGGAAAGGGAAATAACATGACAAAATGAAGACCAGTGGAGGAATATCTTTAATGAACAGTGAGTATACTTTTGACTCATTTTCTCCACTGAACTAAAAGAAAGTGGGGCCAAGAATTTGAACCAAATGGAACAAGATCGGCATGATAAATATACTGGTTTTGTTCGTAGGTGTTCCACAATTCAGTATCTTAATTTGAATGAAAGCCGTACATATGGGATCTATTTTCCAACTTACTGCTCCTAAATTGTTAGGATTATGACGTGAATACGTCGTCAAGGTTGATTAATTAATTTCTCGATCTGTTTTGAGTCCAAGTTGGATTCAAGTTTCCTTTATTCTGATTGTTTTGAGTCCGAGTTGGATTCAAGTTTCTTTATTCTGATTGAAGGTGTTTGTTTAGGACTAGGAGAGTTCTATGATTTATAAATAACACCTTCAGGGTGGCCTTCAATGTATTCTAAGCAAGGTTATAAATATCGGATATCGGGATCGTATCGGATGGGGGTTTTTCATATCGGATATCGAAAATTGGGGGAGATATCGGGGATACGCGCGCATATCGGGCGTTCATATCGGACACTATATATAATGAAATATTGATAATTAAAAGTTAATTTAGAGTCATAGATATCATCTACCTAATAAAAATGATGTAATATGCTTGCAAAAGCAGAAAAAACATTGTACATTAGCACACAGTCATGCAATAAATAAGTTATTTCATATCGGGTGATATATCGGGCAATTTATCGGCCAATATCGGGCGATTTATCGGCCGATATTTCAAATATCGGCCGGTTTTTGCTGCAAACGATATGGCGAACGATTTCCCCATATCGTATCAGCAGCAGACAAGAAAGGAGATATCGGATGATATCTCGGCCGACTCGGGCGATATTTAAAACAGGGATTCCAAGAGAATCCTATGAATTTGTAATTCCTAAGGGTATAATTCATCTAGGTGAGAAATTCGTGAGAGAAGCATAGCCACAAGGGTTCGCTATTCTTGGCGGCCATCGAAGGCTTATAACTTCTCAGCATGAGGTGTAGTAATTCTTATTGTACTCTCTCAAATTTTTAATAAAGTTTCTCCCCCTTCTCCTGTGGACATACACACGATCTGTTTGATCGGTGGAACCACGTTATATTGTGTGTTGCCTTTCTATCTACTTTGGAATATCTTTTTCTTCTCTTCTTCAAGTTGCCTTAGTAGATCCTGTGGTTCGTATCCGCTGCGCCGCCCCAGTCGATATAATCGTGAGGGCGTCCTCTCCTGAAATCACAAAATTGTTATCAGAGCACACAGATTGTTTCCCAATAGTTGGTATTAGAGCAAGGTAACTTGAAGATGTCTGCGATCAAGTTCAATATTCAGAAGTTTGATGGCGTCATCAATTTCAGCAGGTGGCATATTAGGATGAACGTCATCCTTACCCAGAGCGGGTTGAAAAAAACATTACTCAGGAGGGAGAAAAAGCCTCAAGACATGAAGGAAGAAACTTGGCAGGAGTTGGATGAGAAAGTCTTAACAGTTATTCAGATTTGCTTGGCGGACGAAGTGTTGGATGAGTTTTCTATGGAGAAAACAGTGTCCTCGTTGTGGGAGCGACTTCAGGACCACTATCTGAAAAAGTCATTGGCAAATTGGTTGATTCTGAAGCAGCGTTTATTTCTTCTCGGCATGCATGAAAGTACACCTATTAAGTCTCACATTACAGAATTTTCTCTATTATCAATGATCTAGATAAGATAGAGGTTAAGATAGAAGATGAGGATCAAGCACTTCTATTACTGTGTTCTTTACTTTCTTCATATAAGAGCTTTAGGGAAGCTATCATTTATGGAGGCAAGTCAACAATCAAGATCAATGAGGTCAAGGAGCATCTATTCAACAAGAACAAAATGACACCCAGTTGATGAGTGAGTCTCATCATGATAATTCCGGGCAAGTTCATTATTCAAGGGAGAAGAGTAATAATGAAAGTTCCACAGGTAATTCAAAACATAAAATTTGACGTGCAACTATAGTCACAAGAAGGGGCACATTAGATCTGAGTGTTGGCTTTGAAAGAAAAAACAATCAGATGCTAATATCACTGAACTGGTTGAAGGAGGTGAAGAAGAATGCGACGTTCTATCTGTTACAGACAAAGTAGTTGGTAACAAAAATAGATGGGTCATAGATTCTAGATGTTTACAGCATATCAGTTCCAATAGGAAGATGTTCTCTTCATACATTTCGGTTCAAGGGGAGAAGTCTTTATCGGGAATTCTGCTACAAGCAAGGTGATTGGTGAAGAAACAATCCAGTTTCGGTCTCATGATGGATGCATCACTACTCTTCCCGGCGTTCGCCATGTTCCCGATTCAAGATACAATCTCATCTCTCTTGGAGCCCTACATAGAGAAGGTTCTGTTTCAGCTTGAAATGTGATGTTATGGAAGTTTTCAAAGAGACCCATGTGATATTTCAAGCCGAACATGTCGGCAACGTTTATATGTTGCAGTGTTCTAAATATCCCCGATATAACCCCGATATTGCGCCGATATTGCGTTTACGGTACCTAGCCGCAATGATTTGGCACATCCAAATCGATATAGCGTTTTCATCCAAATCGCCGATAAATAGGCATGAATCCGATATATCGGCCGCAATTTCGGCGATTTTGGACCCGATATAGCGTTTTACACCCAATTTCTAGGTTAGGTATTTGGGTAATTCGAGTGATGTGGCAATGTGACATTTTGAAGATTCTACACTTGGATAGTGATTATGGATTCATAGGCTTAATGCAAGTTATCGAGTTAAGTATATCTTAAACATATAAGTATGATGTTTTATGTAGATTTATATAATTTATGCATATATTGTCTTATTGAGATGCGATTTAAAACAAGAAGATATATATATTACAGTCCGATTTTGACATCCGATTTTTGAAAATATCCCCGATATATCCTCATCTCCGATAATTTTTTCCGGCCGATGTAGCCGCTGTGGCCGCCATTTAGAACACTGATATGTTGTGAAATTCGGAGGTTACAGTTGGTGAATTGCAGTTATCCTCGGCTTCAAAAGCGATGGTTGTGGAACAAACGAGACTATGATGGATTCGATCTCAGATGTTCAATTGTACCCCGAAAGGAGATTGGGACTAAGCGTGCAACAAGGTAGTCCAGATCATTACTTCTATGATGGAGCGAATTCTCATAGATCTTGTGTAGATCAAGGAGATCATTGGGTAATAAAGTTCAGGTTGGGCATGAACTTATTTGACCTAATCAAGATGTGAACCCCATAAGGGGGTTATGGAGAAGAGGGAGTGAGATGGAGATGAAGTCAAGTTTGTTCAATTATGCGTGGATCTGAGCACATGGAACATTGTGGCTATTCTCGGACTTGGACGTATTTAAATCAAAGAGGAGATTGTTAGGATTATGACGTGAATACGTCGTGAAGGTTGATTAATGTCGGATTTGGCAGTTTCCTTTTCTGGATCTGTTTTGAGTCCGAGTTGGATTCAAGTTTCCTTTATTCTGATTGAAGGTGTTTTGAGTCCGAGTTGGATTCAAGTTTTCTTTATTCTAATTGAAGAAGTTTGTTTAGGACTAGGAGAGTTTTATGTTCTATAAATAACCCCTAGGGGTGGCCTTCAATGCATTCCAAGAGAATCCTATGAATTTGTAATTCCTAAGAGTAATTCATCTAGGTGAGAAATTTGTGAAAGAAGCTTAGCCACAAGGGTTCGTTGTTCATGGGGTCCATCAAAGGCTTGTAACTTCTGTAACCCCCTGATCTCTGATATATGTATCACAATATCAATACTCGATACGATGTATAAAGTTGATCTGACCTTCCTGGTCGTCTGATTGAGTTGATTTCTGTTTCATATAACATTTTTCAATATTTTAGATTTTTCAGAATTTTTTGGAATTTTCTGAATTATTTTGGAAAATCTCCGTAGTCGTGTCGACCGATACCGATAATCGGCTCTACTATTTTTAATTCACAAACGGAGATGAATTTCTAGAATCTGCTTTCACCTTGTGTCTTAAAATCATATTTTTTACGTTCGGGTATTTTTGGAGATTTTTCTGAATTATTCCAAAATCTGGCCAAACTGGTGTCGCCTAATACGGCGAAACCTTTCAGGATTTTAATTTGCAAACCAGACTGAATTTCTCCAAACCGTTTTCATATTATGTCTCAGGATAATATTCTCTATTTTATTTAATTTTTGGGAACTGCTCAGAACTAGTCAATTTTTTACCAAATTAAACTATTTATTAAATAATATTAATAAAATTACTTCTTTTCTTCTTCTCCATTTCTCTGGATTTTTCCACCGCCTTACCTCCGCCGCCATTCCCCGCCTATCTCTCTCTCTCTCTCTCTCTCTCCCCTTTAAATAAAACCTCTCTTTCTCTCTTCTCTTTATCTCTCTTCCATCTCTCTCTTCTCTCTCTCTCTCTCAAGCTCTCTCTCTCTTTCCTTTCTTCCTCTCTCTTTTCCCCTCTCTATTCAAGCCCGGTGGGGGGCCTGATCGCCGCCCGCAGCTCGGCCAGGTCGCCGGCAACCAGGGCCGGCGTTGGCCGCGCCCCCAGCCCGGGCGCCACCCCTTCTATCTCCTTTTCTTTCCCTTCTTCTTCTTTTTCTCCTTCTTCCTCTCCTGTTCTCTTCTTCTTCTTCTTCTTTCCCCTCTCTCTCTCTCTCTCCATCTCTCTCTCTCTCTCTCTCTCTGGGAGTCGCCGCCGGCGGGATGGAGCCGACGGCGGGGCGACGCCGGCGAGGCGGGGCTGGCCGCCGCCAGCCCCTGCCCCCCTCTTCTCTGTTCTCTCTCTATCTCTCTCTCTAATATAATGGGTTTAAACCCAATAAACCCATTTACCCATTGTACTTAAGTTACGGGTTTGGGTATTGGATCCAAACCCGACCCGTTAAGAGCCCAAACCTGCATCCAAAACCCAATAAAGGTAATTTTTCGTAAAAACCCCTGCTAATTTTTATTATTTGCATTTGAGATATCTATATTACATATTTAACTTATTTCTATTACTTTTAGTGTTCGGGCGATATCTGGAGCATCCGGTGTCCGATCTGGACGATTCTGGAACCGTTGCAATCGTGGGAAAGAGAGCTACCTTCCCATGGTCAGTTTGTGAGTGTTTTTCTTTATAAATTATAGTTATCATGTTTAATTAATTGATTGATTTCTTTAATAAATAAGTCGTGTTTATCGATTAATCACTGTAACTATTATTTAAATCGTAATTCTCAGAATATCATAGTAAATAGAATTAAATAGAATTCTTGGTTTATTATAACATATAGATGTCTTGTCTAATCTTACTAAGCAAATGAACTAATAAGTTGATAATTAAAATAGATAAATATATGTAAGAGTTTTGTGATCTTGATCATATTACTAATATTGTAATACTTATTACAAATAGGGATATCTAGTTCTTGATTATATTGTATGATCACCATTACTTAACTCACACTGGACACCATTACTACATGCACACGTATTATCGTTACACAAACATTCTAATACATTGGGCATTGTATGTTGGATAATTACCCATTACCTTAGATACTGTTATTCCAAGTACAAGTATCACTGTTACTCAGACACTTTCATGAATCACTGATATATGTATACGATATTACACGTACCACAACTCTTTCTTATTCATGTCCTACCGATATATAGATACACCAATTCAGTAGACACTGTCATTTCATATATTGGTATCATCATTACATGGATGCTCGGTACACAGTTATATCATGTTCACACATCACTGTTGTAAGATCACCTAGAGGGGGGGTGAATAGGTGATGGCTAATCTAATGGTCACTTATGAACAAATAATGCGGAATTAAAACTAGTAGAGTACAACCAAATAAAACTTCCTTTTATTTAAACACTTATGTATAACACAGAGTGTTGCCGAATTCCCCTTGCGAGGCTCTGGACAACTCCTCTAGATTCCCCTTGAATGGGTTGAGGTGCCGCGTTGGCTCTCTTGGTTGAATACAAGTGTTAACAACAATCCCAAGCAAGTATGTATATCAATTATGAGCACAAGGGAATATATCAAGCATGTGCAAGTGAAGACAATGAAAGTAAATGCAAGATATAAAAGAGACAAAGAGAGAGAGAGGGATAGAGTAAGCAATCGCAAACACAAAGGGTTGTTTCGAGGTTCGAGCACACTTGCTCTACATCCCCGCCTTCGACACACGAAGGGTTTCCACTATGCAAGATCCCAATGGATCTCTCCTCGGTGCCGTACACCTACAAACCCTCGGACTCCCAAGTCCCGTACACACGCAAGCCCCCTAAGCTTGCCGAGGCCGCACCTCGAACCACCAAGAGTTCACAACCGAACTCCAACCACAACGAGCACACTTGCCCGCTTCCTCAAAGTACAAAGAAAGGATCTCTTTGATGATCACACACTTGATCACCTAAAGAGCACTCTCACTACAACACACCTATAGGAATATCTAGCAATGGAAAGCTCAAGTGTGGTGTGAGAAAAGCAAGGAAAGACTATGGTGAAAAACTCAAAGAATCACTTAACACTCTCTTGATAAAAACTCTTCCTTTTGATTGGAAGTATTTGCACTAAAATTTTGTAGAGAAACTCTTCTAAAAGTATCAGAAAACTGCTCAAGAAGTCTCAAAAATCTTAACCTTAAAACAATTGACAAACCCCTTTTATAGGCTGCCAGAAAATAGAGCCGTTGGGGCTGTGTCAGTGCTGTCGGTCGACCGCCGGTCGACCGGCCAACGGTCATTTTTCTGACCGTTGCAGCCACCGGTCGACCGGATCGGTCGACCGATAACCTGGAATGAACTGTCGGTCGACCTATCGGTCGACTGGACATTTCCAGAGAGCAAACTCTCTTGGTCGGTCGACCGACCCGGTCGACCGCCACTGTGCTGACAACGTGCACAGGGCTGTGCACATCGGTCGACCGGACCGGTCGACCGTTTTGGCCTGTCAGCCAGTCTCCAGGTCAGAAAACAGGATTTAAAATCTTTTTATAAAATCCTAAAAATACATAGAAATTCTACAAAAATAGTTTTACCAATATACTTGAAAGAACAAACATGCTTGCTTGCACAAATCAGAGACATGTTATATATGTTTTGGTCTATTTTTGTAACTTGGAAATATTAGCTCAATAACTAAAATGTATTTTCCCAAACATGTTTTTTCAAACTTATTTTTCTAAATCTTCATCAAATACAAAAACAAGATATTTGAGTTCATTTTAAAGCATAGTGTGTATGGATATGATCCACTACACAATCAATAAGAAATATCTATGTTTTTGACATAAAGCACTAATCATGATTTTGGTTTAAAGATATGAACTATGAAATACCAAAATCCAAAATAGTATTTTGTCTCAAAGAAAAATCTTTTTCTACTCTAGAAAATCTTTTATGACAGCACTTAAAATCAAGAGTTCCATCAAGAGTGTGTGTGTGTGATATAACTAACTTGAGCAATCCACCAACTATCTATCCTTTACATTTTTACTAAAACAAACATACAAATTCTATACCTAGACCCAAGTCTTCAACTTCTTGAAGTCTTCCCTTGAAGGCTTCTCATCTTCTTGACTTGGTCCAAGCTTGATCCAAAAACTCCTTGGATCACCACATGCAAGCTCCAAATCTTGTTCTTTTATCTTTGTTGAGCTATGCACCTACTAAGATCTTGATCATGAATCTGTCACTAATTAAACACAAGATCATTAGTAACTATAACTACATGAGTTGATCATCATCAAAACTAGGGTGAAGGGCCTTTGGGCCAACAATCTCCCCCTTTTTGATGATGACAAAACTCATGGAGTTATATATGCATGGATTAAAGTAAAGCTTCAAAGAAGCTCCCCCTTAACTCATGCATGACAAGAAATAATAGATATGGCAATAAAAGCACATGACATGTATGCAATGTAAGGAGATGCAATCATAACAAAAATCAAATCTTAAGTCAAATCTTTTTCTCCTAATTGCAAAATACAACATATTGCATAATAAGTAAGAAAGACAAATACTTTCTCCCCCTTAAGCAATGAAAACATGCATATACAATACAATCTCAAATACTTCTCCCCCTTTTGTCAATCATCAACAAAGGGTTCAAAGTAAAAATACATCAAACAAATTTTCTCCCCCCTTTTTGTTAAAAACAAGAGATCAAGGAGGGGTAAATACAAATCAATCAATAAAATTTATATGCGATATAAATTCATGAAGAGGAAGACGTTAGTTAGCTTCCCGACACATATACATTACATGAAAGAGGGATGACAAGCCCTAATTCACATAACGTATAATATGTCATGCATAAGAGGAGATGTGAAGCTCCCCCTACACACGTATATCATGAAAAGAAGAGTTGTCAAGCTCCTCAAATTATAATATACTCAACATGAATCTATATGTAGAAGAGATGTTAAGCTCTCCTTGCATATAGGCAATACAAATTAAAAATTTTGAAATTTTCTTATGAAAACAAAATTTTGAAATATCTTAAAATACAATATTTTCTTTTAAGGTACCAAATGTAGAACAACCAAATTTTGAATTTTGATACCAATTATGAAATACAATGCATAAGCTTGAAGATAAATAAGATTTGAAGTAAGCTTAGCATTAACAACTTTGTGCTTTAAAAATATAAGTCCATTTAGATACAAGCACACAACAAATCATATATATGTATGAAGAACTAATATCAATTGAAGGTGGTACATACATATATGGGAAAGCAAAAATATGAGTATATACATAAGAGGTCAAATTGATACCAATTGAAATATCCAATGATACCAATTGAAAATTAAGCTTAAGTGTATATATCATATAATCTACCACATGAAGAATTCGAACTAGTTAAATGAAGGTGTTTAACAACTAGTACGGAATCCTTCAAACAAGGAATAAATCAAAGGTTTTTCATGAAATATCAATGAAACACAAGGCACTAAAACACTCTAATCCATAAAGTCCATTTAATGTTTTCAAGAGATGTGAGTGTACTAATGTTATGTGAAGCATGGCATCATGAAAATTGCAATAAAACTCAATATTCCTTTAAATTTTGAATTATCATAACTTTTAAAACCTGAAAATAAAAAAAAAATTTTATTAAAAAAAAATGTTTCATAATATATGTATGTTTTGTCAATACAAGAAGCATACATACATATCTCTAACACAATTGAGTCCATATATATAGATTTGCATGAAAGGCAAATGACTCAAGAGGTATCCATGTATATCTTAATGTTTTGGCAAAATAACCATATACATGAAATGAAATCACAAAAGAATTTATCCATAAAACTAGGATCATGTGCATCAATTGAAGAATAGATAACTAGTTTAAATGGATTTTTGACAAACTAGTTAAAGATCCTTCAAATACATCAAATTCAAATGTTTTTCATAAATACTACTAAGTACATAAAAGTTCAAGCACTCATAGTCCATAAAGCTCCAATTATATGTTTTCTTAAGATGAGTGTTCAAAGGTTATGTAAATAGTATCTTCATGAAAATAGTCATTGAAGCCCAAAACGATCATAAGTCAAATTTTTAACAACAAATCATGAAAAATCATTTTTCACTAAAATCAACAATTTTCATGGTATATGTATGGTTTATACAAATCTAACAATATGCATACATATCCCAAAAATAAAAGAGTCTATTAAATGTTTGCATGAAGGCAAGAGACTCACGGGTATACATGTATATTATTAGATTTGAATTAAGCATGCATATACATGAAGTAAATCACAAAAATTGGCAAAACATGTATATGTGAGAATTATCAAAACTAGATTATACATATGCATAAAGTGGATACAAGTGAGCATGAAGTTCAAATTATTTAAGAGTCAATTGTAATTCACTATTTGTATATGTATACATACAAGTTTGATATATTCTACATCTAAGCATGTAAATACCACATGAAGCACAAATCAAACAAAATCATGAACATGCTATGAATGTATGAAATAAGTAAAAGCATGTATATAAAATAGGAGTTAAGAAATTGTTACCAACTTCAAAGCTCCAAGCATGGTGGTCTTTTCTACCATAATTCCCTTGATAGCAATGCATCTACAAGAGTGTCCATCATATCCATTGCATTGGCTACCAAGGCACCAATCCTCTCACGTTTTTGTGAGAGCCCTCACCTACATCAAAATCAAAGGGTGGGGGTTTTGGTACCCATGTTTTCTTGGGTCCTTTGGGGTTAGTATTGTTGTAAGGAACCCAAAATCTATTATACTTAGCAAAATATAAATATGGTTTCTTATCAAAACAATATTTTGCTAGATGGCCTTTGCGACCACAATGTGTACAAATGTACACCTTAGCATGATGCTTATGAGTGTGACTGTGATCGTGTTGTGCACCATAAGCATGATGTGTATGTGCATGAGCATGAGGAACTTGTTTCTTTTGAAACAAGGATTCCAACTTAGAATGGTTAAATGCACACAAGTTCAAAGTTGAACTCAAATTATTCATCTTATTTTTCATATTCTTAATCTCATTAGATGTGGCATGAAAAGCATGATGAGATGAAGAATCATTTTTCTTTTTCTTTTAGAAACAAAGTCTTTTTCCTTTTCAACAAATTTTCTTTTCAAAGTGATATTTTCTTGAAAAATATTTTCTTTTTGTTTTTCTACCATAGCTATCTTATCCTTCAAAATAGTGTTCCCTTTACACAAATCATTTAATTTAGACATGAGGGAAACATTTTCATTTTCAAGTCTTCATTTTCCTTTTCTAAACATGCAAGTTTATTTTTAAAAAAATCATTTTCTACATGCATGCAATCAAATTTCTTTTTCCAACTTTTGTTATCTTTTTCTAAGCATGCAATGTTATCTCTAAATGAGTCATGTTCTTTATGCATGCAAGCAATGTTCTTTTTCAATTTTTATTATTCCTTTTAAGCATGTCATATTTTTCAAGTATAAGATGACAAAAGGTAGTGAGCTCATCATATGACATGTTCTCATCATCGGATTCGGAATTTACCTCAAGGGGGTCATCCCCTTGGACCATGTAGCACTTGTTGGAGGTGTCGCTTCCAACATCCGAATCGCTCCCCGCAGCATAGTATTGTTCATTTTCGCGCAAGGGAGATCAAGGTATTCCAAACTACAAAAGCAGAATCAATGTTAGCAACTCTAGATAAATAAGCATCATCTAGGGTACTCTTTAAAGCATTAAGGGCTTTTGTATTAGCCTCAATATTCTTACCATCTATACAATAAGCATTATTAGTAGTGGCAAGATATACATTATAACCTAAGGCTTTGAGGAATAATGACATCTTAACTTTCCAAATGTGGATGTTAAGAATATCAAAGGTGGTGGAGACATAAAGTCCATGGTGAGGTGTGTGTACAAAAATATTGTGATTAGCCTAAAGGAGGATCTTTAACTCTTAGGTTGTTAGACCCAATATCAGAGCACTAGCTCTGATACCAATTGTAAGATCACCTAGAGGGGGGGTGAATAGGTGATGGCTAATCTAATGGTCACTTATGAACAAATAATGCGGAATTAAAACTAAGTAGACCAATAAAACTTCCTTTTATTTAAACACTTATGTATAACACAAGAGTGTTGCCGAATTCCCCTTGCGAGGCTCTGGACAAGCTCCTCTAGATTCCCCTTGAATGGGTTGAGGTGCCGCGTTGGCTCTCTTGGTTGAATACAAGTGTTAACAACAATCCCAAGCAAGTATGTATATCAATTATGAGCACAAGGGAATATATCAAGCATGTGCAAGTGAAGACAATGAAGTAAATGCAAGATATAAAAGAGACAAAGAGAGAGAGAGGGATAGAGTAAGCAATCGCAAACACAAAGGGTTGTTTCGAGGTTCGAGCACACACTTCTCTACATCCCCGCCTTCGACACACACGAAGGGTTTCCACTATGCAAGATCCCAATGGATCTCTCCTCGGTGCCGTACACCTACAAACCCTCGGACTCCCAAGTCCCGTACACACGCAAGCCCCCTAAGCTTGCCGAGGCCGCACCTCAAACCACCAAGAGTTCACAACCGAACTCCAACCACAACGAGCACACTTGCCCGCTTCCTCAAAGTACAAAGAAAGGATCTCTTTGATGATCACAACACTTGATCACCTAAAGAGCACTCTCACTACAACACACCTATAGGAATATCTAGCAATGGAAAGCTCAAGTGTGGTGTGAGAAAAGCAAGGAAGACTATGGTGAAAAACTCAAAGAATCACTTAACACTCTCTTGATAAAAACTCTTCCTTTTGATTGGAAGTATTTGGACTAAAATTTTGTAGAGAAACTCTTCTAAAAGTATCAGAAAAACTGCTCAAGAAGTCTCAAAAATCTTAACCTTAAAACAATTGACAAAACCCCCTTTTATAGGCTGCCAGAAAATAGAGCCGTTGGGGCTGTGTCAGTGCTGTCGGTCGACCGCCGGTCGACCGGCCAACGGTCATTTTTCTGACCGTTGCAGCCACCGGTCGACCGGATCGGTCGACCGATAACCTGGAATGAACTGTCGGTCGACCTATCGGTCGACTGGACATTTCCAGAGAGCAAACTCTCTTGGTCGGTCGACCGACCCGGTCGACCGGCCACTGTGCTGACAACGTGCACAGGGCTGTGCACATCGGTCGACCGGACCGGTCGACCGGTTTGGCCTGTCAGCCAGTCTCCAGGTCAGAAAACAGGATTTAAAATCTTTTTATAAAATCCTAAAAATACATAGAAATTCTACAAAAATAGTTTTACCAATATACTTGAAAGAACAAACATGCTTGCACAAATCAAGACATGTTATATATGTTTTGGTCTATTTTTGTAACTTGGAAATATTAGCTCAATAACTAAAATGTATTTTTCCAAAACATGTTTTTCCAAACTTGTTTTTCTAAATCTTCATCAAATACAAAACAAGATATTTGAGTTCATTTTAAAGCATAGTGTGTATGGATATGATCTACTACACAATCAATAAGAAATATCTATGTTTTTGACATAAAGCACTAATCATGATTTTGGTTTAAAGATATGAACTATGAAATACCAAAATCCAAAATAGTATTTTGTCTCAAAGAAAAATCTTTTTCTACTCTAGAAAATCTTTTTATGACAGCACTTAAAATCAAGAGTTCCATCAAGAGTGTGTGTGTGTGATATAACTTGAGCAATCCACCAACTATCTATCATTTACATTTTTACTAAAACAAACATACAAATTCTATACCTAGACCCAAGTCTTCAACTTCTTGAAGTCTTCCCTGAAGGCTTCTCATCTTCTTGACTTGGTCCAAGCTTGATCCAAAAACTCCTTGGATCACCACATGCAAGCTCCAAATCTTGTTCTTTTATCTTTTGTTGAGCTATGCACCTACTAAGATCTTGATCATGAATCTGTCACTAATTAAACACAAGATCATTAGTAACTATAACTACATGAGTTGATCATCATCAAAACTAGGGTGAAGGGCCTTTGGGCCAACAACTGTTACATATGTTCACCGCACCGGTATACATGCATGTATTACTTCTTATATTCTTGTCATATGGATCACCATTCATATTACATGTATTATTGTGCCATGTTATCCCTGTATTCCTGTTACATGATTATTTCCCGTTACTGATACTGATATTCCTGTTATTGGACATTTGAGCTGTTGATATGCGATGTGTGGAATCCCACTTCTATTGTTTCCCGTTTCCCGTTATCTTGTTTCTTGCTATCAACAGAGCTCATGTCCTGTTATCGTGTTACATGTATCATGTACTGTACTTGTTCCTGATATACTGTGTAGTTAAAGATAATAAACATCACTTGGGGATGGGGGAGACTTGACGGTTGACTAGGTCTTATCGGGTGGATGTCTGGATCCATTGTTAGTCCCACTGCAGGGGACATGGTAGTGCTGGCTACCTTCCCCGTTTCCCATTACTTGTTTCACCCTAGCGGGTTGGCCCTGGTCTCAGCAGTTAGGGAGTCTTGGTAAGGCCTTGATCTCGGGTATGCACGAGATACATACACCCGATTAGAGCTCCTTGACCATTGGGTTTCCAATTAACATAATAAAATGGTATAAACAATAGTGATGACAGGAACACTTGTTATTTGGTCACTCTCTCATTTGGATAATGGTACCCGTATGCCATGTTCGGATGGGTTCGACTGGAGTGCGGGCTCCAGTATGAACTGCCAGTGGTATGGGACACTGGAAGAGATTGATTAAAATACCAGGTGGTACTGATTGTTATTATTGTATAAATACATGACTTGCCCGATACATGTATCATATTGTTTAGTTGCACTTGTTACTATTCCTGATCATTTATCCGTTATCATGTTACCGGTATACTTTGTTACACTTCCTGATACATGTTACACTTTCTGTTGTAGCACACTACTCATGTACATCTATACTCTGCATTGCATATACTCTGCTTTATGTATACCTTGCAGACTTCATACCTTGCAGACATCATTACTATATATGCCCAACACAGTAGTATGGTTATGTTGTATATGCACGTCTGCATGTTCATTTCCATCACATCACCACTATATACTATTGTAGACATGACTCGATGATAACATGCTAGGTAGTGATGGTATTAAAATATGACATTTTTATATTTCTACTGCTTATTAAATGCCTACTATATGGTATCACTGATACAGAATCATGTATTATATATTATTATCGTGTCTGTATTATTATAATACATATTACTACTTCCTTCATTTTACCACTCACTAGGTCTCTTTCTGACGATCCTGGGTTTGCGTGCCCAGGTTGGTGATCTGAGATGTCGCAGTATCAGATATTTTACTGGATACACATAGGGGACTCGTCACCTATACGATTCATAGGTATCTTGATTCTTTTGTTTTATTTTCTTATTTGTCCATGTTTCTTTATCTATCATGCTCACTGATCTTTTCTGCAGGTATTCTTGTACTTATTTAATGCTGGAACTCTTGTGTATATGGAGATTATTCCCTATAATGAGGCTTAGCGTATGTACGTGAGGGTATCTCCACCCTGCGTATGTACGTTGCCATAACGTCCCCGTACCTGCGAGATCAGGGTGTAACTTCTCAGCATGAGGTGTAAGTAATTCTTATTGTACTCTCCCAAAATTTTAATAAGTTTCTCCCCTTCTCCTGTGGGACGTACACACGATCTGTTTGATCGGTGGAACCACGTTATATTGTGTGTTTGCTTTCTATCTACTTTGAAATGTCTTCTTTTTTCTTCAAGTTGCCTTAGTAGACCTGTGGTTCATATCTGCTGCGCCGCCCCAGTCAATCCGGTCGTGGGGGCGTCCTCTCCTGAAATCACAAAAATTGGTATCAGAGCGCACAGGTTGTTTCCCAACACTAGATATCATAGTTAGGCCAATTCGATTATAACTGTGACCTCATACCTCAGTACCTTACAGATGTCACTGGTACATTAAGAATAAATGGTTCACCAACAATAAGTGAATAACTCATCTTTAACCATCAGATATTATGAACACGATGCTTAATATAATTGAGTATATCTCTTGATTAATCCAATGAACCTTATCCATTATTGTTTACCTAAAATTCCTACAAAGCACAAACACTTC
The DNA here is from genome assembly GCA_038442645.1 of Agave tequilana. Classification (NCBI taxonomy): domain Eukaryota; kingdom Viridiplantae; phylum Streptophyta; class Magnoliopsida; order Asparagales; family Asparagaceae; genus Agave; species Agave tequilana. The sequence goes on from JAVJIF010001960.1 coordinate 81,133, forward strand.
AAATAGGTGTCGTGTTCTTGTGGAACACCGACTTTTGCATGGCATTTGTCGGACACGTGTCATCGAAATTGTGTAAGATAATAAAAAGACTATAAATTGTATGTTGGAGCCGTGTCGCTTTAAACAAAATCTAAAGATCACATGTCGGACATCTTGGAGCCACATGTTGCTTAAACAAATATGAAAAAAAGACCGCTCTGACATGAGCAAAGGGTACATTAACGAACAAAATATCTAGCAAATTAGGTGAGGCACTCATTAAAATTTTCAGGTTTTCTTGTTTGATTTTCTTACTTTGTTAAAAGATATGGGTTTAAATCATTGTGATTTAATTTACTTTCCATTTTACTTCTAATATAACAGATTGTCATCATTGATGTGTAAGATATGTATCTTCACACACAATCATTAGTCGTGTCTCCGTATCTTATTTTAAGAATTTGCAATGTCGTCATGTTGTCTGTTATTCATATCATGTGTTTGTGTCCATGCACCATAAGTAGGACAAGCACGAATATGGTGATATGGACATGACTTGAGACGCCACACGAACAAAGAAAATTCAAAATGGCGAAGAAAACAACAATGACCCACTAAGTGTCATGCATGATATGTGTGTTACACAGGCTAGGCAAACTTCACCTAGAAATGCCCATGCTCCATAGCTCTTTACTAACAAGATGAGACTGCTACAACTAGTGAACTCATTATGCTACATAGATCTGTCTCCCTTAATGACTCCAATTTTCTTCTCTAAGAAAGAACTCAATTGACCACAAATTGTTAAGCATGTGCTCATGCTTTCAGAGAGAACTTAACTGGCTTCACAATTGACATGTTTGTTGCTTCAAAGTTATTTACCATGGAAAATCCATATTGCACGTGTAGTTATAATTACCGTTCTCAGAGTTGCGATACGAAATCCTTGTATGGAGAGACGAATTGATAACTGAAAGGACATTCATTTGACCCTTGGTACTAGGCGGAAGTCAAAAGACAAGGTTTAGCTGAAATTATTCTGTGATGATTAGGCATGCCAGCTGTAGCTAGGTTTATTGTGGGACAATTTGCAGATTCTCAGTTACCATAAAAAGCAAACTGCGAATGCAAAGGGTTGTATACTTGTATTTCTTATGGATACATACAAAGGTGAAAGGTGGAAGGCCAATTCATGTAGACTTAGCTTGGGAACACATCCAGCCACTATTTCCTAGTTTGAGTGGGGAAATGTGATCAGAAAGACCAAGTTTATGTTCATAGATAATGTATATCCTTCTTTAATGAATATCTACAAATGAACTAACCTGGTTGCAAACAGTTAGGACCTAAGTTGACTAGCATGAGTATGAAAAAAATGGAGCTACTTAATATGTCTCCAGAACAAATCAAAAATAAATGATAGGCTTGGGAAAAAAGAGTTGTGTGCTTACAGAGGAGTTGAAAGATGTTGGTAGGATGTTGGTAGGAGCAATGTATAAAACAACTATCTTCGCACCCTGTATGCACCCAAAGATCAATACATCACCGACCAATTGGAAGAACTATTGTGTTCTGCCACATAAAATAGACAGAAGTAATGACACGCAACTTATGCCTTTAGACCATGCGGCAATGGGACAAAAACAGGTGCAAGTTTCAGAAAGTAATTACTATAGTATAACTTTTGACACATTAATTGGGTACATGGAGAAACAAAGTACACTAAACAGAAACTAGAAGAGAAACACCAGATTTTATATTTCTGTACCCTGGCAATGTCTTTGGCAGTTGCAAGAGATCATCTGTCACCCATTAGATCATTGGCAGACAACATTTTTCCAGGATAAAGAGGCTTTCTGATTGATAACTCTGCACAATAAAACAAAATATTCAAGATACCTATGGAAGGTGTATGCTGCAGGGAACTCGAATATAAAACAAAATAAATATACAGATATAAACAACTTGATGATAGTTATTTTTACCAATAAACGGTCATAAACTACCATCTAACAGGTTAATGCAATAACATAGAAAATAAGCTTCAGGTGAAATATTTAATTAGCTTATAAGAAAATTGGAAAGATTGACACAATTTACAAAAAAAAAACCATGGTATTTCAGTAGATAACTAAAGAACCAGCTGTGTGTGTTTTGGCACTCCGTAAGATTGTGTTTGTCTTTGTGTTAAATGAGAGTAGTTTCAATACTACACTAGAAATTATATTAGCCGAATCCAAGTTCTCTTTTAGATTTCCATATTGGTAAATCTTCGCAACTTCTTTTAAAGAGTACTGTTGAATTGTTCAGTTTCCCAGTCCTTAGCATGTGCTGAAAAGACAATAAGACATGAGCCATAAGATTGTAAAAATGTCACCAGCAATCTCACTAAAAGGTGACAGGTTATACTAACAAGTAACAATCCTCTAAAAGTATTTTCTGTTAAAAAAAAAAAACTCGAGTATCTTAAATTTAATAAATGTCTTTTCAAGCCTGTGACAGAATCAAAATTATCGAAAACACAGCTTTTAAGAGAGAAAAAAAATACCATCTGCTACATCCTAATTATCCTGAAGCACCATTGGAAACGTAAATTCCTGATCTGGACCTTGAAATGATTGGATTTAAAAAAAAACATTTCCTCCCTTCTACGACACCAGGTAGGAATATGTTTGGTTCTTGTGATTATATCTGAATCCTGCAGATCAGATTAAGAATCTCAAAATCCAATCGACTTGGGATTCAACTCGGAACATTCTCACAGAATAAAGATGGAAAGACATACAAAACAACCAAACTAACGAATTGACCTCAAGCATGATATTTTCAAGAATGACTCCGAAAATTTTATAATCTAATCATAGGTGTGATCGATTTAGGCATTAAACATCAATCATACTAGAAGAAAAGTTCATGTTGGAATTCTAAAAGATGTAAGGAGTACATTTTTGTTTCCATTCACGCTATCAACTATAAATCAAATTATAAATACTAATTGCACTAAATTTCCGCATTATGAAGCACCCAAAGTTCTAAGTAGCAATCGAACTACTTAAAGCAAACAAGACAAATATCAAATACTAAGCAATTGCTAATAGAGTAACACGTTAATAACGAAACAGAGTCACAATCTACCAAATATATAACTTAAGGCATCAAGTTTAAAACTTCAAAGAATCGAACTTTAATGCTAACAAGAATCGGTCATAAAGATACTCATCTTTTCCTGTGAAGTCTCCAAAATGCAGATTGTATGTCGCAAGGTTTCATCTCCAATGTGGTTAATGCACCTCTTGGTCGGCTGTTTCTCATTACTGCAGAGAGAAGTCTTCGGACTCTGTACATCTATTCCCAAAGTTCTTCCCTCCTGCTCTTACCTTATAAAACTGAAATTCGCAAATGGCACATTGTTTGTTGTTTGGTTTGCAGGCTTTGGAGCATCACTGTCTCCAAATACTCTCCACAGACGGAGTGTTTCATCTGATGATAGAGTTGCCACCGTACACCCATCGGGGCTCTGAGCCATGAACAGAACACTTGAAGTATGGCCAGTAAGCACAGCTGTCTTGACCATCCTCGGATACTTCCAAGAATCAGTTGGTTTTCTATAAACCCATGAGAACTCAACAATACCCTCTCATTCTTATTCCAAAGGAGGGAACATACTGGAGAGCCAGTAGCAACAGAGTTGAGACAAGCTCCTGTCTGTGTATTCCAGAACTTGATGCAACGGCCAGCGTCCCCTCCACCAGAAACGAGCAAATTCCTCTGAAACGGGCACCAAGCAAGGGCCTTGACAGTTGATGTATTCTCTTCGAACCTGTGCAGCCATTGGTGTTGATTTGGATTGTTGGAAGAGGACATGGAAAGGTCCCATATGTGCAGCAATCCATCATCTCCTCCGCTGGCGAGCTGTTGTCCTGAGGCAGACCATTTCAGGCCGCAAACCTCTTCTTGATGTCCTCGGTATGTTTGGACGACATGGGATGGGATTCTCAAGTCATTGTTAACTATCCTCCCATCCATTCCCCCAGTTGTTAGCAGGTTGTTATCATTCCAAGAAAGCGACCCGACTAGAGATTCATGCGCCCCTCGCAAAGTCCTCAGCAAGCGCCAGAGCTGAAATCCAGCAATTGTATGTCAGAAGAGTTCAACCCAAGGGCAATGTGCTGTCCATCGGGCGCCCAGCTGAGACTGGTGACGGGGCCAATCTCTTGGTCCACCGTCACCAACTCTGAAGGAGAGTTATTTGAGGCATTCCACAAGTAGACTGTATCAGAAAGCGCAACAGAGAGGATATTCCTGCTCCCCCAGTCTAACAAGTTGAGACACAAGTCATCCAGCAAGCCTGTGCAAAGAAATGTCCTCTCTGGTGTTTGAGGAATACGCCACCGAGACTGCCTCTGCTGTTGGAGGGAAGCAGCATTGCAACTGAACTCTTGTTCAAGACAGGGCTTCTTCTTTGGTTTGTTCTTGAAAGAGAAAATGCGAGTCCTGTCCATCATCAGAACCTTTGCCAGGAGCTCTCTGTATGCCCCATTTGCTATTGATTGAGGAGGGCCATGATTCTCCTTGTTTTGCTGACTCCTTGGTTCTGTGAGTAGGTAATGGGCCATGTCAAAGTCCATTGCAGACCTATTCGGAATGAACCTGTCGCCGTAATCTCCAGAATGCCCATACCCAAATTGGGTTCTCTTCGATGAGATTGAAAGAGGATATATCCCGTATCCATGGCTAAAATTTAGCAGCAAAATAAATCAAGAATAAGTAAATTCTTGCAGCAACGAAAAATTAATTAGAAACCCTGCACAAAAGGAACCGTTAGCAAGCAAGCAAAACAAAGGAGACAAGAAAGAAAGCAAATTAATAAGATAAACACGATCGCAGTGAGATTCTGGAAGCCCGTGAGCGAGCGTCTTCTTCCTTCTCCTCTTTCTTGATGATCGATCGATCACAGGAGCCAGAGAAACGAAGAAGCTGAATGCGATGATGATTTTCGATGGCGAGCGCTGATCTCGAGATGATGATGATGATGAGAGAGCAGCGAATTGAATTGAAATTGAAATTTGTGGGAGAGAATTGGAATTATAAAGGAAACAAAGTCTGAGTCGGTGGGGGTTTAATTCAAATTTTCTAATCAATCGCGTTGGTTCTACGCGCCGCGTGAAACGGGGGCTTTGCGCGTAAACTGACAGCTGCTTTAATTAGGGCTCCAATTATATTAATACACGTAATTATCACTTTTAACGCGGAAATAACATATCAATATCAATATAACTTGAAAACTTAAAACAATGTATAATATTCTTTCGTTAGAATTACATATGTTTTTAAAAATAGAAAAAATTAAGTTATACAGATTTAAAAGTTAAAAATAATCCAATTTCTCATTATTGATGTTACTGTCATAATATAGAATTAAGTTAGATTAACAACACATTTTTCTTTACCTTCAATGGAAAATATTTGCTATTTTTTTATAAATTTTTAAAACTAATTTTATTACAATAATAATTTAGCAATAATTTTAGGTTCCAGGTGTGACATTGAGCTACAGTTTTAAATAGAATTGAAAAAAAATTCCCCTTCTCATCTCGTCTCCCTCCATCTCTCCCCCACCCCCCATCCCCTCTCTTCTCTCCAACTCCATTTGATTATTTGAGAAACGTGGACCACACCATCATGGCAAGCATCAATGGAGAACTCAAAGTTGTTGATCCATGAGGGAGAGATCATATCCGGACACTCGCCCCCACCCTTGAGACGTTGTGGCCGCCGCCCCTTCCTAAGTAAGAAACTCGTCATCGATAACAATGAAGACGAAGACGCAGAGGCGAGACTCGAATTGAAGAACCAAAGCTTGCAATTGAGGTTCTAGAGTGGAAGCGCTAGAGCAACGAAGAGGCTCTATTATCGTGGGATCGGAGGGTGTCTAGTCTGAATCCGATGACAGCAACATCAAGGGCTCCATCAAGTTTCGAAAGGGGTTGTTGATATCAAAACTAAGGAAAGTGTGATATCTTTGATAATGTTTGTAGTCGAGAAAATTTGAAGAAGAATGTAGGTCAACAGCAGCTTAGAATTTTATGTTAGGTTGGTGGAGGAGCATTCTGATAGCAATGTGAAGGAGGAGTTGATAGAGAAATCCAATTCTTGGGGACACTTATGAGATTAACGTGAAGAGGAGATTGAAAAAGCTAAAGCAGATGATCGCGGTGCCTGCCTTTTGCGCTGTGAGGAAAAAAAGATCATGTCTCAAGATTTCAATTCAGCATAGGACCTATAAGAGGCTTCTCTAGTGCAAAACCGGCCGCGTAGGCGGGACCGTACCTCCTTGATACCTATGTGGTATGTCAGAGGTCTAATTTTTACAATTAAATTTGAGACGGTTTGTTTTAGAATTAAAATTTAAAAATTTTTAAAAATTCTTGTGAAAACATTTTTTAATAATATTTAAAGGACATAACACATTAAAGGATTCTAGGTAAAAAAAATATAATAAATAACTAGATAAAAAAGAGTTTAGCAAAAAGAGGAAGAAACATGTAGGATTTAAAAAAATAAGTTTATCAATAAAGTTTACTATTTTTTTAATAAATCAGATTAGAAAGAATGTTAATGAAGATTATTGGTTGATGTCCTGTTTTTTTCTAGTGGAAAATTTTCAAGAAATAATTTACTTTTACTTGTTTTGTAAAACTGTTAGAGTAATAAATATTCTAATAATAATTGTTAAATAATAAATACTTACCAAAGCGGTTATTACTTAACAATTATTTGAAACTTTTTTAAGGTATAGTTTTTATTATTGATGATTAAATTAAATAGAAGTTAATTATTAGGGAAAATCAATCTCAGACGCAGGGCGGTGGAAAATTCTCCAAGGACTTTCCCACGTGCACAAAATTGCAAAGAATGCACAATCAATATCACAGCAAACACACAGAAATTTACGTAAAAACCCAAAAGAAAAAATCACGGGGAGAGAGAAATTCTATTTTAATCTGAAAGAATTACAAGCAGTGATCAGTGGATCTGTGATTACAGGTGCGCTAGAGTTTTTGTTCTCCAACCTCCTTCTCGTTAGAGAAGAAGATGATTTATACCCTCCTGAGTCGTCTTCGTGGTGCGTATATTTCGGATCTACATAACTGCATGATTCACACATTATGATCTTCTTGTAACCGCTTAGATAGTGTCGCTTGATTGTAGAATCATCATACGGAGATATACGTTACCAATCATAACTGGTCGCATTGATATAGGAGTATTACAACGTTCAAAACGTGAGAAAAATCTGATGGCATAGTCGAATCCGTGAATCGCAGGATCATCCTATCCAGCTGTAAGTAGCTCAGGAGTAGTAGGCTCCGAAGGGTCTTAGTGTGGGAGACTTGAGTGGATCATGGAATGGTCCTTGTACTGATTGTTGGTGTCATAGATAGTCGTGCAGCTTCGGTTAAGTGATGGAACCGAGTAGGTAATGTCTGAGCTGATGTGAGCTCCGAGCGTGGCCTGAGACTTTCTCTTGGGCCCACGGGCCTGAAGCTTTCTTCTTGGGCCCGTGTCAGTTTGCGAGTGAAATAGGCCTGCCGGCAGAAAAGTGGAGCCTCCAAGCGTCTAAACAATTGTCATAATCTTGACAAAGATCAAAATCTTGTCACTACACTTCGTATCTCCTTTCCAAATTTTGATGCTTTAATACGCTTTAGGAGAAGTAGTAGAAACGAGTCAGTATTTGTAGGATGGGAGGATTAATACTTGTGCAATAATAGGCATTTTATGAGCTTTACCTCGTAGCACCACCATATGGTTATCATACTCAATCTTATATATATGTAAGTAAATACATCAGACCGAACAAGGCAGATATTGTTTTTGTCTCCATTGTCTCCTTTTTATAATTTTTCCTGGTATGTGCTAGAAAACAAATGGAAATATGGTAACACCTATATCCCACTCTATATATTCGAGTTAGAAGCATTACTAGAACCTAGTGCTCACAAGACGATGATGAGCCCTTTTCTTCTCCCCCATTCTTATCGGATCTTCATTCGAGACTTTGATGTTAGATTTTCTGATAATATCACCCAACCATCATACTTCCCATCATGTCAATGGGTCCTCCTTGCTTCTCTAGTGGCAACGGATTGTGTAGGAATAAGAGAGAAGAATTAAAAGTTAGAGAATGGAGTTTTTTAAAAGATAAGGCTGACAGTCCTTTTGGACTGTCAATAATCAGACACAGATATGCCCTAACTGATGAATCGTGTTATGACAATAGCCATTCTGGACTATCGACAATGGTTTACCAAGAGTTGGGTTTGTCAAAGAACTGTCGACAGTCCCATTGGGCTGTCGACAACACAAGGATTCTGGGTGAATCCGAGCAGACTTCTGAATTTATTTCTGATCCGAATTTGGAGGTGTTGATTTTCTTTTCTTGAGGGACTCTATGGCCAATATAAAGAGGGTAATTGCTTCCTGATATTGTATCATGTAATTGATTGATTTAATAAGAACTCTCTCCCCTTCTACCCCGGGGACATAGACAAATTGTCGAACCTCATTAAATCTTGTGTTCTCACGTTCTTCTTTATTTGTTTTGTTCTTATGTTTGACGCTTATTCTCTGGCGCATCTCTACTCTGACGCTGGTAGCTCCAACAAGTGGTATCAAAGCTTTTCGGGTTCGACGGAGAGTTTTCATTCCAGTAGAACAAATTAACTTGAAACGTCTACAGTTTCATTCGGAGGTAAAGATTTGATCTTTCCTATTTGAATTTGTTTTCACTAATCATTTTCTGTATTACTTGAGGAATCTACTGGGAGATGGCTGGAGATAATTCATCCACAGTGAAAACTGTGAACTCACGTCTGTTGAAGATCGATGTGGTAAAGTTTGATGGCAATAACAACTTTAAGATATGGAGGTGTGAGGTGATGGATGCATTGACGACATCAACCTCGAGGACACTCTACGTTTGGAAGAAAATTTGGAGGAAACTTCTGAAAAATACTGAAACAAGATGAATAGAACGGTGTGTGATCTTATTAGGTCTTGTTTGACATAAGACATCAAGTGTCATGTGTTGTATGAGAGTTCCACAAGGAACCTGTAGGATATCCTCAAAAAGAAGTATCTGATGAAGAGCATTGAATTGCGATTGTAACTAAAGAGGAGGCTTTACCACTTCCAGTTGAATCACAGACTCTCTATCATGAATAGCTACACCAAGTTTCTTACAGACATAATTAATGTGAATGTGGCGATCGAAGGATAAGACATTGATTCTATTGAATTCTCTTCCTAATGAAAAGTATAAAACCTTTATCCTAACCTTGATCAACGGTAAACAAACACTTAACTATAGTGATGTATCACTGCTCTTATAAATTATAAAGTGAGGAGGAAGGACAAGCAGTCTTCTTCCAATGAAACATTAGCAGAGGCGTTGATGATAAAAGGCAGGGGTTCCAATCGGAAGATCAAAGGCGAGTGTGGGAGATCAAAGTCCATGCTAGATTTTAGATATCTGAAAAAGAACCAGTGCGCTTCTGTAAAGAATTAGGATACTGGAAGATTGATTCTCCAAGGATTAAAGATAAGAATAAGAAGTTAAACACCGAGGCAAATCTCGCAAGTGTGATCAATATCCAATCGAGTAGTACTTTACAGGCAGGTAGATCAAACTCTGACTCAATAGTATTCTCTTTCTCTATCACTACTCCTACTATTGGTTACTCAGGCGATTCTAAACGGATGCTAGATACATGAGCTACCTATCATATGAACATGAATTAGTTTTCTAGCTGTGAGAAATTAGATGGATGCTATGTTGTTATGGGTGATGATCGTCCATGCAACATAGAAGGGATAGGTATGGTACATATCAAGACGTTTGATGGGATAGTGCGAGAATTGAAGGAAGTGAGGTATGTGCCTTAACTGAAAAGGAATCTTATCACTGTTGGTGCCTTGGAAGCATTGACTCTTGAAGTATCTATTGGAGATGGTATTCTCAAGATGACTAGAGGCTCGATAGTTGTTTTGAAGATCGTCTGACGCAATAGCCTTTACTACTTGAAGGGTAATATGGTTACAGGTCAAGTAGCGACTTCTACAGTTTCAGATGATGATTGCACCCGGCTATGGCGTATGAGGCTCAGACATACAGGAAAAGACTTGCAAGCTCTTGCAAAGTAAGGTCTACTGAAAGGTGCCAGAACCTGCAAATTAGATTTTTGTGAACATTGTGTCATCAGAAAGAAGATCAAGGTGAAATTATGCATTGAACTCATTGCACCGAGAAAATTCTAGATTATGTTCACACTGATATTTGGGGACCTACCAAGATAACATCTATTGGAGATAACCAATACTTTTGTGTCTTTTATAGATGACTACTTTAGGCAATATTAGGTATATACCCTGAATCACAAAGGGTAAGTTCTGAAGTTGTTTGTGGAGTGGAAGAGGAACATGAAAAAAAAAACACAGAAAGGAAGATCAAAATACTCCGTTCAGACAACGTAGGAGAGTATACAAGTGATTCTTTCTTGCAGCTATGTAGCGATGAGGGCATAACAAGGCACTTCACATTAAGGAAACACCGCAACAAAACGGGGTGGCTGAAAGGATGAACATGACCTTACTAGAGAAGGTCTGGTTTAAGTTATCCAACGCCGGTTTATCAAAATACTTTTAGGCTAAAGCATCGGCATGCTTGCTATCTCATTAAAATGTTGACGTCGTCTGCGATAGGAAGTAAAACTCCTCTGGAAGCTTGATCAAAAAAAGTTGCTTAGGATTGTGATTTGCTAAATGTATTACGTGTCCGGCCTATTATCATGTTAAGGATGACAAATTGGACCCAAGAGCAAAGAAAGGTATATTCATAAGATTCAAGAAAGGAGTAAAAGGGTACAAAATCTAGGATTTGAAGGACTAAAAATTTATCCTAAGCAGAGATGTCGCATTTGATGAGGCCAGGCTGGTTGGCCCGATCCAAATTGACGGAGATGGTTGCCTGTTTGGCACTTCCTATGATGCACTCTCAGATCGCATTAGTCGGCAAGTCTACCATTACGATGGGTTCTCTCCGTCCCCGACTTGGCCTGACCACAAGAATTCAGGAATAGTTGAAGCATTATATCATGAGTTGGCAGTAAGTTGTGTTATGCTTTATTGAGATTTTATGTTTATGCTTATGTTTATGCTTAATTGAGATTTTAATCCAACTAACCATTGTATTATATGCAAGGTGTTTTTTCACTATCGACATGGAATGACACGGGGGATATTCCTAGAAAGTTCCTCAAGTGGTTCAATGATAATGCCAGAAAGAAGTAGAATAACAACAAAAATCGTTCCCTGCGCGTACCTTTGATCGCTGCCTGGGTCCATAGATGATGCTACTGCGTTGCAGTCAACAAAGTCGACAGTGAGACTTCGATGAACATCTTGTTGACATATGAAAAGAACAATCAGGGCGACAAGAGTGGATTAGTAAAATAAAAAAAGTTATGAATTGTTTATATATTATTATACCTGAAATTTACCGACTTGTTTATTTTAAATTTGTAGTCGAAGAGGGAAAAATGTAAAGCCTCTCATGTTGCAAATGACTTGCCGCATAGGATGAGTTGAGACGTTCTTTCTGTGTGGAAGGGCACATTTATAAGTATAAATTTGTATTCATTTGGTTTTATAGCATATTTGCTTTTTTAGTTAATTTATTTTTAAAAATTTCCTGCATTTATAATAGGGAGAGGCCCGCGGGAGAGAGCCGAACGCAAAGGAGGTTTACAACAAGAAATTTCTGAAGATGGATATGCTTGATGCTCTTGAGGGAGAGCTTCCCATGCCTCGCACCCAGGGCAACCCAGTCACCGACGAAGCCATTTCTGTTGGTGTAAGTGTTACAAATTTATTTATATATCCTTACACTTTATGAAAATGATAGAAATTTAATTATACTTTTAATATCTTTGTTAATTTTCAACTCCAGCTCGAGAGAAATTATGATGCGACGGTAGCAGATGGCAACGACGAGAGCACTGCCAGCTCATGAGCGACCTTCGAGACATTTGAATGTGTGATGAGGCTCAGGCTTTACGTGGATGTTCTCAGAGGCACCGGCCCGTTAGGAGGGATGCCTGCACCGCTCAGCTTGAGCAGCAGGTTCAGGCCATAAGGCAGAAGTCTGAGACCCTGAGGCAGCGGTCGGAGGCCAACCGATAGAGGATCGCCAATTTGGAGGCTGCTCAGAGAGATGCAAATTGTTCATGACCAAGTTTATGGCGAGTCAACATAGCGCCATACAACCTAGCAGCGGGGGCAACAATACTGGTGACGGGGGCAACGATGAAGCTTAGGTGAGATATTGTGATATGATTATGATTTATATTACTTGTATTTTGTGATATTTGTGAAATTACTTGAGTTTGTGAGATCTATAAATATTGGTGTTATTTGGTGAGACAACTTGAATTTTGTGAGATTTGTTTAATTTGTGAGATTATTATTAAAATGGTTGTGATTGATAATGGTTGTTTATGTATAAATTCATTACTGAAATGTATGTGCGTATGTCTACAGGTTATGTACTGCAGTTTTAAAAAAAAAGCAGCAAATTGCGTCGAATTTAATTTTTGACGCAATATGTGACCCATAATTGCGTCGAATAACACAAATTCGACGCAATTTGTTAACACAGATTGTATTTTTATACCAAAAATTTCAAAATCTCCGTAACTCTAGAATCAGATCTCAAATTGCATTGAAAACAAAACTTTTCGACGTAATTACAAGACATCAATGTTTTTTAAACCAAAAGTTTTCAAATTTTGCGCATATCTGGAAGCTGACAGATTGCATCGAATACATTTTTCCACGCAATATTTAAATTTTAAATTTAATTTATTTTATAATTTGTGGCAAAATGCGATGCAAATTGTAAAATTCATTTTTTTTAAAAATTTTTTCATTTTACTAATTACGACCAATTTTCACCGCAAATTGTAAAATTCAATTTTGTAAAATTTATTTTATTTAACAATTTGCGGCGAATTTAGGGCGTAAATATTGTGTTGAATTTTTGACGCAATATTTAATTTTCGCATAATTTACAAAAAAATTTGCGTCAAAAATTCGACGCAATTTTTACAACTTGCGGCGAATTTTCGATGCAACATTTGCGTCGATGACTTTTGCGTCGAACTTTTTCAACGCAAAAAATCGATGAAAGCTGTAAAAATTGACGCAATATGTTTATTTTTGACGCAGATGTTCGACGCAATTTGACAGACTTTCCAGTAGTGTAGAGGATGGAGTTTTTTAAAGGATAAAGCATAAAGACTGTTGTTGTCGATAGGCAGACACAGATACACTATGATTGATGAACCATGTTGTCGACAACTACCACGTTGATAGCGGTTTACTGAGAATTGGGTTTACAACAACACAAGGATTCTGGGCGAATCCGAGTAAGCTTCTAATTTGTTTCTGATCCGAATTTGGAGCTGTTGATTTCTTTTTCTTGAGGGACTCCCTGTATATATAAAGAGGGGTAATTGTCCCCTGATGTTGTATCTTGTAATTGATTGGTTTAATAAAAACTTTTTCCCTTCTGCCTCGATGACGTAAGCAAATTACTGAACATCGTTAAATCTTGTGTTATCGCTTTGTTCTTTTGTTGTCGATTATTCTCCGGCACATCTCTACTTTGACGCTGGTGGTTCCAACAAATTGTGGGTCATGAAACTATGCTAAAGAATTTCTTCTGTGAGCGGTAATAACATAATTAGTTACATGTATAAAGTTCTGTGCTGTTTTTTGATGCAAATCGATCGAGCATTAGACATGTTCATTTATTTAATTTTCATTTGGGCTATCTTTGAAGCTTAGCTATCTTCATGTTCAGTTAGTTAATTGAGCTAAAAATTTTCTTCAAGCTCCATTCATTTAAGGGCTAAATTACGTGAAATCACCATGAATTTTCAGCCATCTTCAAAAAAATTTCATGAACTTTCAAAAATACAATAAACTGCCACAAATTTTTCTATAATTCTCCCACATTCAATCAAATATTAGAAACCTTCTGTTGGCCCAAAGGCCCATCACTCTAGTTTTGATGATGATCAACTCATGTGGTTATGGTACTAATGATCATGTGTTTATTTAGTCTCAGATTTATGATCAAGATCAAAGTAGGTGTGTAGATTCAACAAAGGATGTAAAGTCAAGTTTTGGAGCTAGTACGGTTGGATTCACGAGCCTATGCATCAAGACCACATCAAGTATTCAAAAGGAGTCTAGCTCGTTGGATCGTGTGTGGACCAAGTCAAGAAGATGAGAAGACTTCAAGTGAAGACTTCATGAAGACTTGTGTTTAGGTTTGTTTTTGTAAGATTTTGTTTTAGATAAAATGTAAAGGATAGAATAGTTGGTGGATTGCTCAAGTATACCATACACACACTCTTGATTTAGTTATATTTTCGTAAAAGAATTTTTATTTTAGAAAAGACTTTTCATTTTGACAAAATACCGGTTTGGCTTTTGGTATTCTAAGTATTATGTTTTAACCGAAATCATATTTAGATCTTAATGTCAAAAACATAGATATTTCACCATGTTTGTGTAGTGGATCATATCCATACACTCTGTGCTTTAAAAGAATTTAAATATCTTGTTTTTGTATTTGGAGAAGTTTTGAAAAAATAAGTTTGAAAAAATACAGTTTTTGTTTTGAGCCAAATTTTCTAAGTTACAAAAATAGTTCATATTATTTGTAACATGTCTTGATTTTGTTCAAACATGTTTGTTTATCAAAGTATAACATTGAAACTATTTTTGTAGATTTTTCATGAATTTATGAGATTTTATTAAAGCTAAAAAGGTCAACATTTTAATCCCTAAATTGTCAGGTCTGGCTTCTGCCGGTCGACCGGATGGTCGACCGCACTTGAAGTTCGTCGACCGAGTGGTCGATCGAGTCAGTCGACCGACGTGCACAGACGTGCACACCAGCCTTTGTTGGAGGGCCGGTTGACCGACCCGGTCGACCGACCCGGTCGACCGCCAGAGAGCTTCTGCTCTCTGGAAAGGCCCCGGTCGACCAAGCCGGTCGACCGGCAGAGAGCTCTGCTCTCTGTTCCAGGCCTCGGTCGACCGGCCGGTCAACCGAAGTCCCAACGGTCAGAAATCTGACCGTTGACGGTCGACCGGGTGGTCGACTGACAGGTCATTCTGGCTCCCAACGGCTAGTTTTTCTAGCCCTATAAATTGGGACATTTGGGGGCTGTTTTCTACAAGATTTTAGGAGAGTTTTTAAGCCAGTTTTTCTCACTCTTTTAAGAGGTTTTCTCCACTTACTTGAGAGCAAATATTTCCAATCAAAAGGGGAGTTTTATCAAGAGCGTTTAAAGAGATTTTCTTGAGTTTTTCCTCCACCATTTCAATCCTTATTTTTTCACACAATACTTGAGCTATCCATTTCTATATCTACCTATAGGGATTTGTTGTGAGAGAATTTTAGGTGATCAAAGAGTTGTGATAACCAAAGTTCCATCTTTGCTTTGAGGAGGCGAACGTATTGAAAAACACCTAGAGGGGGGTGAATAGGTGTAAATGCTAATCTAACAATCTTTTAAAATAAGTATGAATGAATGATGCCGATCTCTCAAAACAAGACTAAGAGTCGAATACCCGGTGAAGGGTTCTGAACTCCTTCCCCTGATTCCTCTTGAATGAGTTAGAGGTGCGCAATGCAACCTTGTTGTATGAGAATTGATCGATAAAGACAAAGTATGAATGATATGAAAATGAAGTGCACATAAGATATAGCACAAGTAATGAAAGCAATTTTCACAATCAAGAAATTGAGAGCAATGAAATAAAGAGCAAGAGAGCAAAAGCAAATAGGCAATCGCAAACACAAGTATTTTTTTCGAGGTTCGAGCCACCGCTCTACTACCCGCCTTCACCGCCGTGAAGGGTTTCCACTATCCACCGCTTGACTTTACAAGGTCTACCGAAGACCAGAGCACCGAGCTCCACCACTTACAAGAACCTCTACCGAAGAGGTAACTCCACAAGAACAAGAAGAACAAAAGGTAACCAAGTGATCTCAACAAGATCACAAACTTCTTACAAACTCTCTTTTACAACTTCCTTATAGATTGAGTAGGGAATTTTGGCTCTAGAAGTGTAGTGAGAAAACTAAGCTCAGTTGTAATTGAAAAATTCTTGAAAACACAACTGAAAATCAAAGCCAAGAAAGATCAAAAAAGTAGAGAGCTTTTGAAACTATTCTTTTCTTTTGAAAACTTGAAAACTAGGCAATTTTCTTAGTGATTTTCCAAGAGACCATTCTCCTCTATTTATAGGGAGAGGAAGGAATTAAACACATTAAAATAGAGCTTATTTGATCAGAAAATAATCCCTCATACTCAGAGAAAATCTGCCACAAAACAGACCAAAAACAGATTTTCAGATTTACACAAAAGAGGAAAGAGTCGTTGGCAGCTGGCAGGCTTTGGCGGTCGACCGGCCCGGTCGACCGTCAGCCCTGCTGGCAAAGAGCCCTTGGTGCTTCGGTCGACCGGTCGGTCGACCGGACAAAAAGACAAAGGACAGTTTTCTGAAGGCGGTCGACCGGTCGGCCGACCGAGAAAAAACAGAGAGCACATTGTTTTTGGTCGGTCGTCCGGTCGGTCGACCGACAGACGTGCACAAGCGTGCACGTCCTGGACACAGGACCCGGTCGACCGGTCGGTCGGCCGGTCTGGCCTGGAATGGACCGGTCGACCGGTGCGGTCGGCCGCCAGGCCTGAAATCTAAAAAACAGACTGCAGGATTTAAAACTTGAAAATTTTTGAAAATAATTTTGTAGGTATAAGTAGCTAAGTATCATGCTGTGAAGATAGACATATGATGTAAACAAGATATATAAAATTTGGTAAAGGATTGAATCATGTATCAAATTCAAGGCATGAACTTAAAAACATATACCAAAACTAAAAACTGTAATTTTTTGTAAAAATGTATGTGTGTGTTCTAGAGCCAATCTACCACTACTTAAAACTTTAACAAACTAATTCTTACACAGGATTTATATGACTACAAAGTCTTCAAGTGGGCTTCATATTTGATCTTGAGAATCTTGTGTCTTGAACCTAAATTGAACAACTTTGGCCAAATCAACCTTTCTGTAGGAAAGAACACTCCAAGAGATGTTAGAACCCTGAACACACTAAAACAACAAACAAGATTAATACAAATAACTACATATGTTTTGTAATCATCAAAACACACTAAAACGGGTGATTGTAACCCTTGGGCCAACAATCTCCCCCTTTTTGATGATGACAAAACATATAAGTTATTTTAAAACAAATGGAAGAAGAGCTTGGAAGCTCCCCCTCAAATTATGCTATGTATGAACTAAATAACTATGAACGGCTAAATACATAAAGCATAAAAACTAAAAACTTATACAAAAACTCAGTGCACAAAACAATATACAACAATTTGATTTGCATAAATCCAAATTCCAAAACATAAATCCAAAACCAAATAACTTTACGTTTTCTCCCCCTTTTTGTCATACATCAAAAAGGGTTAAATAAAACAAAATAGTTATTTTCATGAATCCATAACACAAACATTCAACTCACCACAAATAAAAGAAAATCTAGCATAGTCAAGTGGCTTGGTAAAAATATCGGCAAGTTGAAAATTGGTAGAAACATAATCAATATCAATATCACCTTTCTCATAATGATCTCTAAGAAAGTGATACCTAATGTCAATGTGCTTAGTTTTACTATGTTGATTTGCATGCTTTATCATATGAATAGTACTAGTATTATCACAAAATATTTTAACATGATCAAAATGCAAATCATAGTCAAGGAGAGTATGTTTCATCCAAAGAACTTGTGCAAAACAAGCTCCGGATGCAACATACTCTGCCTCGGCGGTTGAAAGGGCTACCCAAATTTGCTTTTTGAAAGACCAAGAGACAAGACAATTACCAAGGAATTGACATGTTCCACTTGTACTCTTCCTATCTACCCTACAACCCGCATAGTCGGCATCCGAAAAACTCTTCATGTCAAAAAGTCTAGTTTTCGGATACCACAAACCCATTTCAATAGTGTCCTTAAGGTATCTAATTATGCGTTTAACCGCAATTAAATGAGACTCTTTAGGATATGATTGAAAACGAGCACAAAGACAAACAGAAAACATGATATCTGACCTACTAGCCGTCAAATACAACAAGCTACCTATCATGCTACGATAAAGTTTAATGTCTACACTTTTACCTTGTTCATCCTTGTCAAGCTTAGTGGTTGTGACCATGGGAGTTTTGCTCACTTTAGCACCTTCAAGCCCGAACCTCTTGATTAGTTCCTTTGTGTACTTGGCTTGGTTGATGAAGATCTCATCCTTCTTTTGCTTGATTTGGAGACCACGGAAATAGTTGAGTTCACCCATCATAGACATTCCGAACTCATCCTTCATGCATGATTCAAAAGCTTGGCAAAGAGATTCATTAGTAGAACCAAAAATAATATCATCTACATAAATTTGCACAATAAGAATATCATTTTTAACATGTTTTGTAAATAAAGTAGTGTCTATTTTACCTTCCTTAAAATCATTTGAAATTAAAAATGAAGAAAGTCTTTCATACCAAGCCCTAGGGGCTTGTTTTAAACCATAAAGAGCTTTATCAAGTTTAAAAATAAATTCGGATGTGTAGGATCAACAAACCCGGGGGTTATTCAACATACACTTCCTCCTCAATAAAACCATTTAAGAAAACACTTTTAACATCCATTTGAAACAATTTAAAATCTTTATAAGAGGCAAAAGCTAGTGTCATCTGTATGGCTTCAAGCCGTGCTACGGGTGCAAATGTTTCTTCAAAATCGATTCCCTCGATTTGAGTGTAACCTTGGGCAACTAACCTAGCTTTATTCCGAACCACGTTTCCCGACTCATCCAACTTGTTCTTAAAGATCCACTTAGTACCAATTGTTGGTCTATCGTGGGGCCTAGGAACAAGGTGCCAAACTTGGTTGCGCTCAAATTGATTGAGCTCCTCTTGCATGGCTAGCAACCAATATGAGTCGGTCTCGGCTTTGAGAACGTTCTTGGGTTCAAAATGTGAAATAAAAGCATAGTGTCCACAAAAATCATGAAGTTTAGAGCGAGTGGTTACTCCTTTAGATACTTCACCTATGACGAGGTCCTTAGGATGATGTGGATTGTATCTCCAATCCTTTGAAAGTTGTTGAGTAGGCTCCACATCAATTGTTTGAATTTCATTCCCTTGAGCCCCTTCTTCTTTAGCTTCACTTCCTTCATCATCCTTTGGCTTGTCTTCAATAGTTGGTGTATCCTCCAAGGTAACCTTCTCCAAATCTCCATGCAAAGGATCTATTTCTACAACATTCTTAACAAACAAGTTAGATTCCTCAAACTTGACATGTATAGATTCCTCAATAGTCAAGGATGACTTATTGAAGATTCTATAAGCCTTACTAGTATTTGAATATCCTACAAAAATTGCCTCATAAGATCTAGCATCAAATTTACCTAAATTATCTTTTATATTTAAAACAAAACTTTTGCATCCAAAAACTTTAAAATATGAAACATTTGGCTTTCTAGAAAAATAAATCTCAGAAGAAGTTTTTGAAGTGTTTTTGCATAAGAAAACACGGTTTGATATATAACATGAAGTATTAACGGCCTCGGCCCACAAATAATGTGGGAGACCATATTCACTAATCATTGTCCTAACCATCTCTTGTAATGTTCGATTTTTCCGTTCAACTACTCCATTTTGTTGTGGAGTTCTAGGACAAGATAGTTCATGTTTAATTCTATGTTCTTCACAAAAAGTAATAAAGAGTAGGTTAATGAATTCACCACCTCTATCACTTCTTATTCTTACAATAGAAGATTCTTTTTCCTTTTCAACTCTTTTCTTAAAGGCTTGAAAATGTGAAAAGGCTTGATTTTTATGCTCTAAAAAGAAAACCCATGTAAAACGTGAAAAATCATCAACTAAAATAAATGCAAAACGGTTCCCACTTAGACTTTTGGTTTGGGTTGGACCAAATAAATCCATATGGATTAACTCCAAAGGACGTGATGTCATGATATCCTTGATTGACTTGAAAGAAGACTTGGTTTGTTTCCCAAGTTGGCACGCGTCACAAACGCGGTCCTTTTCAAAGTTCAAACAAGGAATACCCTTCACCATTTCCTTTGTGTTTAACCTAGACATATGGTCAAAAGAAATGTGGCCTAATCTTCTATGCCACAACCAAGAGTCATCATCGAGGGCTTTTAAACAAGTAATATTACAAGACATATTAGACATATCAATCATATAAACATTATTTTCACGAAAACCGAAAAATACACAAGTATTAGAAATTCTATCTATAACTTTACAAACAAAATTATCAAAAATAACATCAAAACCTTTATCACAAAATTGACTGACACTCAAGAGATTATGCTTGAGGCCATCAATTAAAACAACATTTTCAATAATAGGGGATGTACCAAGTTTGACATTACCGATACCGATGATTTTACCCTTGGCATCATCTCCGAAGGTGACGGTGCCACCTTCATGATATCTTGATAGGGTTGCAAAGTTGTTGATGTCCCAAGTCATGTGCCTTGAGCAACCACTTTCAAGATACCACAATCCTTTACGTCTTTGGGCTTTGGAAGGTACCTACATCATTTAACAAGTTTATTGACTTTGGTACCCAAATTCTCTTGGGTCCTTGAAAGTTAGTATTTCGAACCCAAATATTATGTTGAGATGCATTAAGTCTATCATAGCAAAACTTAACTAAGTGACCTTTACGGCCACAATAAGTACATGAAAACACCTTCCCATACAAGAATGCATGATGTGTATGTGTAGGGTGAGCATGTTTTGGGGTTTGCCACGATGTAAAAGTTGTGTGGTATGAACATGAGCATGAGCATGTAAAGCATGTTTCTTAGGGGCTTGTTTCTTAGGAAACATAGCCTCAATTTTATTCTTATTAAATTCACACTTTTTCAAAACTACTCCTAATGAGTCAATTCTTTCTTTAAGCATGGAAATCTCATTTGTATCAACTAGTGGGGACTTGCCTTTACAAGAAATTTTGTAGTTATCAAAATCCTTTTGAGTGGAAACTAAAGTGGAAAACAAATCATCTTTTTCTTTGGAATGAGTAAAAACTTGATGATTAAGAGACTCATTTTCCTTTTTCATTTTAAATACTTTTTCTTTAGAAAATCATAATTATGTGAAAGTTTTACAAATGCTTCTCCTAATTCATCCATGGAAAGTTCATCATTAAGAAAAGTGGTAGGGGTTACCTTACTAGTGCTTTTATTGGCCATGAAGCACATGTTAGCGGTGTCAACTTCGTCCTCGGATTCGCTCTCGAATCCCATGTGGCCTTCAAAGCTTTCTTCTTGAAAGGCTTCTTGGAGGTGGATGGCTTTACCTTATCCGGACACTCCGCTACAATGTGACCCGTCTTTGGCAATTGAAGCAAATAATCTTCTTTTCTTCCTTGCCACCTTGCCATATCTTCCTTGAAATTTAGCCTTGTTGTACATCCTCCGAACGTTCTTCACAAGAAGTGAGAGCTCTTCGTCATCTTCTTCTTCATCGTCTTCGTCGGAGTGTGAGGATTGACTTTTGAAAGCTATGGTCTTCTTCTTGGAAGGAGTCAATTCCTCCCTTGCCTTTCTCTCCATCTCATGGATTTTGAGGTTCCCAATGAGACCTATAAGCTCCATCTCCTCCTTGTCATTGAGTTCCTTCAAGGTAGTTGCTTTGACTTCCCATGAAGGAGGAAGAGCCCGGATGATCTTCCTTACTCTTTGGTCATTATCAATAACATCACCTAGAGAAGAAAGTCCATTAGTAATCTTGGTAAATTTTGTAACCATATCATCTATGGTTTCATTTTCTTACATGGAAAAATTCTCATATTGGGACCGAAGAAGGTCTATCTTAGCCCTCTTCACTTGTGAGGTCCCCTCATGTGTAACAAGAAAATGTGACCATATTTCAAATGCGGATTTACAATGAATTACTCTAGAAATATCATCATCATTAAGTGCTTGGAGTAATGCATAGTGAGCCCTAGCATTTGCATCAAATTCTTTTGTCCCTATTTCGGTCCAAGTGGACTCATCACCAGTGATGCACTAAAGGGTTTGGTCACCGCCTTTGCAACCCGACTTTCTAGAGATTGCAAAAATACGGTCATCTTAACTTTCCATATGGGAAAGTTAAGGCCATCAAACTTAGGGAGTGTCGTAATACCATCGGCCATGTTTACTAAGTGAGAGTATATAAAATGAATGAAGTGAGTAGCAAATAGAGGATCTCTCTAAGGTTGTTAAGCCAAGAGCCTAGAGTCCAAGCTCTGATACCAATTGAAAAACACCTAGAGGGGGGTGAATAGGTGTAAATGCTAATCTAACAATCTTTTTAAAATAAGTATGAATGAATGATGCAACGATCTCTCAAAACAAGACTAAGAGCCGAATACCCGGTGAAGGGTTCTGAACTCCTTCCTCCTGATTCCTCTTGAATGAGTTAGAGGTGCGCAATGCAACCTTGTTGTATGAGAATTGATCGATAAAGACAAAGTATGAATGATATGAAAATGAAGTGCACACAAGATATAGCACAAGTAATGAAAGCAATTTTCACAATCAAGAAATTGAGAGCAATGAAATAAAGAGCAAGAGAGCAAAAGCAAATAGGCAATCGCAAACACAAGTATTTGTTTCGAGGTTCGAGCCACCGCTCTACTCCCCGCCTTCACCGCCGTGAAGGGTTTCTACTATCCACCGCTTGACTTTACAAGGTCTACCGAAGACCAGAGCACCGAGCTCCACCACTTACAAGAACCTCTACCGAAGAGGTAACTCCACAAGAACAAGAAGAACAAAAGGTAACCAAGTGATCTCAACAAGATCACAAACTTCTTACAAACTCTCTTTTACAACTTCCTTATAGATTGAGTAGGGAATTTTGGCTCTAGAAGTGTAGTGAGAAAACTAAGCTCAGTTGTAATTGAAAAATTCTTGAAAACACAATTGAAAATCAAAGCCAAGAAAGATCAAGAAAGTAGAGAGCTTTTGAAACTATTCTTTTCTTTTGAAAACTTGAAAACTAGGCAATTTTCTTAGTGATTTTTCAAGAGACCATTCTCCTCTATTTATAGGGAGAGGAAGGGATTAAAACACATTAAAATAGAGCTTATTTGATCAGAAAATAATCCCTAATACTCAGATAAAATCTGCCACAAAACAGACCAAAAACAGATTTTCAGATTTACACAAAAGAGGAAAGAGCCGTTGGCAGCTTGGCAGGCTTGGAGGTCGACCGGCCCGGTCGACTGTCAGCCCTGCTGGGAAAGAGCCCTTGGCACTTCGGTCGACCGGACAAAAAGACAAAGGACAGTTTTCTGAAGGCGGTCGACCGGTCAGCCGACCAAGAAAAAACAGAGAGCACACTGTTTTTGGTCGGTCGTCCGGTCGGTCGACCGACAGACGTGCACAAGCGTGCACGTCCTGGACACAGGACCAGGTCGACCGGTCGGTCGGCCGGGCTGGCCTGGAATGAACCGATCGACCAGTGCGGTCAGCCGCCAGGCCTGAAATCTGAAAAACAGACTGCAGGATTTAAAACTTGGAAAATTTTGAAAATAATTTTGTAGGTATAAGTAGCTAAGTATCATGCTGTGAAGATAGACATATGATGTAAACAAGATATATAAAATTTGGTAAAGGATTTGAATCATGTATCAAATTCAAGGCATGAACTTAAAAACATATACCAAAACTAAAAACTGTATTTTTTTGTAAAAATGTGTGTGTGTGTGTGTGTTCTAGAGCCAATCTACCACTACTTCAAACTTTAACAAACTAATTCTTACATAGGATTTATATGACTACAAAGTCTTCAAGTGGGCTTCATATTTGATCTTGAGAATCTTGTGTCTTGAACCCAAATTGAACAACTTTGGCCAAATCAACCATTCTCTAGGAAAGAACACTCCAAGAGATGTTAGAACCCTGAAACACACTAAAACAACAAACAAGATTAGTACAAATAACTACATATGTTTTGTAATCATCAAAATACACTAAAACGGGTGATTGTAACCCTTGGGCCAACACGTATGTGTTCGCATTGTTTCGAGTTCATGTGTGGACTCGGTGTTTGAGGTGCGGCCTCAGCGAGCTAGTGGGCTTACAGTGTGTACAGGACTAGAGAGTCCAAGGAGTTCAAGTGTGAACTCACCTTGTAGGTGTTACGGCACCGAGTGATCTGGTGATCGATTCTAGTGAAAATCCTTCATAGTGTTGAAGGCGGAGATGTAGAGCAAGTGTGCTCGAATCTCGAAACAAATATCCCGTGTTTGCGATTGTTCTCTCTATCTCCTTGTCTTTATATCTTGCATGCTATTATTGTCTTTATCTTTATATGCTTGATATATTGTGTGCTTAATTGTTATATGCTTGGGGTTTATTTGCTAACACTAGTTTTCAACCAAGAGAGCTAACGCGGCACCTCAACTCTTATCTAGAGGAATCTTGAGGTGTTAGTCCATAGCCCTTCACGGGGAATTCGGCTACACTCTTGTGTTAAACTTGGTGTTTAGTGCAATAAGTTTTTAATTTCGCATTTAGTGACCATTAGATTAGCCATCACCTACTCACCCCCCTCTAGGTGATTTACAATTGATATCATAGCCAAGTGCTCTTGATTTGGGTCTAACAACCTAGAGTTAAAGATCCTCATTTTTAGGCTAATCACAATATTTGTGCACACACCATGGACTTCATGACACCTCCTACCTTTGACATTCTTAACATCCAAACTTGGAAGGTTAAGATGTCTTTGTACCCTCAAAGCCCTAGGCATTTATGTTTATTTTGCCACTACTAGAGATTCTTATTGTTTAAATGGCGAAAATTTTGAGGCTAATACAAAAGCCCTACATGCTTTAAGATCTACCCTAAATTATATTTATTTATCTAGGGTTGCTAATCTTGATTCGGCTTTTGTAGTTTAGAACATCATCATCTCCCTTGGCGAAAATGAGCAATATTATGCGGGGAGCGACTCGAATGTTGGAAGTGACGCTTCCAATGTGTGCTACATGGTCCAAGGGGACAACCCCCTTGAGGTAACTACCGAATCCGAGGTAGATGAAGATAATGATATGTCATATGATGAGCTTACATCTTTTTATCAACAATTACTTGAAAAATATGACATGCTTAGAAAAGATAATAAAAATTTGAAAAAGAAATTTGATTGCATGTTAAATGAAAAAGATTCTTTACAAGATAAATTTGGAAATGTTTTAAAGGAAAATGAGTCTTTTAAAACTAAGATTGCTTGTTTTGAAAAAGAAAATGAAAATTTGAAAAATGAAAATGTTTCCTTAATGTCTAAATTAAATGATCTTTGTGAAGGAAACACTAATTTGAAAAATAAAATTATTTTGGTGAAAAAATAAAAAGAAGTTGTGTTGCAAGAAAACACTTCTTTAAAAAGAAAAATAATTTCAAAAGAAAAAGAACAAGAAAATGTTTCTAAAAAGAAAAAGACTATTGATCATGCTCTTCATGCCACAATCATTGATAAAAATGAAGTTAAATTTTCGAAAAATAAAATTGATTGTTTGAGCTCAACCTTAAGCAAATGTGTATTTAACCATAAAAGATTGGAAACCTTGTTTTCAAAGAAACAAGTTTCATATGTTCATGCACATCATCCACATCATGCATATGTACACTTTGCATGCCACGATCACACTCATACTCATATGCATCCTAAAGTGTACAAATGTACACATTGTGGCCGCAAAGGCCATTTAGCAAAATTTGTTATGATAAGATTAATTCTTTAAATTTTGCTAATAAGAAAAATGTTTGGGTTCCTTACAAAGCTAACCCCCAAGGACTCAAAAGAAAATGGGTACCAAAATCCCCACCTTGTGGATTTGACGTAGGTGCGGGCTCTCATAAAACATGAGAGAGATGGTGCCTTGATGGTGGATGCACATGGACATGATGGACATATTTTTGATGCACCGCTATTAAGGAGGTTTGGTGGGACAACCACCATGTTTTGGAGATTTGGAGCATAGTTCTTTGGTTTGGTAATTATCTCTAAAACTCCTAAATTTATTTACATGCTTTTTCATATATTGATGATTGTTTAGCATGTTCATGTTTTATTTGTTTTTGTGCTTCATGTGGTAAATACATGGTTAGATGTAGTATTTGTTAAAACTTATATTTATACGTGTACAAATAGTGAGCAACAAATTGATTCTTATATGTTTGCACTTCAATGTTCATTTGTACTCACTATATGCACATGTATATGCTAGTTTTGATGATTCTCTCATTTATACATGTTTTACCTATTTTCATGTTTTTACTTCATGTATATGTAGTTTGTATTCAAATCTAATAAATATACATGTATACCCGTGAGTCTCTTGCCTTCATGCAAATTGTATCATAGACTCCTTTTATGTTTGGGATATGTATGCATATTGTTAGCTTTGAATAAAAACATACATATACCTTGAAGTTATGTTTATATGAAAAATGAATTTTTCATGATTTGTTTGATAAAATGATATTCATGTTTATTTTGAGCTTTATTGACTATTTTCATGGAAAATGCTAATTACATAATTTTTGTGCACTCACACTTTATTTCTTTATTCATGACTTTGTTTCATGATTATTTTTGAGCCTCATAGATTTCGAGTGTCAAACTTTATGTATTTGGCATGATTCATGAAAAACATATGACTTGATATTATCTTTAACTAGTTTTTCAAAAATTATCTTTAACTAGTTATTATTCTTCAATTTGGTAGCTTATGAGTCATATACATGATTTACATTGTTATTTTCAATTGGTATCTCAATTGATATTTTTTTGTATATACTCATATTTTGTTTATGTATATGTATGCTTTCAATTTCAATTGATATCAATTTCTATTGGTATTATCATTTCCATACATATATATGATGTTTTTGTGCTTGAGTTAAAATCAATTTATATATTTAAAGCACAAAGTTCGTTTATGCTAAGCTTAATTCAAACTTTTATTTTCAATTGATTTTTTAATAATAATGTATAAGCGTATGAAAAATAAAATTTTTTTTGATCATTATTTTTAAGTATCAAAATTAAAAATTTGTAATGTTTATTTACAATTGATATCTTAAAATTTGTTTTACTAAGATATCTCAAAATTTTGTTTTATTGAGAAGAATTCAAAATTTTGTTTTAATATGAAATTTTGTAAATTAAAAATGTTTTGATGTGTCTTGCCTATATGCAAGGAGAGCATAACATCTCTTCTACATATAGATTCATGATGAGTGTATCTTGTATTGAGGAGCTTGACAACTCTTCTTTATGCGATACACGTGTGTAGGAGGAGCTTCGCATCTCCTCTTATGCATTGCATATTATGCGCTATGTGAATTAGGGCTTGTCATCCCTCTTTCATGTAATGTATATGTGTAGAGAAGTTAACTTAGCGTCTTCCTCTTCATGAATGTATATCGCATATACCTTTTATTGGTTGATTTATTTTTTACTTTAACCCCTTTGTTGATGATTGACAAAAAAAGGGAGAAGTATTTGAGAAGTATTTGATATATATGCATGTTTTCCTTGCTTTATTCATAAAGGGGGAGAAGTATTTATGTTTATGCATATATGTTTTGTCTTGCAAATCGGAGAAAAAGAATTTGATTTGTTTTATGCTTGATTGGCATGTTTATCTCCATATATTTGCATACATGTTAATGAACATTCATTGCATATTTATTTGTTTATTGTTATGTATGAGTTAAGGGGAGTTTCCTTGAAGCTTTACTTTAATCCATGCATATATAACTTCATGAGTTCTGTCATCATCAAAAAGGGGGAGATTGTTGGCCCAAAGGCCCATCACTCTAGTTTTGATGATGATCAACTCATGTAGTTATGTACTAATGATCTTGTATTTATTTAGTCTCAGATTTATGATCAAGATCTTAGTAGGTGTGTAGCTTCAACAAAGGATGTAAAGTCAAGTTTTGGAGCTAGCACGGTTGGATTCACGAGCCTATGCATCAAGACCACATCAAGTACTCAAGAGGAGTCTATCTCGTTGGATCGTGTGTGGACCAAGTCAAGAAGATGAGAAGACTTCAAGTGAAGACTTCATGAAGACTTGTGTCTAGATTTGTTTTTGTAAGATTTTGTTTTAGATAAAATGTAAAGGATAAAATAGTTGGTGGATTGCTCAAGTATACCATACACACACACACTATTGATTTAGTTATGTTTTCATAAAAGATTTTTTATTTTAGAAAAGACTTTTCATTTTGACAAAATACCGATTTGGCTTTTAGTATTCCAAGTATTATGTTTTAACCAAAAACCATATTTAGATCTTAATGTCAAAAACATAGATATTTCACCATGTTTGTGTAGTAGATCATATCCATACATTCTATGCTTTAAAAGAGTTTAAATATCTTGTTTTTGTATTTGGAGAAGTTTTGGAAAAATAAGTTTTGGAAAAACCAATTTGGAAAAATACAGTTTTTGTTTTGAGCCAAATTTTCTAAGTTACAAAAATAGTTCATATTATTTGTAACATGTCTTGATTTTGTTCAAACATGTTAGTTTATCAAAGTATAACATTGAAACTATTTTTGTAGATTTTTCGTGAATTTATGCGATTTTATTAAAGCTAAAAAGGTTAACATTTTAATCCCTAAATTGTCAGGTCTGGCTTCTGCCGGTCGACCGGACGGTCGACCGCGCTTGAAGTCGGTCGACCAACGTGCATAGGCGTGCACGCCAGCCTTTGCTGGAGGGCCGGTCGACCGACCCGATCGACCGCCAGAGAGCTTCTGCTCTCTGGAAAGGCGCCGGTCAACCGGGCCGGTCGACCGGCAGAGAGCTCTGCTCTCTGTTCCAGGCCTCGGTGGACCGAAGCCCTAACAGTCAGAAATCTGACCGTTGGCGGTCGACCGGGCGGTCGACCGACAGGTCATTCTGACTCCCAACGGCTAGTTTTTCTAGCCCTATAAATTGGGGCATTTTGGGGCTGTTTTCTATAAGATTTTAGGAGAGTTTTTAAGCTAGTTTTTCCCACTCTTTTAAAAGGTTTTCTCCACTTACTAGAGAGCAAATATTTCCAATCAAAAGGAGAGTTTTATCAAGAGTGTTTAAAAGAGATTTTCTTGAGTTTTTCCTCCACGATTTCAATCCTTGTTTTCTCACACAACACTTGAGCTATCCATTGCTATATCTATGTAACGCCCCGATTTCCACGGATACGGGGACGTCACTGCAACGTATATACGTAGGTCAGAATTTCCCTCCCGTATATACGCTAAGCATCAGTACAGACAAGAATCAGAGTACGGAAGCAATTGGTGCATTATACATTCCAACACATATATCCAATTACAGAATTATCACCAGATGTGATTACAATATTACAATAATGTTATATCACTGATGCGCAAATGCGGGAATACAAGAGATATACAATATATATGAACAGTATAAAAGGAAGCTCACATACACGTATACAAGGAAAATACAAGCATGAATAGAAAAAGGGCATTCACGAGTTTGCTAAGGGAAAACTCGAGAGGCACAAAGGGGGTCTGGAAGGACGGAACTCTGAAAGGCCTGCTGGGGATCCACGCTACCACTGCGCTACTCCGATCACACGCTCCTAGCTCCATGACCTGGACGTGAGGATCCAGGGGAGTCAAATGATACTCCCCAGGCGAGTGTAGAAGCAAAACCAAGTGGTGAAGCAGGGTGAGCACAATAATGCATATATCAAGTGATATCAAGTAGGAAATACTCAGGAGGCAGATAGGTTAGAGCAGGTATGAATAGATATGGCAGGATAATCATAAAACAGGAAATCCGAATAAAACCAATCCGAGCTACCAGGTAGTTATAACATAATACTCATAAAACAGGAAATCCGATATAAAGTCCCGAAGAATCAAATACGGTAAGGCACATCACAGATTCATAGCCGTTTAAGTTGCAGGCTTTGGTATGCGTCCCATTCCACATACCTCTACTTACAACTTAAAGAGCCGGTTATTATGACACTTTATTATACTCGTCTAACCCATATATCTCGGTATGTGTCTCGGTGTACGGCCAACTCACATACATCCATATATAAGCAAGTCGAGGTTGTTATTGGAAACAGCGGTTGTATCAACGAACTATGTTTACAGTGGGTCCCGTGCATACCCGGGACCACGGCCCAGGATTGTTCCGTTGCTTGAAGACGGAACCTGCCGCAAGGCTAAACAGGAGGGACTTATGTATGCCCTTGTCATGACAGTAAACAGGAAAGGGAGAAAGCACTCCCCTCGGTCCCCTGGAGTACCACAGGTAAGACCGGATATATAGTGCACAACCTAATGCCACTGTAAACACGAACACATATCGATATCCGCATGTTTCCCCCGACCCAATACAAGTTGGTCCATTTTAAGATTCAATAGTTTAATTATCACTTTACGGGAAAAACAGGAAATAGACATGATCAGGAATCAGGAGTACATAAGTATAACATAGTCAGGTCACTGCATGTAAAGCAGGAAAACAAGTCACTGATCATGATACAGGATAATAAGTCAAGTTCCCGTAAGAATGATAATCACAAGTCAAGTATATCATGCTGGGTGTAAAGTGATAGCATGACAGGATGATGATAATTAACAAGCAACCAAGCATATAAGAGATTGATAGTAATCAGGTGGCAAGTTATGTCAAGAGATTGATAATAGTCTGGGTAAGTCAGGTCATACCAATAGGGTCTTGCCATAGAGCATGCCAAGTGGTCAGGTGATAACACACTAGATGTCAGGTGATATACATATGTCAAATGGTAGCACATAACTAACAGGTCTAAAGTAATGCCAAGTGGTAATATAAAAGTAAGGACCCAAAGTCCAACAAGTCCAACGACCACGAAGGGTCGGCCACGCATAGCATAAAGCAATAAAAGATATAGAACATGAAATAAAATACATGAAAGCTAAAGCGAGAACATGCGCATAATCAATGAAATAAGAAGTAAGAGGGTAGCGAGTGAGAACACTCGCCTGAGTCACCAATATACCGAAATATCCGAAATTCACGGAAGCCTGGGATGTGCCACAAACCTGATATAAATATGTAGAGTGAAGATGAGAGAGAGAAAGAATGGAAGATGATGTGTCTAAAGACAAGTCAAGTAATACCTATAGGTGATGTAAGTCTAGAGGGTAAGGTTCATGTTCAAGAAAGGAATCAACTAAGATGGCTAGGCAAAGTTAGTCGACTAGGATGGAAAAGTAGTCGACTAATAGTGGAGTTAGTCGACTAACAGTCTGGTATAGTCGACTAGAACTGGTTTCCAGAGAGTTGGGTTTGGTTTCAAGGAATAGTTAGTCGACTAGGTTAGGAGGGGTAGTCGACTAATAATGATCTTAAGTCGACTAACAGATACTTAAGTCGACTAAGTCTGTGATACAGAAAGTTGGGGTTTCCGTCTCAGGATAAATTAGTCGACTAGGGAAGAATGGGTAGTCGACTAATAGTCTATAGTTGACTAATAATATAGTCAAGTCGACTAGGGTCGAGAGTTAAGGTTTCTGGTTTCAAGCAAGGTTAGTCGACTAGGGTAGAATAGTAGTCGACTAATAGTGGAGCTAGTCGACTAGGAAAATGGGTAAGTCGACTAATACTGTGTTTCCAGAAAAGGTTAAGTTTCAGCTAAGGGTTTCTAGTCGACTAGGTTCTAGGTCAAGTCGACTAATCGACTGGAAACAGCATACAGAACAGGTTTCCTAGGGTTTGTGTTTGATGGCTAAAAATATGATTTTGATGGCATAATTGAACATGATATGTGAACTTAAGCATGCTAAGAAATAACCAAGTCTTGGTGATGAAAATTACTCACCAAAAGGCACCAAGTGATGGAGGTTGATGATGAAAGGAAAGGTGGAGTCTTTTGGTGTTGTTGACCTTGTGGTGGTGGTTTCCATGGTGATGAAGGAAGAAGAAGATGAAGCTAGGTTGGAGAAGTGGTGGTGGTTGCCTTGGTGGAGATGAAGGAGATGGAGGTGGTGAAAGCTAGGGTTTGGCTTTTGGTAAAGAGAAATGAAAGAAAGGGATTGAAATGAAAAGGAAATGTATATATGGGATTTGGATTTTGTAAAGGTGTTGCAATTAAATGAAAGGGGAGGGCTTAATTGCAAAGTGGAGGTGAGGTGAGTGTCCCTCTCTTGGCCACTTGGCCGGCCATGGGATGAGGGAGAGAGAAATGCATTTAATGGGGTAGGTGGGAGTTGGTGGAATAAGAAAAGAATTTGGAATTTTGGAAAATAGGAAAAGTGTGTGGTGGAAGTTAAAGGAAAGGAAAGAAAGAAAATAGGAAATGGGAAAGAAAATGGAAAAGGGAAGAAATTCTCTTGGAATAGAAAATGAAAACAATGGAAGTGGCGGCTTCCCGGGATTCAGTTGCGGATGCGGAAACCTTTCGGGAAAAATACCGGAATCGTCCGAAATTCAAGTATCTCGGAACGACCCGAAATAATTACCAAAAATCAATAATAATATATAAAGACCGATAGTGAAATCCGTTTGAAGAAATACTTTATAGTTTTGAAACTAAAAATCCCGGAACCAGTTATCTACCGACTCCGTTGGAATTTTCATAAAATCATAAAATCCTCAGAAAAAGAATGTAGGTAGAAATATGATTCTAAGGAATAATGTCTAAAGAATCATTTAGAAATTCCAAACCGTTTGAGAATTAAAAATCCGGGAATCGGTCAGCGGCACTGGCCGACACCGGTTTTGGAGAAATTCCTTTTAATCCAAGATAATTCCAGAAAATCATATAAAATCTAAAATATTGAAAAATAATCTTTGGAACTGAAATCGGTCAAATCTAAACACCGGAAAGGCCAAATCGGGTAATATACTAGGATCGGGTCCTTCGGTTCAGACTAGGGCTGACTCCGTGTCCACGAATCCAAATCCAAAACAAAAACAATCATATAAGGAATTCATCATACAGAATAAATACAGGAAACAAATCGAAAAAATACGACTGGAAACCTGAATACGCAACTAAGTACGTATTCCGGAAACGGGGTATTACAATCCACCCACCTTACAAAAATTGCGTCCTCGCAATTTCGTTAAGGGGCAAATTGAATACAAAGGGGACAAAGGCTGGAATTTATACCAATTAAGATATGAAGCACTATAGGTAGGGCTCTCAAGTCAACTGAATAATAATCATACTCTGCATTTCCGGCTGATGATGTCGTGGCTGTGAAATAAATGAATACCGATGATGTCGTGGCTGTGTAATAAAGAAAACCCCGAAAATCCTGAGCATAATAAAGAAGACCGATAATTAAGAATCCGACTGCTGTCCTCTGAAAGATAGCCAGATCAAGATCGATCTGGAGAATACCAAGCTTCATAGAATTGGCCGAAGAGATCACATACTAGCATCATCCAGAACCAGCCACTACCTCTCTAGTCTAGTCATATCTTAAAATAGTATAAGGCTTCATAAAACCAAAACATAAAACCAAAACGGGGAAAGGATAGGAGAGATCAGGAATCCAAGGAAAAGATAGTCAAGGAGGGATTTGAAATCAAAGGAAAGATAGTCAAGAAATAGATAACTCTGCACTTGCAGTTGGAATGTATAACCAAGACTCATGTATTCCAGTTGCAAATCTCTTTACCATTGATTTGCCGTCTGGACGTACTGAGGAAGTTAGAGCCTAAGCTCTGATACCAACCTGTAACGCCCCGATTTCCACGGATACGGGGACGTCACTGCAACGTATATACGTAGGTCAGAATTTCCCTCCCGTATATACGCTAAGCATCAGTACAGACAAGAATCAGAGTACGGAAGCAATTGGTGCATTATACATTCCAACACATATATCCAATTACAGAATTATCACCAGATGTGATTACAATATTACAATAATGTTATATCACTGATGCGCAAATGCGGGAATACAAGAGATATACAATATATATGAACAGTATAAAAGGAAGCTCACATACACGTATACAAGGAAAATACAAGCATGAATAGAAAAAGGGCACTCACGAGTTTGCTAAGGGAAAACTCGAGAGGCACAAAGGGGGTCTGGAAGGACGGAACTCTGAAAGGCCTGCTGGGGATCCACGCTACCACTGCGCTACTCCGATCACACGCTCCTAGCTCCATGACCTGGACGTGAGGATCCAGGGGAGTCAAATGATACTCCCCAGGCGAGTGTAGAAGCAAAACCAAGTGGTGAAGCAGGGTGAGCACAATAATGCATATATCAAGTGATATCAAGTAGGAAATACTCAGGAGGCAGATAGGTTAGAGCAGGTATGAATAGATATGGCAGGATAATCATAAAACAGGAAATCCGAATAAAACCAATCCGAGCTACCAGGTAGTTATAACATAATACTCATAAAACAGGAAATCCTATATAAAGTCCCGAAGAATCAAATACGGTAAGGCACATCACAGATTCATAGCCGTTTAAGTTGCAGGCTTTGGTATGCGTCCCATTCCACATACCTCTACTTACAACTTAAAGAGCCGGTTATTATGACACTTTATTATACTCGTCTAACCCATATATCTCGGTATGTGTCTCGGTGTACGGCCAACTCACATACATCCATATATAAGCAAGTCGAGGTTGTTATTGGAAACAGCGGTTGTATCAACGAACTATGTTTACAGTGGGTCCCGTGCATACCCGGGACCACGGCCCAGGATTGTTCCGTTGCTTGAAGACGGAACCTGCCGTAAGGCTAAACAGGAGGGACTTATGTATGCCCTTGTCATGACAGTAAACAGGAAAGGGAGAAAGCACTCCCCTCGGTCCCCTGGAGTACCACAGGTAAGACCGGATATATAGTGCACAACCTAATGCCACTGTAAACACGAACACATATCGATATCCGCATGTTTCCCCCGACCCAATACAAGTTGGTCCATTTTAAGATTCAATAGTTTAATTATCACTTTACGGGAAAAACAGGAAATAGACATGATCAGGAATCAGGAGTACATAAGTATAACATAGTCAGGTCACTGCATGTAAAGCAGGAAAACAAGTCACTGATCATGATACAGGATAATAAGTCAAGTTCCCGTAAGAATGATAATCACAAGTCAAGTATATCATGCTGGGTGTAAAGTGATAGCATGACAGGATGATGATAATTAACAAGCAACCAAGCATATAAGAGATTGATAGTAATCAGGTGGCAAGTTATGTCAAGAGATTGATAATAGTCTGGGTAAGTCAGGTCATACCAATAGGGTCTTGCCATAGAGCATGCCAAGTGGTCAGGTGATAACACACTAGATGTCAGGTGATATACATATGTCAAATGGTAGCACATAACTAACAGGTCTAAAGTAATGCCAAGTGGTAATATAAAAGTAAGGACCCAAAGTCCAACAAGTCCAATGACCACGAAGGGTCGGCCACGCATAGCATAAAGCAATAAAAGATATAGAACATGAAATAAAATACATGAAAGCTAAAGCGAGAACATTCGCATAATCAATGAAATAAGAAGTAAGAGGGTAGCGAGTGAGAACACTCGCCTGAGTCACCAATATACCGAAATATCCGAAATTCACGGAAGCCTGGGATGCGCCACAAAACCTGATATAAATATGTAGAGTGAAGATGAGAGAGAGAAAGAATGGAAGATGATGTGTCTAAAGACAAGTCAAGTAATACCTATAGGTGATGTAAGTCTAGAGGGTAAGGTTCATGTTCAAGAAAGGAATCAACTAAGATGGCTAGGCAAAGTTAGTCGACTAGGATGGAAAAGTAGTCGACTAATAGTGGAGTTAGTCGACTAACAGTCTGGTATAGTCGACTAGAACTGGTTTCCAGAGAGTTGGGTTTGGTTTCAAGGAATAGTTAGTCGACTAGGTTAGGAGGGGTAGTCGACTAATAATGATCTTAAGTCGACTAACAGATACTTAAATCGACTAAGTCTGTAATACAGAAAGTTGGGGTTTCCGTCTCAGGATAAATTAGTCGACTAGGGAAGAATGGGTAGTCGACTAATAGTCTATAGTTGACTAATAATATAGTCAAGTCGACTAGGGTCGAGAGTTAAGGTTTCTGGTTTCAAGCAAGGTTAGTCGACTAGGGTAGAATAGTAGTCGACTAATAGTGGAGCTAGTCGACTAGGAAAATGGGTAAGTCGACTAATACTGTGTTTCCAGAAAAGGTTAAGTTTCAGCTAAGGGTTTCTAATCGACTAGGTTCTAGGTCAAGTCGACTAATCGACTGGAAACAGCATACAGAACAGGTTTCCTAGGGTTTGTGTTTGATGGCTAAAAATATGATTTTGATGGCATAATTGAACATGATATGTGAACTTAAGCATGCTAAGAAATAACCAAGTCTTGGTGATGAAAATTACTCACCAAAAGGCACCAAGTGATGGAGGTTGATGATGAAAGGAAAGGTGGAGTCTTTTGGTGTTGTTGACCTTGTGGTGGTGGTTTCCATGGTGATGAAGGAAGAAGAAGATGAAGCTAGGTTGGAGAAGTGGTGGTGGTTGCCTTGGTGGAGATGAAGGAGATGGAGGTGGTGAAAGCTAGGGTTTGGCTTTTGGTAAAGAGAAATGAAAGAAAGGGATTGAAATGAAAAGGAAATGTATATATGGGATTTGGATTTTGTAAAGGTGTTGCAATTAAATGAAAGGGGAGGGCTTAATTGCAAAGTGGAGGTGAGGTGAGTGTCCCTCTCTTGGCCACTTGGCCGGCCATGGGATGAGGGAGAGAGAAATGCATTTAATGGGGTAGGTGGGAGTTGGTGGAATAAGAAAAGAATTTGGAATTTTGGAAAATAGGAAAAGTGTGTGGTGGAAGTTAAAGGAAAGGAAAGAAAGAAAATAGGAAATGGGAAAGAAAATGGAAAAGGGAAGAAATTCTCTTGGAATAGAAAATGAAAACAATGGAAGTGGCGGCTTCCCGGGATTCAGTTGCGGATGCGGAAACCTTTCGGGAAAAATACCGGAATCGTCCGAAATTCAAGTATCTCGGAACGACCCGAAATAATTACCAAAATCAATAATAATATATAAAGACCGATAGTGAAATCCGTTTGAAGAAATACTTTATAGTTTTGAAACTAAAAATCCCGGAACCAGTTATCTACCGACTCCGTTGGAATTTTCATAAAATCATAAAATCCTCAGAAAAAGAATGTAGGTAGAAAATATGATTCTAAGGAATAATGTCTAAAGAATCATTTAGAAATTCCAAACCGTTTGAGAATTAAAAATCCGGGAATCGGTCAGCGGCACTGGCCGACACCGGTTTTGGAGAAATTCCTTTTAATCCAAGATAATTCCAGAAAATCATATAAAATCTAAAATATTGGAAAATAATCTTTGGAACTGAAATCGGTCAAATCTAAACACCGAAAAGGCCAAATCGGGTAATATACTAGGATCGGGTCCTTCGGTTCAGACTAGGGCTGACTCCGTGTCCACGAATCCAAATCCAAAACAAAAACAATCATATAAGGAATTCATCATACAGAATAAATACAGGAAACAAATCGAAAAAATACGACTGGAAACCTGAATACGCAACTAAGTACGTATTCCGGAAACGGGGTATTACAATCTACCTATAGGGATTTGGTTTGAGAGGATTTTAGGTGATCAAAGAATTGTGATCACCAAAGTTCCATCTTTGCTTTGAGGAGACGAACGTGTGTGTTCTCATTGTTTCGAGTTCGTGTGTGGACCCGGTGTTTGAGGTGCGGCCTCGGCGAGCTTGTGAGCTTGCGGTGTGTACGGGACTAGAGAGTCCAAGGAGTTCAAGTGTGAACTCGCCTTGTAGGTGTTGCGGCACCGAGTGATCCGGTGAGATCGATTCTAGTGGAAATCCTTCATAGTGTTGAAGGCGGGGATGTAGAGCAAGTGTGCTCGAACCTCGAAACAAATATCCCGTGTTTGCGATTGCTCTCTCTATCTCCTTGTCTTTATATCTTGCATGCTATTATTGTCTTTATCTTAATATGCTTGATATATTATGTGCTTAATTGTTATATGCTTGGGGTTTGTTTGCTAACACTAGTTTTCAATCAAGAGAGCCAATGCGGCACCTCAACTCTTATCTAGAGGAATCTTGAGGAGTTAGTCCAGAACCCTTCACAGAGAATTCGGCTGCACTCTTGTGTTAAACTTGGTGTTTAGTGTAATAAGTTTTTAATTCCGCATTTAGTGACCATTAGATTAGTCATCACCTATTCACCCCCCCTCTAGGTGATTTACACCTTCATGTGAATATGATACGATATTTCACAGTAAATATTTTTAACGTAAAAATAATCACAAGATATTCACGTGACCACTTTTCTGAACGTTGGATTGATGGATGGCAGGTTTTTTAAAAATTAGTGGAAAAAATTGTGGTAATTTATTTTATTTTTAAAAGATCATGGAGATTTATTTTAAATGTGAAAATTCATTGTAATTTTATGGAACTACTCTTCGTTTTAGGTTACTATAAACGAGTTAGGTTCTTTGAGGAATGTCCGATTGGTCAAGTCGGGCCTAGGCCTCGAGTTATCTTTAGTTCATTTACATTTGGGGTAGGCCCAAGAAAAGATTTAGTTAAAAGGCTAAACTAAAATGCACTATCTGGATTCAACGCAATTTCCTGCCCCACTAAAACAAGCCCAAATCCAGTTCCAGTTTGAAAATTGAAAGGAAGCCGATTCCAGGGCCGTGTGGTTAGGAGTGAAAGTGAGGAAGTGAGAAAGTGAGGAAATGATAATAGCTTCTTTTGGAACTTGAGAATTAGTTAGTAAGGTTTCCGGTGTTTGGATATTGTTAGCAAGTGTGATTTGGAAAATGTTATGTCTTTTTCGGTGTTTAGATGGTAATGTGGAAGTAGAAGTGAAAAATTTGACCACAAAGTTAACGCAAAATAATATTAAAATAAAAATTAATTAAGAAAAATAAAAATTGAACTGTAATTAGAATGCAAGTGAGATTTACATGATTACAAAATTAACTGTTTTGTATTGCAACTTATTACAAATGAGAGCTATGTAAACACAAAATTAACTGTAACATCTTAGAAATGAAGAAATGATTGTTTAAAAAAGAAAAAAAGAAAAAAAGGTTTTCAGTTTTTTTTTAGAAGTGACAATTTGCCATTTCCTTACTTCCGCCGCTTTCTTGAATCCAAGCAGCCCATTGACTTTGGATTCCCAACTCCCTGCGGGGTTTAGGATTTATAAGCGAATTCAGAGGACGATAACTACGGCTCCAGGGGAAAAAAAAAATTTGATTTTTTTGGGTTTTAGGGGCCAGCTGGGAGTAATGAGTTTCGCCGTGGGGGTCGGTCTCCTTCTACTTCTTTACACTTCAAGCCCAAAGACCTCGGCCTCCAGTGGGTGCCCCTCCAGAGCCACCCCGTCTTCAGGACCCCAAGCGGCAGCGGCGGCGCCGCCCCTCTTGGCAACCTCGCGGCCTGGGACGCCTCCTCCTCTCACCTCTACCTCTGGGATCTCAACTCCGGACGCCTCCACCGTCTCTATCTTCGCTTCTCCGATGATCTTCAAGAAGCCTGTGATGATGGTGACGGTGAGTCGTTTTCTCTCTCTTCTCCTTCCCTCATCCTCGCTGCATCTCCGTCTGAGGTTTTGGTGCCGGATTCTCCGATAAGATCGCCCATCCGTCAGATTTCCCTCAATGTCCGATGGTTCCTCGCTGCTTTTCTCCGGTCGCAACGGGTTGTGGCTCATGAATTTGTACGAAAGGACTTCTTCTTCTACTTCTTTGAGTGCCAGCAATACAATTAGCTACAGCTATGAAGTTATTAGCTGCTTGCTAATGCTAATCAGTGTTTTCTGCTGCATTGTCATTGCCCCACCTTGGTTTTAATTTGTTAGGCAATAGCTGAATTCAAGATGGATTTTTTTTATTTTGCGACATTCAATTTTGGGGGATGGTTTTTGGTGGAAATATTAGTTTTTATTAATTATTTTAGTTGGGATGTGGGAATGGGTTTAGGATTTTTATTTTGCTGAGAGATGGGCTTGCTTTCTTGTTTAGTTCATGGGAGAGTTATTGCAAGAATATTAGCTCTTGCTCAATTTTAGGTTCCTAATTTTCCATGCCCTTAAACACTAACCTTTCAGGATGAAACCCAAATCCCGAATTCACCACCAAGAGTGTTATGGTTTTTAATATTTTCATTACCGCCAAAAAGACTGGCACATTTACATACATTACTGCATTATTCTGTAAATAAACCTTAAACTTTACATGTATATACATGATTCATGATCCACAAGTAAGAAATGAGAAACAGACATATAAGACTCCAAAGAGATATTTTGGTAAATGAATGATTAATTCCCCTGTGATTTGATATATAGATCACTACACTCTGAATTTAAAGGCTTTTGTTCTCTACACAAAACAGATTACAGTTTCATGCTTCCCTGGATGAATTTGCAGGGAGCAATTTTTTCTTTTTTTGAGTTTTCAGTATATGTAATGTATGTGTCAGTATTTCTTTTTTGTTGCTTTAAATCCAGTTGTACTGTACTTTCCCAAAGGCAATTGCATCACTAATGTAATTTCTAGTTGTTTCTAGACTTAAAGGACATGCCCTTTTAGCACTTTTTAGATTGCTTCTTACCAGAATATCGAATGGTTGAATAATATATAATAATATAATGCAATCATAGAACAATGCAGTATGAATTGGGTGCTTATCTAAATCAACATTTGTTATGATGATTAGTTTATTAATCTGTTTTTATCATTTCACTTCATAGAGTATCTTTGTTGGTTTGCATACCAGCATTTGTTGATTGAGGCTTTCTACTTTGATACTTTTTGTCTGTATATACATCTACAACCATGTCATATGAATTGCATTAATTCTTACTCCTTCTCTGTCCTTCATATCAAATGAGATAGTGTTCTCAAGAGATTGCTAGTTGTTATTACAGTGCTTTCTTCCAATTGGGCTGCTGCAGCTTCAGTATCATTAAATGCTTGTAATTCAGTCCTTCATTTTCAAACTTATTTGCTATTATCTTCTTTCCTCTCTTCTGTTAAAGCAAATGGTTATTGTTGCTAACAGGACTATTAATGTTGGTTCTCAAATCTTTTCTGCTCACGACATCGGCTTACAAATTTTACAAGTATCATGGCACCCTTACAGCAGCAGTCATGTGGGCATCTTATCTTCAGATTCAGTTTTAAGGTACAAGTGCTTGACTATTTATATAAATTTAATATCTCATTTTGTTGTGAAACTTGTTGCTTGCCATGTTAGAGTTCACTTTGCACGTGTAACAAATTTCAGAGATGTACATGCTTGTTTGTGTATACAATGTATAAAAAATTCTAGAATGTAATAAATTGATAATGTTTATTTCTACTTCAGAGTTTGAGGTATAAAAATTTATCGAGAAAACAATCAATAGAAAGTTGGTACTCGTCCATATATCTGCTCCCCATGGTAAATCTAGCTTGGAATTGTGTTTTCTGTATTTGATTTTTCTGAGTTTTATTAAGCATATGTAGACTTATGTAGTTATGTTTTTGAGAAATAACATACTCACCTTACTATGGATATTTCCCTACTTGGCCTTATATTTTCAAATTATACTGCAAATACTCATGTCAGCCTATAACATGCGAAAATTGAATTAAAGATATTTTTGAGGAATTAAAGCCTTTGATTATTTTCGTAAACATACAAAATAAAACTACCCTAACTTTATCCGTTTCAACACTATTTTAGTAAAAACTAAGTGTCTCACTTGGCTAAAGATCAAATTAAAGAGGTTGGGCTGAAGAGATGCTTGCTATGTTGACTAAAATGGATAAGTTTAAGCGAGTTATATGCCATAAACTGTAGACAGAAACTTAACCTAGAATTAATTTATTTGAAATTCATCATTTGTCTAGTTTTTTTTTCTAATGATGTGATAGAAGAATAAAATTGCAGAATAACTCAAAAGCATGCCATATATGAAATTGTAGTGGTCAAAATCTGACTTCGTCCAAGATGGTGACACATGTGTCTCATCTTCCAACTCTCCGAGAAGCACCAGAGCTCACTTTCAAAGTCCATGCTATATCCGACCTCCTCAAGATCTTCTCCGCTCCAAGGCTCCCTCCGTTCCAGAGACTTGAGCTCTTAACCAAGAAGCTCCAGCAAAAAATCACTCCTGATCTCCGCCGATAGTTACGCAGTACTGAAGCTTTATCTTTCTTCATGTTCATAACGTGTAACACCCTTCAACGTGGTTAATTATGGATAATGGGGATTTTCCTGCATGCAATCCTAGCAAATCAGCACTGGTGATCACGACCATTACAACGAATAGACAATGCGAATCATGTGGTTACGAGGATCTTGCTCGTACTCATTTATCTCCATGCCAACAACTCAGTCAAGCATAAGTAAATTTCTCTTCTAATGAAAAATGGAGATTCTAATTCGAACTGGATCTAAAAAGGAAAAAGAGGTAGAGATACCTAACCTAAAGTTGTGTACACATTCTCTAGATTCTAGTAATTCCTGTAACCTGAGAATTATAATGAACCTCTTCCTCTTCTCCGTGGTTTTTCCTTATTAAGCGTTACCACGTAAATTCTCTGTCACTCTTTTTCGTGCTTTGTTTTATCTACGTGCACTTCCCCATTTCTGTTCTCGCTTGAGGATCAGCCTTCCAATCACTTGTCGTAGAAAATTACCACCACAGAAATAAGAAAAAAAGGGATGGTATTTATGGAGTTAGTGGAGAGGAAGTAGGTTCAATTTATTAGTGTTAGGGCAAAGCAAAAATGGTAAGGAAGAAGTTGAATATCTTTGCTAATTTTCAACTCCAGCTCGTGAGAATTAATAATGCGACAGTAGCAGATGGCAACGATGAGAGCACTGCCAGCACATGAGCGACCTTCGAGACATTTGAATGTGTGATGAGGCTCAAGGTGCACGTGGTGTTCCCAGAGGCACTGGCCTGCTAGGAGGGATGCCTACACCGCTCAGCTTGAGCAGCAGGTTCAGGCCATGATGTTGGACTCTGAGACCCTGAGGCAGCATTCGGAGGCCGATCGATAGAGGATCGCCAGTTTGGAGGTTGCTCAGAGAGATGCAATTCATGGCCAAGTTTATGGCGAGTCAACATAGCATCGGACAACCTACCAGCGGGGGCGACAACACTGGTGATGGGGGCAACGACGAAGCTTAGATGAGATATTGTGATATGATTGTGATTTATATTACTTGTATTTTGTGAGATTTATGAAATTACTTGAGTTTGTGAGATTTGTAAATATTGGTGTTATTTGGTGAAACAACTTGAATTTTGTGATATTTGTGTTATTTTGTGAGATTGGTGTTATTTGATGAGATTATTATTAAAATGGTTGTG
This sequence comes from Agave tequilana, assembly GCA_038442645.1. Classification (NCBI taxonomy): domain Eukaryota; kingdom Viridiplantae; phylum Streptophyta; class Magnoliopsida; order Asparagales; family Asparagaceae; genus Agave; species Agave tequilana. The sequence goes on from JAVJIF010001960.1 coordinate 124,741, forward strand.
ATTGATAATCGTTGTTTGTGTATAAATTCATTACTGAAATGTATGTGTGTATGTCTGCAGGTTGTGTGCTGCAGCTTTAAATAAAAGCAACAATTTGCGTCGAATTTAATTTTCGATACAATATGTGGCCCATAATTGCGTCGAAAAACATAAATTTGACGCAATTTGTTGATACAGATTGTATTTTTACCCCAAAATTTTAAAATCTCCAGAACTCTAGAATCAAATCTCAAATTGCGTTGAAAACATAACTTTTCGATGCAATTGCTGGATATTAGTGTCTTTTTATACCAAAAGTTTCAAATTTTACGCAGATCTGAAAGCTGACAGATTGCATCAAATAAATTTTTTGACACAATATTTAAGTTTTAAATTTAATTTATTTTACAATTTGCGGAGAAAATGCGACGCAAATTGTAAAGTTCATTTTTTTAAAAATTTATTTCATTTTACTAATTAAATTTAACAATTTACGACGGGTTTAGGCTGCAAACTGTAAATATTGCGTCAAATTTTGACACAATATTTAATTTTCGCATAATTTACGAAAAGTTCACATAAAAAATTTGATGTAATTTTTACAACTTGCGGCGAATTTTCGGCGCAACATTTGCGTCGAACTTTTTCGACGCAAAAAGTCAATGCAAGTTGTAAAAATTGACGCAATATGTTTATCTTTGACGCAATTGTTCGACTTAATTTGACAGACTTTCTAATAGTATAGAGGATGGAGTTTTTTAAAGGATAAGACATAGGACTATGGGTTGTTGATAGATAGACACAGATACACACTGATTGATGAACCGTATTGTTGACAACAACCACTCTGGCTGTTGACAGCGGTTTATCGAGAGTTGGGTTTGTCAGAGAAATATTGACAATCCCTGGGTTGTCGGCAAAACAAGGATTTTGGGCAAATCTGAGTCAGAAGCTTCTAATTAGTTTCTGATCCGAATTTGGAGTTGTTGATTTTTTTTTCTTGAGCGCTTCCATGCATACATAAAGAGAGCTAATTACCCCCTGATATTGTATCCTGTAATTGATTGGTTTAATAAAAACTTTCCCCTTCTGCCCCGAGGACGTAGGCAAATTACCGAACCTCAGTAAATCTTGTGTTATCGCTTTGTTCTTTATTTGCTTTGTTTTTTTTTGTTGACGATTATTCTCTGGTGCATCTCTACTCTGACGTTGGTGGTTCCACAAATTGTGGGTGATGGAACTATGCTAAAGAATTTCTTCTTTGAGCGGTAACAACATAATTAGTTACATGTATAAAGTTCTATGCTATTTTTTGATGCAAATCGATTAAGCATTAGACATGTTCATTTATTTAATTTTAATTTGGGCTATCTTTGAAGCTTAGCTATCTTCATGTTCAGTTTTAACTAAGCTAAAAAATTTCTTCAAGCTCCATTCATTAAAGGGTTAAATTATGTGAATCACCATGAATTTTCGGCCATCTTCAAAAAAAATTCATGAACTTTCAAAAATACAATAAATTGCCACAAAATTTTTCTATAATTCTCAAAAATACTACCGTCCCTCAATCAAATATTAGAAACCTTCGCGTGAATATGATACGAAATTTCATAGCTTATGTGTATTTTAATCATAAAAATAATCACAAGATATTCACGTAACCACTTTCTGAATGTTGGATTGATGGATGGCAGGTCTTTTGAAAATTAGTGGGAAAAATTGTGGTAATTTATTTTCTTTTTAAAAGATCATGGCGATTTATTGTAAATGTAAAAATTCATTGTAATTCTATGGAACTACTCTTCGTTTTAGGTTACTATAAACGAGCTAGGTTCTTTGAGGAATGTCCAACTGGCCAAGTCGGGTCCGGGCCTCGAGTTATCTTTGGTTCATTTTCATTTGGGCTAGGCCCAAGAAAAGATTTTGTTCAAAGGCTAAACCAAAATGTACTATTTGGATTCAACCCAATTTCCCGCCCCACTAAAACAAGCCCAACCCATTTTCAGTCTGAAAATTGAAAGGAAGTCGATTCTGGGGCTGTTTGGTTAGGGGTGAAAGTGAAAAAGTGAGAAAATGAGAAAGTGGTAATAGTTTCCTTTGGACCTTGAGAATTGGTTAGCAAGTTTTTCAGTGTTTGGATATTATTGGAAAGTGTGATTTGAAAAATGTTATGTCTTTTTCGGTGTTTGGATGATAATGTGGAGGTGTAAGTGAACAATTTGACCACAAATTTAACTACAAAATAATATTAATACTAAAAATTAATTAAGAAAAATAAAAATGAACTGTAATTAGAATGCAAGTGGGATTTATATGATCACAAAATGCACTATTTTGTGTTACAACTTATTAAAAATGAGATTTACATGATCACAAAATTAATCGCAACATCCTGAAAGGGAGAAAATGATTGTTTAAAAAGAAAAAAGAAAAAATTTCTCCTATACTGTTAAATAGATTAACTTCCCAATCAATCTCTTATACTGTCCAGACAAGTAGATAATTGTTATCACACCATAAATCCATATTTGCTTCTATTGGAGTGCTAGCAGGTTTGCACTCCAACATGCCAGTTTCCTCAAGGAGACCAAGTGTATACTTTCTCTGAGATAGAAGTAAACCATGCTTTTGATAAGCAACTTCGATACCAAGAAAATATCTTGGTTTTTCTATATCTTTCGTCACAAAATGTCATTTGGGATACTCCTTTATTTCTGCTAAGGCTACAGGGTCACTCCCAGTTAGTAAAATGTCATCAATATGCACAACCAATATCACTGAGCAGACTTAGTACGACGAATAAATACTGAGTGATCTGAATGACGAGCAAATCAATACTAGAGATAACCATGCTGAACTTCTCAAACCACGCCCTTGGATTCTGTTTGAGTCCATAGATCACTTTCCTAAGTCTACAGACAGTATTCTCCCCTTGAGTAATATACCCTGAAGGTTGCTCCATATAAACTTGCTCCTTTAAGTCCCCATAGAGAAAGGCATTCTTGACATCTAGTTGAAATAAAGGCTACTCCATATTAACAACAGAAAACAGATTTCGAATAGAGTTCAACCGAGCAACTGACAAAAAAGTCTCAAAGTAGTCCACGTGATATGTGTGACTATATCCTTCGGCAACAAGCCTGGCCTTATACCTATCCACTGAACCATCAGGGCGATGCTTCAAGGTATAGACCCATCGACAACCCACAACATCTTTAGGTACAGAGATCAACTCCCAAGTCCCTTGAGAAATAAGAGCATTCATCTCCTCATTCATAACCCGCTTTCAGGTAGGTACCAATACAGCCTCCTTATACGACGTGGGTAAAGATGCAGAGGACAAAGACAAGGCAAACTAGCGAAAAGAGGGAGTAAGACGATCATATAAAACAAAATGAGAAATAGGATGATGAGTATAAGATTGTTTACCTTTGTGGAGAGGGAGGGCAATAGGAACCCAAAATTAGAGGAAGATACTGACGACTGAGGAGGTGGACTTTCCATTGGAGAGGAGGCGGTCGGAACCGGTTCAGAGGTAAGAACGTTTTGCCGATGAGTGTAGATATATCTGAAATCTTTTTTTCGAGGTGACTTTGCTGCAGGTGGCGCTGTACTGTCTTTTAATAACACCGTCGAAGAGACATCATGGTTAACAATAGGTGCAGGTAAAGGAACAGACGGTGAAAAAGAAATAAACTCCGATGCAGTAATTGGACCTTGTGGAGAAAGTAGGGAACTGATTCAAAAAATGTGACATCAGCTGTCATAAAAATACTTTCTAATTGATGGACTATAACACCGATATCCTTTTTGAGTTCGAGAATATCTAATAAAAACACATTTTATAGATCTAGGAGACAATTTATCCAGAACTGGAGACAAATCCTGAACAAAATATGTACAACCAAAAACACGCGGAGGAGCTGAGAAGATACTTTTACCAGGGTATAGACATGAAAAAAGGATTTTACCATAAAAAACTGAGGACATTCTATTAATCAAATGACAGGCGCTTAACACTGCATCATCCCACAAATACTTCGGAACATGCATATGAATCATCATGGTTCGACCAACATTTAGGATTTGTCTGTGTTTGCGTTCTGCAACACCATTTTGTTGGGATGTATGAGAGCAAGATGTTTGATGAATAATCCCATTCTTAGAACAAAAAAGAGACACATCATTTTTCATATATTTTAGGGCATTGTCAGTACGAAGCACACAGATAGAGGTAGAAATTGAGTTTTTATTTCATAATGAAAAAGTTTGATGACACCAGAAACTTCATATCTCTCTTTTAGCAAATATAACCAAGTCATACTGTTCCTCAATATAACCAAACTATAAAAAAATTAGACTTCATCAAGGGCATCAGTTTTGATTGTTAAAGAATTGGAGAAAAGGAAAGTAAAGTCCATTGATTAAAACAGCTCGAAGCGGAAGCATAAGAAATTGAAGATTAAACAGAAATCAGAAATGTTTCTCTTCTCTTTTAGAGAGCTAGCAGAAGTTTCAGTTTCAGTTGGCACAAACTCTAAGCTCTATTCATTCATGAAATTTCTTATATGCATAATGCAAATTCAGGGAACTTTCTAATCAAGAACTTAGAATAAGTAAAAAAAAAAGAAAAGAAACATAAACATAGAATCAATTAAACTCTATATAATAAAATACATAAATAAACAGACCTGCTGAAAGTTTTAGTCTATAATGTGAGGCACGACTAGATGATCCAAAGGACATGCTTTTATTCATGATATCTGGTGATGTAACAAGTAATTTTACTAACTGTAGCATATTATTCATTAAATGAAATGACCTAATTAACTATCCTCAGTTGGGAAAGGGAAATAACATGACAAATGAAGACCAGTGGAGGAATATCTTTAATGAACAGTGAGTATACTTTTGACTCATTTTCTCCACCGAACTAAAAGAAAGTGGGGCCAAGAATTTGAACCAAATGGAACAAGATCGGCATGATAAATATGCTGGTTTTGTTCGTAGGTGTTCCACAGTTCAGTGTCTTAATTTGAATGAAAGTCGTTACATATGGGATCGATTTTCCAACTTACTACTCCTAAATTGTTAGGATTGTGATATGAATACGTCGTAAAGGTTGATTAATATCGGATTTGGAATTTCTCTTTCTCGATCTGTTTTGAGTCCGAGTTGGATTCAAGTTTCCTTTATTATTGAAAGTGTTTTGAGTTCGAGTTGGATTCAAGTTTCTTTTATTCTAATTGAAAGAGTTTGTTTAGGAATAGGAGAGTTCCATGGTTTATAAATAACCCCTTAAGGGTAGCCTTCAATGTATTCCAAGAGAATCCCATGAATTTGTAATTCCTAAGGGTGTAATTCATCTAGGTGAGAAATTCGTGAGAGAAACTTAACCACAAGGGTTCGCTGTTCTTGGCGGCCATCAAAGGCTTGTAACTTCTCAGCGTGAGGTGTAAGTAATTTTTAATATACTCCCTCAAAGTTTTAATAAAGTTTCTCTCCTTCTCTTGTGGACGTACACACGATCTGTTTGATCGTTGGAACCACGTTATATTGTGTATTAGTTTTCTATCTATTTTGAAATATCTTCTTCTCTTCTTCAAGTTGCCTTAGTAGATCTTGTGGTTCGTATCCGCTGCGCCGCCCCAGTTGATCCGATCGTGGGGACGTCCTCTCCTGAAATCACAAAAATTGGTATCAGAGCATAAATATTATTTCCCAATAGTTGGTATCAGAGCAAGGTAACTTGAAGATGTCTGTGATCAAGTTTGATATTTAGAAGTTTAATGGCTGTACGCGCCGGAAAAAAGAGAAGAAGAAATGCTGTAAAATTTTCCTTGAATCAGATGAAAAATTACAACAAAAATAACTTTTCCTTCCAGTTACAAGGGAGGAAGGATGTTGAGTCTTGAATCCTCCCTTTGTTTAATGCTGGGTTCTTCGTGTGGCGGTGGAGAGTGAATCTTGTTCTCCGTTGACCGGATGACCGTCGGGATCGTCAGGGATCTTCTCTTCGGCTGGTAGAAAGAGTAGCACAGCTCTTGTCTACCAAAACTCTCAAAGAGAAGGTAGGCAAAGGGTAGCTTGTACGCAGCAAGCTTGACGAAGAGTTGAGCTCTCTCCTGTCTCTGCCGTGTCTCTGTCTTGTCGTCTGATTGCCTTCTGCCTTCTAATTTTATTCTGATCTCCAATCGCCCGGACCTCATAGCAAACGAGGCTATTTATAGAGGTCCTAGGGGGTGAACGTGCCCCCTAAAAATGCTCCACGAAGAGGGGCCAACTTCCCCGCTACATGGGCGGTGACTGGCCCCACGATCAGGGAGGTTATAACTGGGGCGTGGGTGCGAATCTCTCGCGCCTTGGTGCTGAGACGCGGGTGTCGAGCCTACGCGCCTTGATGCTGAGACGCGGGTGTCGAGCCTACGCGTCTTGATGCTGAGACGCGGGTGTCGAGCCCACGCGCCTTGATGCTGAGACGCGGGTGTCGAGCCCACGCGCCTTGATGTTGAGACGCGGATGGCCATTATTAGCCCTGCGTCTAGAACTTGAAATTCTGCCTTTTAATGGCTTATCTTCTAGTGATTTTTAGACAGCCTACAGAACCCCCTCCAAAGTTTTCGATATTCCGCAGTTAACTGGGACGGATTTCGAAATACTTTGGACTCTAGCTGAGTTCACCTTCATGACTGGACTGTTAATGCTCCGGGTTTGATCTTATCTGGAGTTGGTCTTCGTGAGTGTACTGTTGAACTCTTTGAGGCCACCAGAGTTGATCGTATTGAGTGTCTAGATACACAGTCTAAACCTCCCCGATTGCTTTTAAGTCTGTCAAGGGGGTGCTTTAAGCCAGGAGTGGTTGGTCGTCTGCTTGTGTCAGTGTACTGTTGAACTGATTTGCAGAGGCAGGAGGCCGAACACTGGTCCTTTTTGAATAGCAGAGATGGTACTGCTTTAAAGACGCGACTTTCACGGGGTGCGTCTTTTGGCAAATGAAAAACGCGACTGATCTTCCATAAAGCAGACGCGATGTTCAGCCGGGCTGGAAAGACGCGAACTTCTTAGAGAGACACGACTTTTTGAATGCATTTATGGCGGTGATGACGGGGCATGTCCATCGAAGAGACGCGACCGTCGGGTGCGAATCCGTGCCATGTCATGATTGCACTGCCAGTTGGCCTGGGGAACCGACGGGATTTCACCTTTTGGCGCGCAGATTTTCCGGTTCATTAAATGATCTATTCCACGTGTCAAGCGATGACTCGCTGCAGAGTCATGGCGCATGATCTTCGCGAATCATCAAAATGATTTCTTCCACGCGTCAAGCGATGACTCGCTGCAGAACTAATCGAGCCACGCGCCGCGTATCTTCGCGAATCCTTGTGCCTATAATGGCAACAGTCAGAGAGATACCTCTTCTTCTCCGAGCGCATTTGTTTAGAGTTTTTAAGAAAAAAAGTTCTTCTTTCTCTGTTCATCTCCATTACTGGATTCTTAATCACCAATGGCACCTAAGACCAAGCCAATCGCATCCTCTTCAAGAGCGACCGTCGCCGAGGCCCAGAGGGGCGGTTCCTCCGCGCAGGAAGTCTCTTTCCCAGGTATAACGCCGTTTAAGCTTGAACTTCACCATTACTGGAAGCTCATGGAACCCCAAAAAGATATCTTTTGGAGGAGAACCATTAACAGAACCGTCAACACAGAAAACAAACCGTGTTTGATTCTCAGACGCGGTCTCAGACGCGGTCTTTGAGTTGATAACCAAGGCGCGGGTTTGATGACCTGGTGCCAGTGAGTCCTGCATTTCGGATTCTTCACTTAGAATATTTCTAATTGTGAAGAGTTCGGACGCGGACTTGAAGATTTTTCATCAGGTGCAGGTTTTTGATGAATCTTGCATCTGAGCCCAAGTACTTAGAGAATTTTCATAAGTCTTGGTTTGCAAAACGCGGACTTGATCCTGGCGTTCTGTGACATTAGGTGCTGGTTTTTATGAATCTGGCGCCTGAGCCCAAGTACTTAGAGAATTTTCATAAGTCTTGGTTTGCAAAACGCGGACTTGATCCCGCTGGTCTTACGCCTGGATGCGGATTTGCAGGTCTGGACGCGGATTTGATAATTCCTGCGTCCAGTATTTCTTCTGCGTCTGGATGCAGATTCGCAGGTCTGGACGCGGATTTGATAATTCCTGCGTCCAGTATCTCTTCTGCGTCTGGACTATAGACACTTAGCATTTTTCTGATAAAGTGTGATTAAGTGTTCTTTTCTTTTGCAGTACCACACCCTTCTGCCCCACTCGCCAAGAAGCGCCACTTTTGACATGTAGGTGGTGCTGACCGTGATCTGGCCTTTGTGCTACGAAGGACAGTACCTGTGACTGCTGACAAGTCGCAGGAGCGCCAGAAAAGGCTCTCCAATGTTGATATGACAACCCTTCGGGTGCTTATGACCGATGCAGCATTCACAACGGATGATCGCGCCAAGCTGGAGAAGCCTGCCTTCTTCTTCGGAGATCGTATCGGCGATGGCGGCTATTCCATGTATGATGGAAATTATAGATGGCTCCGTCAGATAGGGGATAGAAGATTATTTCTTCCAGACATGGAGAGGATGTTCCCGCTGTCTTATCTCCAGCACATGTCCGTCCCTCGGAAGATGAAATGGGACGTTTCCCGGTATGTCCCTGAGATTACCCTCGGTGACTTGGGCTCCCAGAAGGTATACCGTCATGATGGTCATGATAGGGCGGTTCTCGGCCTGTTCCCCGGGTCGCGCAAGTCTGAGCTCCCAGTTGGAGAGATACCAAAACTCGGCACTACCTTCCTCAACGCGTTTATAAAAGCGGAGGGTGATTTTCCGGTTGAGTTCCGTGCGCCCGGGTGGGTTCATTCCACCGAGAAGTATTGGTGGCGCAGGATGGTGAGCTTCGTCCTTGCCGATCTTGGAGATCTGCTAGATCATGTGGGACTGTACCCAGCAGTCAGGGCCGTGCAGTATGGCATCCCGCCGAGTTCTCAGAACTTCTTCGGGGTCCTGGAGCGTTACAATTCTTTGACGGGGACATTCTTCACCCCGGTCGGAGAGATGGGCCTTGCACTGCACGAGTTGCATGAGGTCTCGGGGCTGGCAACAGGGGATTCTCCCTATGAGGAATATATCCCAACCACTGAGGAGCTCAACCTTATGAAGAAAGGGTCTCCTCAAATGTACGAGACTTATTGGGAAGTGCTATGTCACTTCCATATTTGCGGCCAGATAACCACTTGGAGGTCGGGAGGAATCAAGCAGCTGTCTTGGGCCAGTTACTTGTTCAACAATGTCAATAAGAAAGACCATCCAATAACTCGACTGGCTCCCAGCTCCGACAAGGAAATTGACGACAGGATCGACCAGGCTCCTGAAGGCTTCTACACCACGGATTCGAACGAGGACGGTTTCGAACCTGACATGGTCTTCGAAAGCTTTCACCATCAAGCCCGGACCCCTATCTCCGATCGAGCATTATTGGCGGGCTTCTTAATGCTGTGGCTGAAGCGTTGTGTGGTGCCCACGCTGCCACATGAAGTCATTGTTGCCGACGTGGTGTACCCGGCGGTGCTCCTGGCCTATGGCAGTCCCATAGCCCTTCTTCCGGCCGTGGCGGCTGGCATTCAGAGCGGGTTGCGGGCGTTAACCCACAATTCTCTGCGAGCCAGGGAAGGCTGTCAACTCCCATGGCCAACCGATCCTTGACTCAGAGGGGAAGCCGACGGTGAAGCGCCCCAACCCTCGGATCGAGCTGCCTTACACGTACCTCATGGCTTGGTACGTGATGCACTGCCCTTCCCTGATGACGCCGGTGCCTTGGAGTGAGGGTTTCGCCCCTTTTGTACAGCGGTTGGAGGGTTCGGACTGGCGTAATACTTATATGTATTTCGTCCGGAAGTGCATTTCAGATGCTTCGAACTACCAGCTCAATCGCTGCTTCCCTGAGATCCCTGGTGCATCTTTCGGGGATCTATTTACTGATTTCGCTGGCCCAGATGGCTTCACGAGGTTGTCCACGGGGGTCTTCTGGTGGTTGATCAACATTCGGCCCGGATATGTGCTTTTCCGGCAAGGGACTTCATGCACAATCGAGCCGTACATGCCGAATCGTTTCGCCCGACAGTTCGGCTACGATCAGCTCTACGTCGGCAATCCCAATGCTCGACTCGCCTTCGAAGGGAACTTGTTCGAAGGTGCTTGGGCTTGGTACTACAGTGTGGCCGGAGGGACGGAAGCAACTTTTCGTCTACCTACCGAGGGGTCAAAGTGCCGTATGAGCTTCAGCTTCAGCTCCTGGTACTTCCAAGTCAACCAAGCACCATACTTTGTTCCAGAGTATTCATGCATTGAGAGTATCAATGCAAATCTCGAAGCAAGGTCGGAGTCCGGTAAACGCTCGCGAGACGTCGAGCAGTACCTGAAGGCTCTGAAGGAGGTCGGGAGAAGGTCAAGGGAGGAGCCGCGACCAACAAGGGCGGAGCCGCGACCAACAAGGGCGGAGCCGCGACCAACCAGGGCTCGACAAGCGGTGAGCAAGCGTCGTCAAGGCTCTACTTCCACTGCTGAGCCTGCCCCAAAGAAGGTCCGGAGAGACTTGACGGCTGCAGTTTCTCGATCTGCGGACATCCCTTCTGGTGTTGGGGAGCCGAGGGACGAAGAGGTGGATGAGGATGATGCCCCCTTAGTCCCTGCTCGCAGGTTGCACCGCAGGAGCCTCGGGATTGCAGAGGAAGGGGAGCCTGCTGACAGACCCACCGCCACTGACGAGACCGAGCAGCTCGAGGTCGATATAATGATCGGAGGCGATGTTGAGATTCCGGGGATCTCAGCTCAGCCCGAGTCTTCCTCAGCTCAGAAGAGGGATGAGGCACAACAGCCTGGGTCTCCTTCAGCTCAGAGGAGGGATGAGGCACAACAGCCTGGGTCTCCTTCAGCTCAGAGGAGGGATGAGGCACAACAGCCTGGGTCTCCTTCTGTCTTCATCTCCAGTCCTCGGATGGTTGACCCCAGTCCTACCACTGGGGTGTTTAGAGGCAAGGCTCCGGCTACCGAGGCCTCTCATGTTGAACCGTCGTCTTCCTCATCCGCAGAGGAAAGCGATTTTGAGGATGAGATCGACTATGGTGACGAACCCGTTCCTCCTGATCCAAGCAAATTCTCACACATCTCGGAGGAGGAAATACATGGGTGTGTGCTGGCGACGATGTCACCACCAGCGGTTGCTCCTGCTGAAGGTACTCTTTTCACCTTCTGACCTGATTTCCCTTTTCATTTTGAAGAGGAGGTTTTAACATTCTCCTTTTATGCTGCAGGATTGGCTGAGGATACCGAGGCTGCAACCTCCTCGCATATCGAGGAGATGGTGCAAGAGTTGACCCAGCCGGAAGGAGTTGAGATTCCAGCTGCCGAGGCAATTACCGAAATCGGGGAGCCTTCTACTCTGCAGGAAGAGGAGGCCACCACTGAAGTCAGGGAGACTTCTCCTCTGCAGGGTTCGCCCAAGGATTCGACATCTCTGGACCTCCAGCTTGGTAAGGAAGTTTTGATGTCTCGGATGTTTCTCTTTTTACCATTCTGGCTAATGTTGAGATAACTTGCAGAGAGAACTGAGGGGGCCCAGGTAGAGAGTCTGACGGTCAGTGTCCCTCCGGAAGGCCACACGGCCCAAGCCTTGGCTGAGGTTTCTGAGGGGGTCGAGCTCACTACCCCATCATCGGCTGTGGAGGTTCCTGCAGAGGTGGTACCCCCAGTAGCGCCAGTGGCTGCTCCTGCTCCTGCCGTACCCGTGGTCAGCCCGACTCTTGCACCAACAGAGCCGATCTACATCCCCCACCCCGTGATAGAAAGGGGATCGGGGAGCACTTCGGATGATGATATCATGGAGCTTTTGACACGCCAGGCGGTGCAGCAGTTCCTTACCTCGATGCGAACATGCATCGATTTCGTCCTGACTAGGGGTAGCTCCCTTGACTTCGCCCAGATGTTTCTCGGAAACTAGGTCGAGAACATCAAGTTGGCCGGAGCTCCTTCGCTAGCCCAGGCGAGTCAGCTGCTGGTGGATCAACTGGGACAGCACCTGAGAGAGCTTCGATCCCTGGAGGATGATGCCGGTTCATCCCACGAAGCCCAAGAAATGCTGAATAGGCTCCTTGTTGCTCAAGAGCAGGAGCGAAGAGAGGTGGAGGAGAAGATCACCGATAGCACTCGTCTTCTTGAACGTGTCCAGGCTGATCACCAAAGGCTGGCGATTGAGTCCGAGGAGTCAGAGACGATCATACAGGCCGCAAAGCAGGCTATCCTTGACTCTCGGGCTGTTATAGCCAGGGCTGAGGCCATGATTGTCTTCAACGAACAGAGGCTTGCTACCTCTGAAAAGAGGCTAGCGGAGTTAGAGGTTGCCAAGGCGCAAGCTGAAGCGGACCTCTCTGTTCGTTCGTCCGAGCTGGAATCCCTCCGAGTGCAAGCGCATGGATTTTTGTCTGAAGCGGATCTGCGGGCGCGAGCTCTCATGGAGGTTGAGAAGGCGCGTCAACATAAGATACATCGCCTTAGAGAGCAAATTCGTTCTTTGGCGGACCAGGACTTGTAGCCTTCTCTTTTTTTTTTTTTTTTAAGAAAAGGACACTCTGTTCACTAAGAGTGTTTTGTATTAACTTTTATCATTTTTGATATAATAAAAGTCTTTGAAGTTTTGGTTCCACCTCCTTTGTTGCCTTGCTGTGGATGAATTTGACCTCTTGATCACAATCTTTGATTAACTGACTGTGAATGCTGAACTTAGGTGAGACTAAGTTCTTTAAATGAAACGCGGCATTTGACCCATAGGACCTTAGGCAGAACTAAGCCCTACGCGGCATTGGTTCATAGGGACTTAGGTAGAACTAAGTCCTTTTGATGAGACGCGGCGTCAATTCATGGAGAGACGCGGTCATCAGTTTATAAGAACTCAGATAGAACTAAGTCCTTTTGATGAGACGCAGCGTCAATCCATAGGGAGACGCGGCGGCGTCAACTCGCAGAGAGAAACGCGGCTTTGAGTAACGCGAGTCTGTCCTGCCAATGAAGACGCGACGCGAGGGACGCAGCCTTGTGTATTTTCCCATTAATCTCAGAATGGACTAAGTCTTTTGCTGAGTCAAGTGCTTTCCCTTAAACTGGGCCCTGTTTGCTGAAGGGACGCGATTCTGAGTCACGCGGACTTTCCTTTGGAACGCAGGTGGACGTCATTCATTCTAAAAAAGGAGACGCGGATTCCAGGACGCGGTTTTCCCATCTGCATATCGATGTAACTTCCAGACGTTACATGCGGCCTGACATAAAGATTTTATGAGATCTTTGAATGTCAAGTCTGCACTGACGATTGAAAGTCAAGTCTTCACTGACGATTGGGAAACCGGGTCATCCGTTGTTTCCCGAAGCAGTTGTCCACGCGTCGGTTCTTCATTGGACTGGGGCGTTAATACCCTTTAATGTAAAACGGCGCTGGCGGTTGGAGACCAGCGTCTTCAACATTTCCCGAAGCGACCCTCCACGCGTCAGCGTCCCATTGGACTTTGACAATCGTGCGGTCATTAAGGCCGACGGTTCCAATTGATGAACCATTAATGACGGTTACCAGGAGCGGCCTATAAATAGGGGCTCGCCTTCTTTAGCAGTCCCGATTTTAGACCATTTTCCCTTTTAAGAGAACGATTGCTCTGAGAACTTCCGCCTTCTTCAGAGTTTCTAACAGGGGCACTGTCTTCATGGATGAAGACGACTCCAGGGAAGAAGATGACCCAGAGCTTTCATGCTTCTGTTTGGTCTCTTCAGGACAAAGTGTCTCTCTGATCACCTTCCATGTCCATATTCTGATGCAGAGAGTTAAACTCTTGACAGAGGCCTCTGCTGGTATGCCGTCCCGACTTGCCGTGATGTTTTTAGTCCACCCAAGTTTGCACTTTGGCATCATCATCATCTGGGTTTCCTCATGAAGTCTGAGTTGGTGCATTCCTTCTAGAATTTGCGCCGCCGACTTAAACTTCCTTGGACGCGAGTACAGAAGTCTTTGGCACTTGGCGCTGACTTTGCTCATGAAGCTCGCGTTTTAAGGCCACTGACTTGGATGAATTCCAACTCGGGCTGAAGATTTCAGACCCGAATTTTGCAACCCCTGTTCCCTCGACAGGGAGATGGCAATTTTCGGCGTCTGAGTCCTTTCGCGCCTTGTGTTTTAGGCGCGGGCGCAAAATGAGACCGCGTTTGAATCCTGTGTGTGGTACAGTTTTGATTCGCGTCTGCTTCTGTTGACGCGGTATTTTGACTCACTGCGCGGGCTCATTCCCGCGTCTGAAGTCTTCGACAATAGCCGCGTCTGTCACTTAGTTTTCTTTGTTGAAGTATACTAAGTTCCAGATTTTCTAATTCCCTTGTTTATTCCTTGTAGGTAGGCTTGATCGTCCTTTTTCAGGTTCGCTGGGCCCCTGGAAGAATATTTCAGCCGGCGGACTTGTTCGACGTTCGTCCACAAGGGAATATATTATGGTCCTCGTCGTCCACAAGGGAATATATTATGTCCCTGACGAGGACTCGACCCTCGCCAAGGTCTCTTCAGATCCAATGCACCAGTCATGCCTGCTGGCAAGGGATGGTCAGGGTGAGTATGGCGGCGAGGGGGCTACGGTGGATAAGGTGGCAGATAGGATCCTCTTCCTCTCCCACTCCAGAAGTAACATCGAGGACTCCTCATGTCTGCTGGATGGTCTGCTGGGGAAAGAGATGCTCATGAACGAAGGGTTGCAGGGCTTTCTGCTGCCACCGGACCTCAAGAACACCATTGCTCTTAGCTTAGTCAGCTAGGGGCTCTTTCGATGTTTACGTCATGCATCATAGTGCAACCAGTTCCAATTGTCGCCACAGTTTGGCACTTCTTCAGACATCGTGCACTTGGAATTAGATGCGGCTTCAAGGAGTGAGTACGGCCTCTGAGAGAGAGAGGGACTTCTTTGTACTCCTTAATTGTAACACTCAATCTTATTGTGTAAGAGAGCGTTTTGTATCACTTTCGTATGCCTGGATATAAATAAAAGTGACACTTTTCTTTCTGCCTCTTTCATTGTCTTGAACTTTTTGTCTTCAGTTAGACTCATAGAAGTAGAAAATCTTTGACTTTGTCAAAATTATGATGATAATCTTAATAAGTCAAATTTTGTAGGGAAAGATCCTATTTCAGGAACTTTCACAATACTGTCAGAGGTGTAATATTAACTTGACAGAGATGAAATAATTTTTGGTGGACCTGCCACTTTATAAGAGAAAGTGACAAGTAGAATTGGTACCCCCAGGGAGGGTGAACTTTTATCAAGTGTTTGGGATTAACTTGATTGAGCTCAGCTGGGGATTTGATGGAAACACTGTTGATGGTGTAGTATTAACCTAACAATGTTTTTAGGTAGACTTGTTATTCTGTTGAAGAGAATAACAAGTGAGACTAGACTCGTGGGGAATCTAGGAAAGTTTGTTACCGTTAGAGGTGTGATATTAACTTAACGGGTTGAAAGTGGTCTTGTCAGAAGTGTAATGTTAACTTGATAAGGATGTGAGTCAGAGGTGTGATATTAACTTAACTCAGAAGTGTCACTGTCATAGGTGTAATGTTTAACTTGACAGTGAGGGTAATGCTAGAGGTGTAATGTTGAACTTGGCATTGGTCATCTCGGCTTGTATAAGGAAGTCCGAGGGAAAGTCATGGCCATAGGTGTATTGTTTAACTTAGCAATGACTTGATGCTAGAGGTGTAATGTTAACTTGGCATCATCCATTTCAGCTTCGATATGGAAGTCTGAAGAAAAGTGACTGTCAGAGGTGTAATATTAAACCTGACAGAAACCTGATTACTGTTTAGAGGTGTGGTGTTAAACTTTAACAGTAATTTGTCAGAGGTGTAGTATTAACTTGACAAAGATTGACTCATGATAAGAGCAATTTGAGGACCTGTCATTCTATTGGTGAGAATTGACAAGTGAAAATTTGAAGTGCCAGAGGTATAGTGTTAACTTGGCAAATTTGAACGTTTGTTACTCTATGTAGAGTTCACAAGCAAGAGTTGTACTCGACAAGGAGTATTCATTACCAGGGTATAGTGTTAACTTGGTAAAGATTGTATTTAGTAGACCTACCATTCTGTGGATGAGAATTGGTAAGGGATTTTGGAGGAAAGAGTGGAGCCAAGTCCACTTAGGATTTTTAGCAAACCCTCAGCTATCAACGGATTTGAGGTGCCTTTACCAACTACCGTTTGAGTTGGGCTAGCCATGCTATTCCCCTCAGCATGATGAGTTGTCGAAGACTTATGTTGGGCTTGGAAGTCAACATTTTCCTCTATCCTTAGCCGTCGGAGGCGTCGGATCAAATGGGAACGTGTCCTTTAGAATTTTTAGCAAATCCTCAGCTGTCAACGGGTTTGAGGTGCCTTTACCAACTACCGTTTGAGTTAGGCTAGCCATGCTATTCCCCTCAGCATGATGAGTTGTCGAAGACTTATGTTGGGCTTAGGAGCCAACATTTTCCTCTATCCTTAGCCGTCGGAGGCGTTGGATATTAATGAAGAAGCTCTTCTTGTTTTGATCAGAGGTGTATTTTTAACTTGATCAGAGGAGTACTATTAAGGATAGTACTTCTTCAAGAATCTGCCATTGATCGGCATCATGAGCGTATCGCCATTTGAGGTTATGAGACGATATGATCCATTTGAGTAGACTGACTCTACTACAAATGGTCCTTCCCATTTGGGCTGGAATTTCCCTTTTGTCTTGTGCGTCATCACCATGGGTCTTCTGACGGCTAAGACTAGGTCGCCTTTCTTGAAAGTTCGCACTTTAACTTTCTTGTTGAAGGCTCTGGTAATTCGAGCTTGGTAGAGCTCGATTTGCTGTTGGGCCTGCAGACGCTTATCGTCTAAGGCTTCCAATTCTTGGAGTCGCTGTCGATGCTTCTCCTCGGTTGTCATCTCCGCTGTCAAGGCGACGCGTAGAGATGGAATTTGGATTTCCAGTGGGAGCACGGCTTCACACCCGTATACCAAAGAAAATGGCGTAGCTTTAGTTGGGGTTCTCACAGTTGTGCGATAGGCCCATAAGCATTCACCCAGTTTGTCGTCCTAGTCTCGTTGACTTTTCGAGACGAACTTCTTGAAAAGCTTGCCAATAGTCTTGTTGAAAGCTTCCGCGAGGCCGTTAGCAGCAGGATAGTATGCCGTTGAGGACACACTCTGGATTCTGAACTTAGCGCAGAATCTCTGGAAAGCCTGGCTGATGAACTGAGGTCCATTGTCATGGACAATTCGCCGAGGTACACCAAAACGGTAAACGACGTGATGCTTCACGAACTTGATCACGTTTGACGATTTTACCTCCTTCAGAGGAATAGCTTCGGCCCATTTAGAGAAATAATCGGTTATTGCCAGAATAAACCGATGTCCTTTTGATGATGGTGGGCTGATAGGTCCGACCACGTCCATGCCCCACATTTCAAATGGCCAGGTAGAGGCCGTAGAGTGAAGGTACCCTGGTGCTTGATGGATGAAATCGCCGTGCACTTGGCAGGCGTGACATCTCTTGGCATAAGTGATGGCATCGGCAATCATCTTGGGCCAGTAGTAACCCAATCTTTGGAGTCGATGTGCCAATTTTGGGCCGGGTCGGTGGGCTCCACACATGCCGTCGTGGGCTTCTTTCAATACCTCTTGAGCCTCCTTTGGTGAGAGGCACCGGAGCAAGACCCCGTCAGGCGATCGACGATACAATGTTCGTGTAATCACATTGTAGTAAAATTTAGGGGCTTTCCTTCGAATGGCAGCCGCTTCCTTGGCGTCTTCAGGCAGGATGCCATACAAGACATAGTCAATATAGGGGAATCGCCAGTCTTTAAGCTCTGGCCCGGTTGACAATTCCAGTGCTTCTTTGCCTTGACAATCTCCCTTTGACTCCTGATAGCCCTTTGACTTTTTAGGAGGAGACCTCCTTCTGTCTTCGAGCAGCTGTGCAATCGCCTGCTTGAGGGAGTCGATAGATTCCTGCTGAGAAAGAATCATATCCATTTGTGCCTTCTGGATTTGTTCCCAACGTCTAGCCGTTTCCTCAGGAGTGCCTGTCATGTAGGCATAGGTCTCCTTCTCGACGGAAGAGTTCGAAGCCCTCGATTCCTCTACGGCGGAGTGAGAATCATTCACTCTAATGCCATGGGCTAAGGCATTATAGTCAATTGGGGGAATGGCCCTAGTCCGGGTGCGAGTGTGTTGATACACCCCTTCCGGTTCAGAGTCAGACTCATCTGAGCTGACTGCAGGTTGTTTTCTGTAATACCCCGTTCCCGGAATACGTACTTAGTTGCGTATTCAGATTTTCCGATCGTATTTTTTCGATTTGTTTCCTGTATTTGTTTTGCTTTATGAATTCCTTATATGATTGTTTTGTCTTAGATTTGGATTCGTGGACTCGGAGTCAGTCCCAGTCCGAACCAGGAACTCGATTATAGTATATATTCGATTTGGTCTTTCCGGTGATTAGATTTGACCGATTTTAGTTTTAAATATTATTTTCCATTATTATATATTTTCTATGATTTTCTAGATTTTCTGGAATTAAAATGAATTTCTTCAAAACCGGTGTCGGCCAGTGCCGCTGACCGATTCCCGGATTTTTAATTCTCAAACTGTTTGGAATTTCATGATGGTCCTTTAGACTTTATCTTTTGGAATTACATTTCCTACTTAAATTCTTTTTCTGAGGATTTTATGATTTTATGAAAATTCCACCGGAGTCGGTATCGGCCAGTATCGCTGGTTGATTCCGGGACGATTGGAATTGAATTTCTGAATTCCGCTTTCACTTTACTTCTTAAAACCATATTTTATTCTTTAATGCATTTTCTGGGATTTTTCAGAATTTATCAAAATCCGGCCGACCCGGTGTAGACCGGTATCGGCGGTTGACTTCTGGATTTTTAATTTGAAAACGGGATTTTATTTCTGAAAACCGATTTCATATTATTCATCAGGATGACGTTTTCTACCTCCGGGTATTTTTGGGGATTTTTCGGAGACAGTCGATTTTTCAACCTTATTATTATATTATTATTTTTTTAATCTTTTCTTTCTTTCTTTCTTTCCTTCCTTTTCTTTTTCCTCAACCGACTCCACCCACTCCCTCCACGTGGGGAGACACATTCCCTCTCCCTCATTAATTCCTCTCCCATCACACTCTCTCTCTTTCTTTTTCTTTTTTTTCTTTTCTTTTCTTTCCTTTTCCTTTCTTTCTTTTTCCTTCTTCCCTTTTTCTTCTTCTTCTTCTTCTTTCTCTCCTGCGTGGGCGGCACCCGACCGAGCCCCATCACCGGCCCTCCGGCGACCCTCCGGCCACCACCGCCGGCGAGAAGCCCTCCTTCCTCTTTTTCTCTCTTTCTTTTTCTTTTCCTTCCTTTTCTTTTCTTTTTCCCTTTTCTTTCTTTTTCCTTCTTCTTTTCTTCTTCCTCCCTCCAGATCCGGCCAACTCCACCACCGCCGGCGAGCCCTCCACTCCGGCCATCTCCTTCCTCCTCTTTTCTTTTTCTTTTTCCTTTCTTTCCTTTTCTTCTTCTTTTTTCTTCTTCCTTTCCTTTTCCTTTTCCTTTCTTTTTCCCTGCTCCTCTCCTTGGGCGGCCAGCGAGGCCGCCCATGTCTGGCGACGCCACCTCCGGCGCCGCCCCCTGGCGCCCCTGGCCGCTCGGCCAGGGCTGGCCTGGCCACGGCCTGGCAAAGCCAGGCCATGACCAGAGCTGAGGGGGGGCTACTGCCCCCCACTCTCTCTCCCTCTCTTCTCTCTGTTGGGCCGCCGGCGGCCAGGACCGCCGCCGGCAAGGCCCCTGGCCAGCAGAGGGCCGGCCAGGTCCCCAGGGCCCACGGCCAGTGGGCCCTCCTTGCGCTGGAGGGGGGCTGCGTGAGCAGCCCCTATCTCTCTCTCTCACTGTTTCTCTCTCCTCTCTCTTTCTCTCTCCTCTCTTTCTCACTCTAGCTCTCTCTCTCTCTCTCAACCGCACACTCTCTCTCCTGATTCTCTCTCTCTCTCATCATCTCTTTCTCTCTCTAAAATCTCACTTTCTCTCTCTAAATAGACTCTCTCTAGAAATCCCTTTCCCTCTCTAGACTTTCTCTCTCTACACTTTCTCTCTCTAAAAATCCCATTTTCTCTCTCTAGACTTTCTCTCTCTAAACCTCTCTTTCTCTCTCTAACTCTTTCTCTCTCCTCTTCTCTCTACATATTTATATCAGGTTATGGCGCATCCCGAACTTCAGTGGATTACGGATATTTCGGTATATTAGTGACTCAGGCGAGTGTTCTCACTCGCTACCCTCTTGCTTCTCATTCCATTGATTATGATAGTATTCTCGCTCTAGTCTTCATGTATTGTATTTCATGCTTTATATCTTTTATTGCTTTATGCTATGCGTGGCCGACCCTTCGTGGTCGTTGGACTTGTTGGACTTTGGGTCATTACTTTTATGTTACCTTGCCATACCATTACCTCCGACTATTCAGTTGCATGCTCTTATTTAACACATGTATATCACCTGACCATCTAGTGTATTATCACCTGACCACCTGGCATGCTACCACTTGGTAAGACCTTTGTTATATTATGACTTACCCAGACTATTATCAATCCTTTGATATGCTTGGTTGTTTACTAGATATCACCACTCTGTCATGCTATCACTTGACACCCAGCATGATGACTTGACTTGTGATTATCACCTTTACGGGAACCTTACCTTATTATCCTGTATCATGATCAGTGACCTGTTTTCCTGCTTTACATGCAGTGACCTGACTATATAGTACTTATGTACTCCTTATTCCTGATCATGTCTATTTCCTGTTTTTCCCGTAAAGTGATAATTAAACTAATGAATCCTAAAAAGGACCAACTTGTATTGGGTCGGGGGAACATGCGGATATCGATATGTGTTCGTGTTTACAGTGGCATTAGGTTGTGCACTTTATATCCGGTCTGACCTGTGGTACTCCAGGGGACCGAGGGGAGAGCTGGCTCCCTTATTCCTGATTGATAAGGGCATACATAAGTCCCTCCTGTTTAGCCTTGCGGCTGGCTTCCGTTTCCATGCAACGGAACAACCCTGGACCGTGGTCCCGGGCATGCACGGGACCCACTGTAAACATAGTTCGTTGATACAACCGCTGATTTCCAATAACAACCTCGACTTGCTTATATATGGATGTATGTGAGTTGGCCGTACACCGAGCCACATACCTAGATATATGGGTTAGACGAGTAATAATAAAGTGTCATAATAACCGGCTCTTTAAGTTGTAAGTAGAGGTATGTGGAATGGGACGCATACCAAAGCCTACATCTTAAATAGCTATGAATTTGTGCTATGCCTTACCGTATTTGCTTTTCCCGGACTTTATATCGGATTTCATGTTTTATGAGTATTATGTGTAGCTCGAGTTTTATGATGCTTATGTTATACCTGTTCTTATATATACTTCATTTGTGTTCTAACCCTCCTGTCTTCTGAGTTTGATACTTGTGTTCCTCCTGGCTCGCCACCCGGCTTTGTATCCTACTCGCCTGGGGAGTTTCACTGACTCCCCTGGATTCTCACGTCCAGGTTATGGAGCTAGGAGCGGGTGGATTCTCCCAGTTGCTGTTCAGAGTAGCGTAGCGGTAGCGTGGAGCTTCAGCCGAACTTTCAGAGCCACATCCTTCCAGGCCCCCTGTATGCCTCTCGAGTTTCCTCTTAGCAACTCGTGAGTGCTCTTTTCCTATTCATACTTGTACGGTTCCTTATATACATGTATGTGAGCTCCCTTTTATACTGTTCATTTATGTATATTCCTTGTACTCTCGCATTTGCGCTTGTATGTGATGTTATATTCTTGTAATATTCATCACTCCTGGTGATAGCTCTGTGATTGTATATATATATGTGTTGGAATGTATAATGCACCATTTGCTTCCGTACTCTGATTCTTGTTTGTATTGATGCTTAGCGTATATACGGGAGGGTAGTTCTGACCTACGTATATACGTTACAGTGACGTCCCCGTATCCGCGGGATCGGGGCGTTACAGGTTGGTATCAGAGCTTAGGCTCTAACTTCCTCAGTACGTCCAGACGGCAAATCAATGGTAAAGAGATTTGCAACTGGAATACATGAGTCTTGGTTATACATTCCAACTGCAAGTGCAGAGTTATCTATTTCTTGACTATCTTTCCTTTGATTTCAAATCCCTCCTTGACTATCTTTTCCTTGGATTCCTGATCTCTCCTATCCTTTCCCCGTTTTGGTTTTATGTTTTGGTTTTATGAAGCCTTATACTATTTTAAGATATGACTAGACTAGAGAGGTAGTGGCTGGTTCTGGATGATGCTAGTATGTGATCTCTTCGGCCAATTCTATGAAGCTTGGTATTCTCCAGATCGATCTTGATCTGGCTATCTTTCAGAGGACAGCAGTCGGATTCTTAATTATCGGTCTTCTTTATTATGCTCAGGATTTCCGGGGTTTTCTTTATTACACAGCCACGACATCATCAGTATTCATTTATTTCACAGCCACGACATCATCAGTATTATTCAGCATTATTCTAAAGATTTATTACACAGCCACGACATCATCAGCCGGAAATGCAGAGTATGATTATTATTCAGTTGACTTGAGAGCCCTACCTATAGTGCTTCATATCTTAATTGGTATAGATTCCACCCTTGTCCCCTTTGTATTCAATTTGCCCCTTAACGAAATTGCGAGGACGCAATTTTTGTAAGGTGGGTGGATTGTAATACCCCGTTCCCGGAATACGTACTTAGTTGCGTATTCAGATTTTCCGATCGTATTTTTTCGATTTGTTTCCTGTATTTGTTTTGCTTTATGAATTCCTTATATGATTGTTTTGTCTTGGATTTGGATTCGTGGACTCGGAGTCAGTCCCAGTCCGAACCAGGAACTCGATTATAGTATATTATTCGATTTGGTCTTTCCGGTGATTAGATTTGACCGATTTTAGTTTTAAATATTATTTTCCATTATTATATATTTTCTATGATTTTCTAGATTTTTCTGAAATTAAAATGAATTTCTTCAAAACCGGTGTCGGCCAGTGCCGCTGACCGATTCCCGGATTTTAATTCTCAAACTGTTTGGAATTTCATGATGGTCCTTTAGACTTTATCTTTTGGAATTACATTTCCTACTTAAATTCTTTTTCTGAGGATTTTATGATTTTATGAAAATTCCACCGGAGTCGGTATCGGCCAGTATCGCTGGTTGATTCCGGGACGATTGGAATTGAATTTCTGAATTCCGCTTTCACTTTACTTCTTAAAACCATATTTTATTCTTTAATGCATTTTCTGAGATTTTTCAGAATTTATCAAAATCCGGCCGACCCGGTGTAGACCGGTATCGGCGGTTGACTTCTGGATTTTTAATTTGAAAACGGGAATTTATTTCTGAAAACCGATTTCATATTATTCATCAGGATGACGTTTTCTACTTCCGGATATTTTTGGGGATTTTTCGGAGACAGTCGATTTTTCAACCTTATTATTATATTATTATTTTTTAATCTTTTCTTTCTTTCTTTCTTTCCTTCCTTTTCTTTTTCCCTCAACCGACTCCACCCACTCCCCTCCACGTGGGGAGACACATTCCCTCTCCCTCATTAATTCCTCTCCCATCACACTCTCTCTCTTTCTTTTTCTTTTTCTTTTCTTTTCTTTCTTTTTCCTTTTCTTTCTCTTTTTCCTTCTTCCCTTTTTCTTCTTCTTCTTCTTCTTTCTCTCCTGCGTGGGCGACACCCGACCGAGCCCCATCACCGGCCCTCCGGCGACCCTCCGGCCACCACCGCCGGCGAGAAGCCCTCCTTCCTCTTTTTCTCTCTTTCTTTTTCTTTTCCTTCCTTTTCTTTTCTTTTTCCCTTTTCTTTCTTTTTCCTTCTTCTTTTCTTCTTCCTCCCTCCAGATCCGGCCAACTCCACCACCGCCGGCGAGCCCTCCACTCCGGCCATCTCCTTCCTCCTCTTTCTTTTTCTTTTTCCTTTCTTTTCCTTTTCTTCTTCTTTTTTCTTCTTCCTTTCCTTTTCCTTTTCCTTTCTTTTTCCCTGCTCCTCTCCTTGGGCGGCCAGCGAGGCCGCCCTTGTCTGGCGACGCCACCTCCGGCGCCGCCCCCTGGCGCCCCTGGCCGCTCGGCCAGGGCTGGCCTGGCCACGGCCTGGCAAAGCCAGGCCGTGACCAGAGCTGAGGGGGGGCTACTGCCCCCCACTCTCTCTCCCTCTCTTCTCTCTGTTGGGCCGCCGGCGGCCAGGACCGCCGCCGGCAAGGCCCCTGGCCGGCAGAGGGCCGGCCAGGTCCCCAGGGCCCACGGCCAGTGGGCCCTCCTTGCGCTGGAGGGGGGCTGCGTGAGCAGCCCCTATCTCTCTCTCTCTCTCACTGTTTCTCTCTCCTCTCTCTTTCTCTCTCCTCTCTTTCTCACTCTAGCTCTCTCTCTCTCTCTCTCAACCGCACACTCTCTCTCTCCTGATTCTCTCTCTCTCTCATCATCTCTTTCTCTCTCTAAAATCTCACTTTCTCTCTCTAAATAGACTCTCTCTAGAAATCCCTTTCCCTCTCTAGACTTTCTCTCTCTACACCTTCTCTCTCTAAAAATCCCATTTTCTCTCTCTAGACTTTCTCTCTCTAAACCTCTCTCTCTCTCTAACTCTTTCTCTCTCCTCTTCTCTCTACATATTTATATCAGGTTATGGCGCATCCCGAACTTCAGTGGATTACGGATATTTCGGTATATTAGTGACTCAGGCGAGTGTTCTCACTCGCTACCCTCTTGCTTCTCATTCCATTGATTATGATAGTATTCTCGCTCTAGTCTTCATGTATTGTATTTCATGCTTTATATCTTTTATTGCTTTATGCTATGCGTGGCCGACCCTTCGTGGTCGTTGGACTTGTTGGACTTTGGGTCATTACTTTTATGTTACCTTGCCATACCATTACCTCCGACTATTCAGTTGCATGCTCTTATTTAACACATGTATATCACCTGACCATCTAGTGTATTATCACCTGACCACCTGGCATGCTACCACTTGGTAAGACCTTTGTTATATTATGACTTACCCAGACTATTATCAATCCTTTGATATGCTTGGTTGTTTACTAGATATCACCACTCTGTCATGCTATCACTTGACACCCAGCATGATGACTTGACTTGTGATTATCACCTTTACGGGAACCTTACCTTATTATCCTGTATCATGATCAGTAACCTGTTTTCCTGCTTTACATGCAGTGACCTGACTATATAGTACTTATGTACTCCTTATTCCTGATCATGTCTATTTCCTGTTTTTCCCGTAAAGTGATAATTAAACTAATGAATCCTAAAAAGGACCAACTTGTATTGGGTCGGGGGAAACATGCGGATATCGATATGTGTTCGTGTTTACAGTGGCATTAGGTTGTGCACTTTATATCCGGTCTGACCTGTGGTACTCTAGGGGACCGAGGGGAGAGCTGGCTCCCTTATTCCTGATTGATAAGGGCATACATAAGTCCCTCCTGTTTAGCCTTGCGGCTGGCTTCCGTTTCCATGCAACGGAACAACCCTGGACCGTGGTCCCGGGCATGCACGGGACCCACTGTAAACATAGTTCGTTGATACAACCGCTGATTTCCAATAACAACCTCGACTTGCTTATATATGGATGTATGTGAGTTGGCCGTACACCGAGCCACATACCTAGATATATGGGTTAGACGAGTAATAATAAAGTGTCATAATAACCGGCTCTTTAAGTTGTAAGTAGAGGTATGTGGAATGGGACGCATACCAAAGCCTACATCTTAAATAGCTATGAATTTGTGCTATGCCTTACCGTATTTGCTTTTCCCGGACTTTATATCGGATTTCATGTTTTATGAGTATTATGTGTAGCTCGAGTTTTATGATGCTTATGTTATACCTGTTCTTATATATACTTCATTTGTGTTCTAACCCTCCTGTCTTCTGAGTTTGATACTTGTGTTCCTCCTGGCTCGCCACCCGGCTTTGTATCCTACTCGCCTGGGGAGTTTCACTGACTCCCCTGGATTCTCACGTCCAGGTTATGGAGCTAGGAGCGGGTGGATTCTCCCAGTTGCTGTTCAGAGTAGCGTAGCGGTAGCGTGGAGCTTCAGCCGAACTTTCAGAGCCACATCCTTCCAGGCCCCCTGTATGCCTCTCGAGTTTCCTCTTAGCAACTCGTGAGTGCTCTTTTCCTATTCATACTTGTACGGTTCCTTATATACATGTATGTGAGCTCCCTTTTATACTGTTCATTTATGTATATTCCTTGTACTCTCGCATTTGCGCTTGTATGTGATGTTATATTCTTGTAATATTCATCACTCCTGGTGATAGCTCTGTGATTGTATATATATATGTGTTGGAATGTATAATGCACCATTTGCTTCCGTACTCTGATTCTTGTTTGTATTGATGCTTAGCGTATATACGGGAGGGTAGTTCTGACCTACGTATATACGTTGCAGTGACGTCCCCGTATCCGCGGGATCGGGGCGTTACATTTTCCCTTACTCCTGCTTGTCATATTCGCAGTGAGCTCCGGGTACTCAACGTCAGAGAAGGTTCTCCTTCTGTGGGAGCGTCTTCTTTTAGCTGACGGAGGAATCAGGGTCAGCTGTCTGACTAAAGACTGCTGGTGTACGCCTGATCCGCAACGGCACTCAGAGAGCATATGGATGAGCCGTTGGCAGCAACACGACGAAGTGGCCTGATTGGCACTTCTTTTCTTCATCAAGTAATCCCTCAAATCCATGGGAGGGGGATTGAAAAGATTAGCCTCGCAACGTCGAAGACAGGAGGCATCCATGTGCCGTACAGCCTGGACGCAGGCTTCAGGGACGCGGTTCTTGCGCCGCAGCTGTTCAGCGCGCGTCTGGCGTCTCTGTTGAGACAAGACGCGCCTGTCACGTTGCTGTTTGGTGTGTCGGGGCAGAGACACTTGAGAGAGAGTGGGCTGCTGGGCCCCACGTCTATAGGCGCGTGCCTCTTGTGCTTGACAAGGCGCAGAGGCTTCACCTTGGCGTTTGGTGAGTTGGTCCTCAGAGGACCTAACTGAAGGAATCTCGCGTTTGGGCCGCCAAACGCGGACTTCGCGGGGCGCGAGCAAGGCGCCAGTTTGTATGCTGCGTCCAGCCTCAGTCAGACAACCAGAGGCTCCAACTTGCAGCTGACGCGCACGTCTCCTCTGTCGACGCTCAGCGTTCCGGTTGCGTCGCGGAGGTGGAGAGAGACCAACAACATCCTGATGCTGAACATCAGAGATTTTAACCACGTGGGTCTCCTGAGAGACGCTGACGCGGGTGTTCTGTGCGAAGCGGTTGGTCGCAAAGGCAGTTGTGCCTGGGACCACGCGGGCCTTCTGAGAGGCGTTGGCGCGTGTACCTTGCTTGGCACAGTTGGCAGCAGCAGCGCCCGAGAGAGCCACAGATCGGGCCTCGGGGCCATTCCCCGTCGAGACCCGGCGGCAGACGCGGGTCTTTGGGCTCTTGGAGCCGGAAGAGAGAAACTCTTCGTACTTCGCCTGGTCGAACTCGACAATGAGCGATTCGACCATCTTCCCCTTACAGAGGACGTCATCCTGCGCCACGATTTGCTCATCAGTGACAAATGTATTCCCCAGCGGAGTCGCCATCTCTTGTACGCGCCGGAAAAAAGAGAAGAAGAAATGCTGTAAAATTTTCCTTGAATCAGATGAAAAATTACAACAAAAACAACTTTTCCTTCCAGTTACAAGGGAGGGAGGATGTTGAGTCTTGAATCCTCCCTTTGTTTAATGCTGGGTTCTTCGTGTGGCGGTGGAGAGTGAATCTTGTTCTCCGTTGACCGGATGACCGTCGGGATCGTCAGGGATCTTCTCTTCGGCTGGTAGAAAGAGTAGCACAGCTCTTGTCTACCAAAACTCTCAAAGAGAAGGTAGGCAAAGGGTAGCTTGTACGCAGCAAGCTTGACGAAGAGTTGAGCTCTCTCCTGTCTCTGCCGTGTCTCTGTCTTGTCGTCTGATTGCCTTCTGCCTTCTAATTTTCTTCTGATCTCCAATCGCCCGGACCTCATAGCAAACGAGGCTATTTATAGAGGTCCTAGGGGGTGAACGTGCCCCCTAAAAATGCTCCACGATGAGGGGCCAACTTTCCCGCTACATGGGCGGTGACTGGCCCCACGATCAGGGCGGTTATAACTGGGGCGTGGGTTCGAATCTCTCGCGTCTTGGTGCTGAGACGCGGATGTCGAGCCCACGCGCCTTGATGCTGAGACGCGGGTGTCAAGCCCACGCGCCTTGATGCTGAGACGCGGGTGTCGAGCCTACGCGCCTTGATGCTGAGACGCGGGTGTCGAGCCCACGCGCCTTGATGTTGAGACGCGGATGGCCATTATTAGCCCTGCGTCTAGAACTTGAAATTCTACCTTTTAATGGCTTGTCTTCTAGTGATTTTTAGACAGCCTACAATGGCGTCATCAATTTCAGCAGGTGACAGATTAGGATGAACGTCATCCTTACCCAGAGCGGGTTGAAAAAATCATTACTCGAGAGGGAGAAAAAGCCTTAAGACATGAAGGAAGAAATGACAGGAGTTGGATGAGAAAGCCTTGATAGCTATTCAGCTTTGCTTGACGGACGAAGTGTTGGATGAGTTTCTTATGGAGAAAACAGTGTCCTCGTTGTGGGAGTGACTTCATGACCACTATCTGAAAAAGTCATTGGCGAATTGGTTGATTCTGAAACAGCATTTATTTCTTCTCGGCATGCATTGAAGTACACCTATTAAGTCTCACATTGCAGAATTTTTCTCTATATCAATGTTCTAGATAAGATGGAGGTTAAGATAGAAGATGAGGATCAAGTACTTATATTACTGTGTTCTTTACCTTCTTCATATAAGAGTTTTAGGGAAGCTATCATCTATGGAGGTAAGTCAACAATCAAGGTCAATGAATTCAAGGAGCATCTACTCAACAAGGACAAAATTGATACCTAGTTGATGGGTGAGTCTCATCATGATAATTTCGGGCAAGTTCATTATTCAAGGGAGAAGAGTAATAATGGAAGTTTCACAGGTCACTCAAAATATAAAAATTTGACGTGCAATTATAGTCACAAGAAAGGGCACATTAGATCTGAGTGTTGGCTATTCTCGGACTTGGACGTATTCAAATCAAGGGGGAGATTGTTAGGATTATGACGTAAATACGTCGTGAAGGTTGATTAATGTCCGATTTAGCGGTTTCCTTTTCTGGATATGTTTTTGAGTCCGAGTTGGATTCAAGTTTCCTTTATTCTGATTGAAGGTGTTTTGAGCCTGAGTTGGATTCAAGTTTTCTTTATTCTAATTGAAAAAGTTTGTTTTAAACTAGGAGAGTTCTATAGTCTATAAATAACCCGTTAGGGGTGGCCTTCAATGTATTCTAAGAGAATCCTATGAATTTGTAATTCCTAAGAGTGTAATTCATTTAGGTGAGAAATTCGTGAGAGAAGCTTAGCCACAAGGGTTCGTTATTCTTGGCGGCCATCAAAGGCTTGTAACTTCTCAGCGTGAGTTGTAAGTAATTCTTATTCTACTCTCCTAAAGTTTTAATAAAGTTTCTCTCCCCTTCTCCTGTGAGATGTACACACGATCTGTTTGATTGGTGGAACCACGTTATATTGTGTGTAGGCTTTCTATCTACTTTGGATTATTTTCTTCTTTTCTTCAAGTTGCCTTAGTAGACCTGTGGTTCATATCCGCTGCGCCGCCCTAGTCGATCCGATCGTGAGGACGTCCTCCCTTGAAATCACAGAAATTGGTATCAGAGCACACAGGTTGTTTCCCGACACTAGATATCATAGTTAGGCCAATTCGATGATAACTGTGACCTCATACCTCACAGATGTCATTGGTACATTAAGAATAAATGGGTTCACCAACAATAAGTGAATAACTCATCTTTAACCATCAGATATTATGAACACAATGCTTAATATAATTGAGTATATCTCTTGATTAATCTGATGAACCTTATCCATTATTGTTTACCTAAAATTCCTACAAAGCACAAACACTTCAAATAGGTGTCGTGTTCTTGTGGAAGACCGACTTTTGCATGGCACTTGCCTGACACGTGTCAAACACTCGAAATTGTGTAAGATAATAAAAAAGACTATAAATTGTATGTTGGAGCTGTGTCGCTTTAAACAAAATCTAAAGATCACATGTCGGACATCTTAGAGCCGCATGTTGCTTAAACAAATATGAAATAAAGGCCGCTCTGACATAAGCAAAGGGTACATTAAAAATATCTAGCAAATTTGGTGAGGCACTCATTAAAATTTTCAGGTTTTCTTATTTGATTTTCTTACTTTGTTAAACGATATGGGTTTAAATCATTGTGATTTAATTTACTTTCCATTTTACTTCTAATATAATAGATTGTCATTACTGATGTGTAAGATATGTAACTTCACACACAATCATTAGTCATGTCTCCATATCTTATTTTAAGAATTTGCATTGTCGTCACGTTGTCTGTTATTCATATCATGTGGCTGTGTCTATGTACCATAAGTAGGACAAACACGAATGTGGTGATATGGACATGACTTGAGACGCCACAGTACCATAAGTAGGACAAACACGAATGTGGTGATATGGACATGACTTGAGACGCCACACGAACAGAGAAAATTCAAAAATGGCGAAGAAAACAACAATGACACGCTAAGTGTCATGCATGATATTTGTGTTACACACGCTAGGCAAACTTCACCTAGAAATGCCCATGCTCCATAGGTCTTTACTAACAAAGATGAGACTGCTACAACTAGTGAACTCATTATGCTACATAGATCTGTCTCCCTTAATGACTCCAATTTTCTTCTCTAAGAAAGAACTCAATTGACCACAAAATTGTTAAGTATGTGCTCATGCTTTCAGAGAGAACTTAATTGGCTTCACAATAGACATGTTTGTTGCTTCAAAGTTATTTACCAGGGAAAATCCATATTGCAAGTGTGGGTATAATTACCATTCTCAGAGTTGTGAGATGAAATCCTTTTATGGAGAGAAGAATTGATAACTGAAAGGACATTCAGATTTGACCCTTGGTATTAGGTAGAAGTCAAAAGACAAGGTTTAGCTGAAATTATTCTGTGATGATTAGGCATGGCTGCTGTAGCTAGGTTTATTGTGGGACAATTTGCAGATTCTCAGTTACCATAATAAGCAAACTGCGAATGCAAAGGGTTGTAAACTTGTATATTTCTTATGGATACATACAAAGGTGAAAGGTGGAAGGCCAATTCATGTAGACTTAGCTTGGGAACACATCCGGCCACTATTTCCTAGTTTGAGTGGGGAAATATGATCAGAAAGACCAAGTTTATGTTCATAGATAATGTATATCCCTCTTTAATGAATATCTACAAATGAACTAACCTGGTTGCAAACAGGTAGGACCTAAGTTGACTAGCATGGGTATGAAAAAAATGGAGATTATTCTTAAACGCTACTTAATATGTCTCCAGAACAAATCAAAAATAAATGATAGGGTGGGGAGAAAGGAGTTGTGTGCTTACAAAGGAGTTGGAGGATGTTGGCTGCAGCAATGAATAAAACAACAACCCTCGCTCCCTGCATGCACCCAAAGACCAAAACATCACCCACCAATTGGAAGAACTATTGTGTTCTGCCACATAAAATAGACAAAAGTAATGACACACAACTTAAAGCCTTTAGACCATGCGGCAATGGGACAAAAACAGGCCCAAGTTTCAGAAAGTAACTATTATGGTAGAAGTTTTGGATACATTAATTGGGTACATGGAGAAACACAGTACACTAAACAGATACTAGAAGAGAAACACCAGATTTTATATTTCTGTACCCTGGCAATGTCTTTGGCAGTTGCAAGAGATCATTTGTCATCCATTAGATCAATTGGTAGGCAACATTTCTTCCAGGATAAAGAGGCTTTCTGATTGATAACTCTGCACAATAAAACAAAATATTCAAGATACTATTGAAGGTGTATGCTGCAGGGAACTCGAATATAAAACAAAATAAATATACAGATATAAACAACTTGATGATAGTTATTTTTACCAAATAAATGGTCATAAACTACCATCTAACAGGTTAATGCAATAACATAGAAAATAAGCTTCAGGTGAAATATTTAATTAGCTTATAAGAAAAGAGGAAAGATTGACACAATTTACAAAAAAAAAAATCATGATATTTCAGTACATAACTAAAGAACCAGTGGTGTGCGTTTTGGCACTCCCTAAGATTGTGTTTGTCTTTGTGTTAAATTAGAGTAGTAGAAATTATATTAGCTGAATCCTAGTTCTCTTTTAGATTTCCATATTGGTAAATCTTCGCAACTTCTTTTAAAGAGTACTGTTGAATTGTTCAATTTTTCAGTCCTTAGCATGTGTTGAAAAGACAATAAGACATGAGCTATAAGATTGTAAAAATGTCACCAGCAATCTCACTAAAAGGTGACAGGGTATACTAACAATCCTCCAAAAGTATTTTCTGTTTAAAAAAAAAAAAAACTCGAGTATCTTAAATTTAATAAATGTCTTTTCAAGCCTGTGACAGAGTCAAAATTATCGAAAACACAAAAATACCATCTACTACATCCTAATTATCCTGAAGTACCATTGGAAACGTAAATTCCTGATCTGGACCTTAAAACATTTCCTCCCTTCTAAGACACCAAGTAGGAATATTTTTGGATCATGTGATTATATCTGAATCCTACAGATCAGATTAAGAATCTCAAAATCCAATCGACTTGGGATTCAACTCGGAACATTCTCACAAAATAAAGATGGAAAGACATACAAAACAACCAAACCAATGAATTGACCTCAAGCATGATATTTTCAAGAATGACTCTGAAAATTTTATAATCTAACCATAGGTGTGATCGATTTAGGCATTAAATATCAATCATACTAGAAGAAAAGTTCATGTTGGAATTCTAAAAGATGTAAGGAGTACATTTTTGTTTCCATTCACGCTATCAACTATAAATCAAATTATAAATACTAATTGCACTAAATTTCCGCATTATGAAGCACTCAAAGTTCTAAATAGCAATCGAACTACTTAAAGCAAACAAGACAAATATCAATCATACTAGAAGAAAAGTTCATGTTGGAATTCTAAAAGATGTAAGGAGTACATTTTTGTTTCCATTCACGCTATCAACTATAAATCAAATTATAAATACTAATTGCACTAAATTTCCGCATTATGAAGCACCCAAAGTTCTAAGTAGCAATCGAACTACTTAAAGCAAACAAGACAAATATCAAATACTAAGCAATTGCTAATAGAGTAACACGTTAATAACGAAACAGAGTCACAATCTACCAAATATATAACTTAAGGCATCAAGTTTAAACTTCAAAGAATCGAACTTTAATGCTAACAAGAATCGGTCATAAAGATACTCATCTTTTCCTGTGAAGTCTCCAAAATGCAGATTGTATGTCGCAAGGTTTCATCTCCAATGTGGTTAATGCACCTCTTGGTTGGCTGTTTCTCATTACTGCAGAGAGAAGTCTTCGGACTCTGTACATCTATTCCCAAAGTTCTTCCCTCCTGCTCTTACCTTATAAAACTGAAATTCGCAAATGGCACATTGTTTGTTGTTTGGTTTGCAGGCTTTGGAGCATCACTGTCTCCAAATACTCTCCACAGACGGAGTGTTTCATCTGATGATAGAGTTGCCACCGTACACCCATCGGGGCTCTGAGCCATGAACAGAACACTTGAAGTATGGCCAGTAAGCACAGCTGTCTTGACCATCCTCGGATACTTCCAAAGAATCAGTTGGTTTTCTATAAACCCATGAGAACTCAACAATACCCTCTCATTCTTATTCCAAAGGAGGGAACATACTGGAGAGCCAGTAGCAACAGAGTTGAGACAAGCTCCTGTCTGTGTATTCCAGAACTTGATGCAACGGCCAGCGTCCCCTCCACCAGAAACGAGCAAATTCCTCTGAAACGGGCACCAAGCAAGGGCCTTGACAGTTGATGTATTCTCTTCGAACCTGTGCAGCCATTGGTGTTGATTTGGATTGTTGGAAGAGGCCATGGAAAGGTCCCATATGTGCAGCAATCCATCATCTCCTCCGCTGGCGAGCTGTTGTCCTGAGGCAGACCATTTCAGGCCGCAAACCTCTTCTTGATGTCCTCGGTATGTTTGGACGACATGGGATGGGATTCTCAGGTCATTGTTAACTATCCTCCCATCCATTCCCCCAGTTGTTAGCAGGTTGTTATCATTCCAAGAAAGCGACCCGACTAGAGATTCATGCGCCCCTCGCAAAGTCCTCAGCAAGCGCCCAGAGCTGAAATCCAGCAATTGTATGTCAGAAGAGTTCAACCCAAGGGCAATGTGCTGTCCATCGGGCGCCCAGCTGAGACTGGTGACGGGGCCAATCTCTTGGTCCACCGTCACCAACTCTGAAGGAGAGTTATTTGAGGCATTCCACAAGTAGACTGTATCAGAAAGCGCAACAGAGAGGATATTCCTGCTCCCCAGTCTAACAAGTTGAGACACAAGTCATCCAGCAAGCCTGTGCAAAGAAATGTCCTCTCTGGTGTTTGAGGAATACGCCACCGAGACTGCCTCTGCTGTTGGAGGGAAGCAGCATTGCAACTGAACTCTTGTTCAAGACAGGGCTTCTTCTTTGGTTTGTTCTTGAAAGAGAAAATGCGAGTCCTGTCCATCATCAGAACCTTTGCCAGGAGCTCTCTGTATGCCCCATTTGCTATTGATTGAGGAGGGCCATGATTCTCCTTGTTTTGCTGACTCCTTGGTTCTGTGAGTAGGTAATGGGCCATGTCAAAGTCCATTGCAGACCTATTCGGAATGAACCTGTCGCCGTAATCTCCAGAATGCCCATACCCAAATTGGGTTCTCTTCGATGAGATTGAAAGAGGAATATATCCCGTATCCATGGCTAAAATTTAGCAGCAAAATAAATCAAGAATAAGTAAATTCTTGCAGCAACGAAAAATTAATTAGAAACCCTGCACAAAAGGAACCGTTAGCAAGCAAGCAAAACAAAGGAGACAAGAAAGAAAGCAAATTAATAAGATAAACACGATCGCAGTGAGATTCTGGAAGCCCGTGAGCGAGCGTCTTCTTCCTTCTCCTCTTTCTTGATGATCGATCGATCACAGGAGCCAGAGAAACGAAGAAGCTGAATGCGATGATGATTTTCGATGGCGAGCGCTGATCTCGAGATGATGATGATGATGATGATGATGATGAGAGAGCAGCGAATTGAATTGAAATTGAAATTTGTGGGAGAGAATTGGAATTATAAAGGAAACAAAGTCTGAGTCGGTGGGGGTTTAATTCAAATTTTCTAATCAAACGCGTTGGTTCTACGCGCCGCGTGAAACGGGGGCTTTGCGCGTAAACTGACAGCTGCCTTAATTAGGGCTCCAATTATATTAATACAAGTAATTATCACTTTTAACGCGGAAATAACATATCAATATCAATATAACTTGAAAAACTTAAAACAATGTATAATATTCTTTCGTTAGAATTACATATGTTTTAAAAAATAGAAAAAATTAAGTTATACAGATTTAAAAGTTAAAAATAATCCAATTTCTCATTATTGATGTTACTGTCATAATATAGAATTAAGTTAGATTTACAACACATTTTTCTTTACCTTCAATGGAAAATATTTGCTATTTTTTTATAAATATTTTAAAACTAATTTTATTACAATAATAATTTAGCAATAATTTTAGGTTCCAGGTGTGACATTGAGCTACAGTTTTAAATAGAATTGAAAAATAATTCCCATTCTCATCTCGTCTCCCTCCCTCTCTCCCCCATCCCCTCATCCCCTCTCTTCTCTCCAACTCCCTTTGATTATTTGAGAAACGTGGACCACACCATCATGGCAAGCATCAATGGAGAACTCAAAGTTGTTGATCCATGAGGGAGAGATCATATTCCGACAATCGCCCCCACCCTTGAGACGCTATGGCTGCCGCCCCTTCCTAAGTAAGAAACTCGTCATCGATAACAATGAAGACGAAGACGCAGAGGCGAGACTCGAATTGAAGAACCAAAGCTTGCAATTGAGGTTCTAGAGTGGAAGCGCTAGAGCAACGAAGAGGCTCTATTATCGTGGGATCGGAGGGTGTCTAGTCTGAATCCGATGACAGCTACATCAAGGGCTCCATCAAGTTTCGAAAGGGGTTGTTGATATCAGAAACTAAGGAAAGTGTGATATCTTTGATAATGTTTGTAGTCGAGAAAATTTGAAGAAGAATGTAGGTCAACAGCAGCTTAGAATTTTATGTTAGGTTGGTGGAGGAGCATTCTGATAGCAATGTGAAGGAGGAGTTGATAGAGAAATCCAATTCTTGGGGACACTTATGAGATTAACGTGAAGAGGAGATTGAAAAAGCTAAAGCAGATGATCGCGGTGCCTGCCTTTTGCGCTGTGAGAAAAAAAAGATCATGTCTCAAGATTTCAATTCAGGCATAGGACCTATAAGAGGCTTCTCTAGTGCAAAATCGGCCGCATAGGCGGGACCGTACCTCCTTGATACCTATGTGGTATGTCAGAGGTCTAATTTTTACAATTAAATTTGAGACGGTTTGTTTTAGAATTAAAATTTAAAAATTTTTAAAAATTCTTGTGAAAACATTTTTTAATAATATTTAAAGGACATAACACATTAAAGGATTATAGGTAAAAAAAAATATAATAAATAACTAGATAAAAAATAGTTTAGCAAAAAGAGGAAAGAAACATGTAGGATTTAAAAAAATAAGTTTATCAATAAAGTTTACTATTTTTTTAATAAATCAGATTAGAAAGAATGTTAATGAAGATTATTGGTTGATGTCCTGTTTTTTTCTAGTGGAAAATTTTCAAGAAATAATTTACTTTTACTTGTTTTGTAAAACTGTTGGAGTAATAAATATTCTAATAATAATTGTTAAATAATAAATACTTACCAAAGCGGTTATTACTTAACAATTATTTGAAACTTTTTTAAGGTATATTTTTTATTATTGATGATTAAATTAAATAGAAGTTAATTATTAGGGAAAATCAATCTCAGACGCAGGGCGGTGGAAAATTCTCCAAGGACTTTCCCACGTGCACAAAAATTGCAAAGAATGCACAATCAATATCACAGCAAACACATAGAAATTTACGTAAAAACCCAAAGAAAAAATCACGGGGGAGAGAGAAATTCTATTTTAATCTGAAAGAATTACAAGCAGTGATCAGTGGATCTGTGATTACAGGTGCGCTAGAGTTTTTGTTCTCCAACCTCCTTCTCGTTAGAGAAGAAGATGATTTATACCCTCCTGAGTCGTCTTCGTGGGTGCGTATATTTCGGATCTACATAACTGCATGATTCACACATTATGATCTTCTTGTAACCGCTCAGATAGTGTCGCTTGATTGTAGAATCATCATACGGAGATATACGTTACCAATCATAACTGGTCGCATTGATATAGGAGTATTACAACGTTCAAAACGTGAGAAAAATTTGATGGTATAGTCGAATCCGTGAATCGCAGGATCATCCTATCCAGCTGTAAGTAGCTCAGGAGTAGTAGGCTCCGAAGGGTCTTAGTGTGGGAGACTTGAGTGGATCATGGAATGGTCCTTGTACTGATTGTTGGTGTCATAGATAGTCGTGCAGCTTCGGTTAAGTGATGGAACCGAGTAGGTAATGTCTGAGCTGATGTGAGCTCCGAGCGTGGCCTGAGACTTTCTCTTGGGCCCACGGGCCTGAAGCTTTCTTCTTGGGCCCGTGTCAGTTTGCGAGTGAAATAGGCCTGCCGGCAGGAAAGTGGAGCCTCCAAGCGTCTAAACAATTGTCATAATCTTGACAAAGATCAAAATCTTGTCACTACACTTCGTATCTCCTTTCCAAATTTTGATGCTTTAATACGCTTTAGGAGAAGTAGTAGAAAACGAGTCAGTATTTGTAGGATGGGAGGATTAATACTTGTGCAATAATAGGCATTTTATGAGCTTTACCTCGTAGCACCACCATATGGTTATCATACTCAATCTTATATATATGTAAGTAAATACATCAGACCGAACAAGGCAGATAATTGTTTTTGTCTCCATTGTCTCCTTTTTATAATTTTTCCTGGTATGTGCTAGAAAAACAAATGGAAATATGGTAACACCTATATCCCACTCTATATATTCGAGTTAGAAGCATTACTAGAACCTAGTGCTCACAAGACGATGATGAGCCCTTTTCTTCTCCCGCCATTCTTATCGGATCTTCATTCGAGACTTTGATGTTAGATTTTCTGATAATATCACCCAACCATCATACTTCCCATCATGTCAATGGGTCCTCCTTGCTTCTCTAGTGGCAACGGATTGTGTAGGAATAAGAGAGAAGAATTAAAAGTTAGAGAATGGAGTTTTTTAAAAGATAAGGCTGACAGTCCTTTTGGACTGTCAATAATCAGACACAGATATGCCCTAACTGATGAATCGTGTTATCGACAATAGCCATTCTGGACTATCGACAATGGTTTACCAAGAGTTGGGTTTGTCAAAGAACTGTCGACAGTCCCATTGGGCTGTCGACAACACAAGGATTCTGGGTGAATTCGAGCAGACTTCTGAATTTATTTCTGATCCGAATTTGGAGTTGTTGATTTTCTTTTCTTGAGGGACTCTATGGCCAATATAAATAGGGGTAATTGCTTCCTGATATTGTATCATGTAATTGATTGATTTAATAAGAACTCTCTCCCCTTCTACCCCGGGGACATAGACAAATTGTCGAACCTCATTAAATCTTGTGTTCTCACGTTCTTCTTTATTTGTTTTGTTATTATGTTTGACGCTTATTCTCTGGCTAATCTCTACTCTGACGCTGGTAGCTCCAACAAGTGGTATCAGAGCTTTTCGGGTTCGACGGAGAGTTTTCATTCCAGTAGAACAAATTAACTTGAAAACGGTCAACAGTTTCATTCGGAGGTAAAGATTTGATCTTTCCTATTTGAATTTGTTTTCACTAATCATTTTCCGTATTACTTGAGGAATCTACTGGGAGATGGCTGGAGATAATTCATCCACAGTGAAAACTGTGAACTCACGTCTGTTGAAGATCGATGTGGTAAAGTTTGATGGCAATAACAACTTTAAGATATGGAGGTGTGAGGTGATGGATGCATTGACGACATCAAACCTCGAGGACACTCTACGTTTGGAAGAAAATTTGGAGGAAACTTCTGAAAAATACTGAAACAAGATGAATAGAACGGTGTGTGATCTTATTAGGTCTTGTTTGACATAAGACATCAAGTGTCATGTGTTGTATGAGAGTTCCACAAGGAACCTGTAGGATATCCTCAAAAAGAAGTATCTGATGAAGAGCATTGAATTGCGATTGTAACTAAAGAGGAGGCTTTACCACTTCCAGTTGAATCACAGACTCTCTATCATGAATAACTACACCAAGTTTCTTACAGACATAATTAATGTGAATGTGGGGATCGAAGGATAAGACATTTATTCTATTGAATTCTCTTCCTAATGAAAAGTATAAAACCTTTATCCTAACCTTGATCAACGGTTAACAAACACTTAACTATAGTGATGTATCAACTGCTCTTATAAATTATAAAGTGAGAAGGAAGGACAAGCAGTCTTCTTCCAATGAAACATTAGCAGAGGCGTTGATGATAAAAGGCAGGGGTTCCAATCAGAAGATCAAAGGCGAGTGTGGGAGATCAAAGTCCATGCTAGATTTTAGATATCTGAAAAAGAACCAGTGCGCTTCTGTAAAGAATTAGGATACTGGAAGATTGATTCTCCAAGGATTAAAGATAAGAATAAGAAGTTAAACACCGAGGCAAATCTCGCAAGTGTGATCAATATCCAATCGGGTAGTACTTTACAGGCAGGTAGATCAAACTCTGACTCAATAGTATTCTCTTTCTCTATCACTACTCCTACTATTGGTTACTCAGGCGATTCTAAACGGATGCTAGATACATGAGCTACATATCATATGAACATGAATTAGTTTTTTAGCTGTGAGAAATTAGATGGATGCTATGTTTTTATGGGTGATGATCGTCCATGCAACATAGAAGGGATAGGTATGGTACATATCAAGACGTTTGATGGGATAGTGCGAGAATTGAAGGAAGTGAGGTATGTGCCTTAACTGAAAAGGAATCTTATCACTGTTGGTGCCTTGGAAGCATTGACTCTTGAAGTATCTATTGGAGATGGTATTCTCAAGATGACTAGAGGCTCGATAGTTGTTTCGAAGATCGTCTGACGCAATAGTCTTTACTACTTGAAGGGTAGTATGGTTACAGGTCAAGTAGCGACTTCTACAGTTTCAGATGATGATTGCACCCGGCTGTGGCGTATGAGGCTCAGACATACAGGGAAAAGACTTGCAAGCTCTTGTAAAGTAAGGTCTACTGAAAGGTGTCAGAACCTGCAAATTAGATTTGGTGAGACAACTTGAATTTTGTGAGATTTGTTTAATTTGTGAGATTATTATTAAAATGGTTGTGATTGATAATGGTTGTTTATGTATAAATTCATTACTGAAATGTATGTGCGTATGTCTACAGGTTATGTACTGCAGTTTTAAAAAAAAAGCAGCAAATTGCGTCGAATTTAATTTTTGACGCAATATGTGACCCATAATTGCGTCGAATAACACAAATTCGACGCAATTTGTTAACACATATTGTATTTTTATACCAAAAATTTCAAAATCTCCGTAACTCTAGAATCAGATCTCAAATTGCATTGAAAACAAAACTTTTCGACGTAATTACAAGACATCAATGTTTTTTAAACCAAAAGTTTTCAAATTTTGCGCATATCTGGAAGCTGACAGATTGCATCGAATACATTTTTCTACGCAATATTTAAATTTTAAATTTAATTTATTTTATAATTTGTGGCAAAAATGCGATGCAAATTGTAAAATTCATTTTTTTAAAATTTTTTCATTTTACTAATTACGACCAATTTTCACCGCAAATTGTAAAATTCAATTTTGTAAAATTTATTTTATTTAACAATTTGCGGCGAATTTAGGGCGTAAATATTGTGTTGAATTTTTGACGCAATATTTAATTTTCGCATAATTTACAAAAAAATTTGCGTCAAAAATTCGACGCAATTTTTACAACTTGCGGCGAATTTTCGATGCAACATTTGCGTCGATGACTTTTGCGTCGAACTTTTTCAACGCAAAAAATCGATGA
The DNA here is from genome assembly GCA_038442645.1 of Agave tequilana. NCBI lineage: Eukaryota > Viridiplantae > Streptophyta > Magnoliopsida > Asparagales > Asparagaceae > Agave > Agave tequilana. Next base: position 166,117 of record JAVJIF010001960.1, read on the forward strand.
AAGCTGTAAAAATTGACGCAATATGTTTATTTTTGACGCAGATGTTCGACGCAATTTGACAGACTTTCCAGTAGTGTAGAGGATGGAGTTTTTTAAAGGATAAAGCATAAATACTGTTGTTGTCGATAGGCAGACACAGATACACTATGATTGATGAACCGTGTTGTCGACAACAACCACGTTGATAGCGGTTTACTGAGAATTGGGTTTACAACAACACAAGGATTCTGGGCGAATCCGAGTAAGCTTCTAATTTGTTTCTGATCCGAATTTGGAGCTGTTGATTTCTTTTTCTTGAGGGACTCCATGTATATATAAAGAGGGGTAATTGTCCCCTGATATTGTATCCTGTAATTGATTGGTTTAATAAAAACTTTTTCCCTTCTGCCTCGATGACGTAAGCAAATTACTGAACATCGTTAAATCTTGTGTTATCGCTTTGTTCTTTTGTTGTCGATTATTCTCCGGCGCATCTCTACTTTGACGCTGGTGGTTCCAACAAATTGTGGGTCATGAAACTATGCTAAAGAATTTCTTCTGTGAGCGGTAATAACATAATTAGTTACATGTATAAAGTTCTGTGCTGTTTTTTGATGCAAAACGATCGAGCATTAGACATGTTCATTTATTTAATTTTCATTTGGGCTATCTTTGAAGCTTAGCTATCTTCATGTTCAGTTAGTTAATTGAGCTAAAATTTTCTTCAAGCTCCATTCATTTAAGGGCTAAATTACGTGAAATCACCATGAATTTTCAGCCATCTTCAAAAAATTTTCATGAACTTTCAAAAATACAATAAACTGCCACAAAATTTTTCTATAATTCTCCCACATTCAATCAAATATTAGAAACCTTCTGTTGGCCCAAAGGCCCATCACTCTAGTTTTGATGATGATCAACTCATGTGGTTATGGTACTAATGATCTTGTGTTTATTTAGTCTCAGATTTATGATCAAGATCAAAGTAGGTGTGTAGATTCAACAAAGGATGTAAAGTCAAGTTTTGGAGCTAGTACGGTTGGATTCACGAGCCTATGCATCAAGACCATATCAAGTATTCAAAAGGAGTCTAGCTCGTTGGATCGTGTGTGGACCAAGTCAAGAAGATGAGAAGACTTCAAGTGAAGACTTCATGAAGACTTGTGTTTAGGTTTGTTTTTGTAAGATTTTGTTTTAGATAAAATGTAAAGGATAGAATAGTTGGTGGATTGCTCAAGTATACCATACACACACTCTTGATTTAGTTATATTTTCATAAAAGAATTTTTATTTTAGAAAAGTCTTTTCATTTTGACAAAATACCGGTTTGGCTTTTGGTATTCTAAGTATTATGTTTTAACCGAAATCATATTTAGATCTTAATGTCAAAAACATAGATATTTCACCATGTTTGTGTAGTGGATCATATCCATACACTCTGTGCTTTAAAAGAATTTAAATATCTTATTTTTGTATTTGGAGAAGTTTTGAAAAAATAAGTTTGAAAAAATACAGTTTTTGTTTTGAGCCAAATTTTCTAAATTACAAAAATAGTTCATATTATTTGTAACATGTCTTGATTTTGTTCAAACATGTTTGTTTATCAAAGTATAACATTGAAACTATTTTTGTAGATTTTTCATGAATTTATGAGATTTTATTAAAGTTAAAAAGGTCAACATTTTAATCCCTAAATTGTCAGGTCTGGCTTCTGCCGGTCGACCGCACTTGGAGTTCGTCGACCGAGTGGTCGATCGAGTCAGTCGACCGACGTGCACAGACGTGCACACCAGCCTTTGTTGGAGGGCCGGTTGACCGACCCGGTCGACCGCCAGAGAGCTTCTGCTCTCTGGAAAGACCCCGGTCGACCAAGCCGGTCGACCGACAGAGAGCTCTGCTCTCTGTTCCAGGCCTCGGTCGACCGGCCGGTCAACCGAAGTCCCAACGGTCAGAAATCTGACCGTTGGCGGTTGACCGGGTGGTCGACTGACAGGTCATTCTGGCTCCCAACGGCTAGTTTTTCTAGCCCTATAAATTGGGACATGTGGGGGCTGTTTTCTACAAGATTTTAGGAGAGTTTTTAAGCCAGTTTTTCTCACTCTTTTAAGAGGTTTTCTCCACTTACTTGAGAGCAAATATTTCCAATCAAAAGGGGAGTTTTATCAAGAGCGTTTAAAAGAGATTTTCTTGAGTTTTTCCTCCACCATTTCAATCCTTATTTTTTCACACAATACTTGAGCTATCCATTTCTATATCTACCTATAGGGATTTGTTGTGAGAGAATTTTAGGTGATCAAAGAGTTGTGATAACCAAAGTTCCATCTTTGCTTTGAGGAGGCGAACGTATTGAAAAACACCTAGAGGGGGGTGAATAGGTGTAAATGCTAATCTAACAATCTTTTTAAAATAAGTATGAATGAATGATGCCGATCTCTCAAAACAAGACTAAGAGTCGAATACCCGGTGAAGGGTTCTGAACTCCTTCCTCCTGATTCCTCTTGAATGAGTTAGAGGTGCGCAATGCAACCTTGTTGTATGAGAATTGATCGATAAAGACAAAGTATGAATGATATGAAAATGAAATGCACACAAGATATAGCACAAGTAATGAAAGCAATTTTCACAATCAAGAAATTGAGAGCAATGAAATAAAGAGCAAGAGAGCAAGAGCAAATAGGCAATCGCAAACACAAGTATTTTTTTCGAGGTTCGAGCCACCGCTCTACTACCCGCCTTCACCGCCGTGAAGGGTTTCCACTATCCACCGCTTGACTTTACAAGGTCTACCGAAGACCAGAGCACCGAGCTCCACCACTTACAAGAACCTCTACCGAAGAGGTAACTCCACAAGAACAAGAAGAACAAAAGGTAACCAAGTGATCTCAACAAGATCACAAACTTTTTACAAACTCTCTTTTACAACTTCCTTATAGATTGAGTAGGGAATTTTGGCTCTAGAAGTGTAGTGAGAAAACTAAGCTCAGTTGTAATTGAAAAATTCTTGAAAACACAACTGAAAATCAAAGCCAAGAAAGATCAAAAAAGTAGAGAGCTTTTGAAACTATTCTTTTCTTTTGAAAACTTGAAAACTAGGCAATTTTCTTAGTGATTTTCCAAGAGACCATTCTCCTCTATTTATAGGGAGAGGAAGGAATTAAAACACATTAAAATAGAGCTTATTTGATCAGAAAATAATCCCTCATACTCAGAGAAAATCTGCCACAAAACAGACCAAAAACAAATTTTTAGATTTACACAAAAGAGGAAAGAGTCGTTGGCAGCTGGCAGGCTTTGGCGGTCGACCGGCCCGGTCGACCGTCAGCCCTGCTGGCAAAGATCCCTTGGCGCTTCGGTCGACCGGTCGGTCGACCGGACAAAAAGACAAAGGACAGTTTTCTGAAGGCGGTCGACCGGTCGGCCGACCGAGAAAAAACAGAGAGCACATTGTTTTTGGTCGGTCGGTCGACCGACAGACATGCACAAGCGTGCACGTCCTGGACGCAGGACCCGGTCGACCGGTCGGTCGGCCGGTCTGGCCTGGAATGGACCGGTCGACCGGTGCGGTCGGCCGCCAGGCCTGAAATCTAAAAAACAGACTGCAGGATTTAAAACTTGAAAACTTTTGAAAATAATTTTGTAGGTATAAGTAGCTAAGTATCATGCTGTGAAGATAGACATATGATGTAAACAAGATATATAAAATTTGGTAAAGGATTGAATCATGTATCAAATTCAAGGCATGAACTTAAAAACATATACCAAAACTAAAAACTGTAATTTTTTGTAAAAATGTATGTGTGTTCTAGAGCCAATCTACCACTACTTAAAACTTTAACAAACTAATTCTTACACAGGATTTATATGACTACAAAGTCTTCAAGTGGGCTTCATATTTGATCTTGAGAATCTTGTGTCTTGAACCTAAATTGAACAACTTTGGCCAAATCAACCTTTCTCTAGGAAAGAACACTCCAAGAGATGTTAGAACCCTGAAACACACTAAAACAACAAACAAGATTAGTACAAATAACTACATATGTTTTGTAATCATCAAAACACACTAAAACGGGTGATTGTAACCCTTGGGCCAACAATCTCCCCCTTTTTGATGATGACAAAACATATAAGTTATTTTAAAACAAATGGAAGAAGAGCTTGGAAGCTCCCCCTCAAATTATGCTATGTATGAACTAAATAACTATGAATGGCTAAATACATAAAGCATAAAAACTAAAAACTTATACAAAAACTCAGTGCACAAAACAATATACAACAATTTGATTTGCATAAATCCAAATTCCAAAACATAAATCCAAAACCAAATAACTTTACGTTTTCTTCCCCTTTTTGTCATACATCAAAAAGGGTTAAATAAAACAAAATAGTTATTTTCATGAATCCATAACACAAACATTCAACTCACCACAAATAAAAGAAAATCTAGCATAGTCAAGTGGCTTGGTAAAAATATCGGCAAGTTGAAAATTGGTAGAAACATAATCAATATCAATATCACCTTTCTCATAATGATCTCTAAGAAAGTGATACCTAATGTCAATGTGCTTAGTTTTACTATGTTGATTTGCATGCTTTATCATATGAATAGTACTAGTATTATCACAAAATATTTTAACATGATCAAAATGCAAATCATAGTCAAGGAGAGTATGTTTCATCCAAAGAACTTGTGCACAACAAGCTCCGGATGCAACATACTCTGCCTTGGCGGTTGAAAGGGCTACCCAAATTTACTTTTTGGAAGACCAAGAGACAAGATAATTACCAAGGAATTGACATGTTCCACTTGTACTCTTCCTATCTACCCTACAACCCGCATAGTCGGCATCCGAAAAACTCTTCATGTCAAAAAGTCCAGTTTTCGGATACCACAAACCCATTTCAATAGTGTCCTTAAGGTATCTAATTATGCGTTTAACCGCAATTAAATGAGACTCTTTAGGATATGATTGAAAACGAGCACAAAGACAAACAGAAAACATGATATCTGACCTACTAGCCGTCAAATACAACAAGCTACCTATCATGCTACGATAAAGTTTAATGTCTACACTTTTACCTTGTTCATCCTTGTCAAGCTTAGTGGTTGTGACCATGGGAGTTTTGCTCACTTTAGCACCTTCAAGCCCGAACCTCTTGATTAGTTCCTTTGTGTACTTGGCTTGGTTGATGAAGATCTCATCCTTCTTTTGCTTGATTTGGAGACCACGGAAATAGTTGAGTTCACCCATCATAGACATTCCGAACTCATCCTTCATGCATGATTCAAAAGCTTGGCAAAGAGATTCATTAGTAGAACTAAAAATAATATCATCTACATAAATTTGCACAATAAAAATATCATTTTTAACATGTTTTGTAAATAAAGTAGTGTCTATTTTACCTTCCTTAAAATCATTTGAAATTAAAAATGAAGAAAGTCTTTCATACCAAGCCCTAGGGGCTTGTTTTAAACCATAAAGAGCTTTATCAAGTTTAAAAATAAAATTCGGATGTGTAGGATCAACAAACCCGGGGGGTTATTCAACATACACTTCCTCCTCAATAAAACCATTTAAGAAAACACTTTTAACATCCATTTGAAACAATTTAAAATCTTTATAAGAGGCAAAAGCTAGTGTCATCTGTATGGCTTCAAGCCGTGCTACGGGTGCAAATATTTCTTCAAAATCGATTCCCTCGATTTGAGTGTAACCTTGGGCAACTAACCTAACTTTATTCCTAACCACGTTTCCCGACTCATCCAACTTGTTCTTAAAGATCCACTTAGTACCAATTGTTGGTCTATCGTGGGGCCTAGGAACAAGGTGCCAAACTTAGTTGCGCTCAAATTGATTGAGCTCCTCTTGCATGGCTAGCAACCAATATGAGTCGGTCTCGGCTTCGAGAACGTTCTTGGGTTCAAAATGTGAAATAAAAGCATAGTGTCCACAAAAATCATGAAGTTTAGAGCGAGTGGTTACTCCTTTAGATACTTCACCTATGACGAGGTCCTTGGGATGATGTGGATTGTATCTCCAATCCTTTGGAAGTTGTTGAGTAGGCTCCACATCAATTGTTTGAATTTCATTCCCTTGAGCCCCTTCTTCTTTAGCTTCACTTCTTTCATCATCCTTTGGCTTGTCTTCAATAGTTGGTGTATCCTCCAAGGTAACCTTCTCCAAATCTCCATGCAAAGGATCTATTTCTACAACATTCTTAACAAACAAGTTAGATTCCTCAAACTTGACATGTATAGATTCCTCAATAGTCAAGGATGACTTATTGAAGATTCTATAAGCCTTACTAGTATTTGAATATCCTACAAAAATTGCCTCATAAGATCTAGCATCAAATTTACCTAAATTATCTTTGTATTTAAAACAAAACATTTGCATCCAAAAACTTTAAAATATGAAACATTTGGCTTTCTAGAAAAATAAATCTCAGAAGAAGTTTTTGAAGTATTTTTGCATAAGAAAACACGATTTGATATATAACATGAAGTATTAACGGCCTCGGCCCACAAATAATGTGGGAGACCATATTCACTAATCATTGTCCTAACCATCTCTTGTAATGTTCGATTTTTCCGTTCAACTACTCCATTTTGTTGTGGAGTTCTAGGACAAGATAGTTCATGTTTAATTCCATGTTCTTCACAAAAAGTAATAAAGAGTAGGTTAATGAATTCACCACCTCTATCACTTTTTATTCTTACAATAGAAGATTCTTTTTCCTTTTCAACTCTTTTCTTAAAGACTTGAAAATGTGAAAAGGCTTGATTTTTATGCTCTAAAAAGAAAACCCATGTAAAACGTGAAAAATCATCAACTAAAATAAATGCAAAACGGTTCCCACTTAGACTTTTGGTTTGGGTTGGACCAAATAAATCCATATGGATTAACTCCAAAGGACGTGATGTCATGATATCCTTGATTGACTTGAAAGAAGACTTGGTTTGTTTCCCAAGTTGGCACGCGTCACAAACGCGGTCCTTTTCAAAATTCAAACAAGGAATACCCTTCACCATTTCCTTTGTGTTTAACCTAGATATATGGTCAAAAGAAATGTGGCCTAATCTTCTATGCCACAACCAAGAGTCATCATCGAGGGCTTTTAAACAAGTAATATTACAAGACATATTAGACATATCAATCATATAAACATTATTTTCACGAAAACCGAAAAATACACAAGTATTAGAAATTCTATCTATAACTTTACAAACTAAATTATCAAAAATAACATCAAAACCTTTATCACAAAATTGACTGACACTCAAGAGATTATGCTTGAGGCCATCAACTAAAACAACATTTTCAATAATAGGGGATGTACCAAGTTTGACATTACCGATACCGATGATTTTACCCTTGGCATCATCTCCGAAGGTGACGGTGCCACCTTCATGGTATCTTGATAGGGTTGCAAAGTTGTTGATGTCCCAAGTCATGTGCCTTGAGCAATCACTTTCAAGATACCACAATCCTTTACGTCTTTGGGCTTTGGAAGGTACCTACATCATTTAACAAGTTTATTGACTTTGGTACCCAAATTCTCTTGGGTCCTTGAAAGTTAGTATTTCGAACCCAAATATTATGTTGAGATGAATTAAGTCTATCATAGCAAAACTTAACTAAGTGACCTTTACGGCCACAATAAGTACATGAAAACACCTTCCCATACATGAATGCATGATGTGTATGGCTTTACCTTACATGAATTCAAGATGGAACCTGCAAAACATGCCTCATCAGAGGAGTTTTAGTTCCATCTTTGCTTTGAGGAGACGAACGTGTGTGTTCTCATTGTTTCGAGTTCGTGTGTGGACCCGGTGTTTGAGGTGCGGCCTCGGCGAGCTTGTGAGCTTGCGGTGTGTACGGGACTAGAGAGTCCAAGGAGTTCAAGTGTGAACTCGCCTTGTAGGTGTTGCGGCACCGAGTGATCCGATGAGATCGATTCTAGTGGAAATCCTTCATAGTGTTGAAGGCGGGGATGTAGAGCAAGTATGCTCGAACCTCGAAACAAATATCCCGTGTTTGCGATTGCTCTCTCTATGTCCTTGTCTTTATATCTTGCATGCTATTATTGTCTTTATCTTTATATGCTTGATATATTGTGTGCTTAATTGTTATATGCTTGGGTTTGTTTGCTAACACTAGTTTTCAATCAAGAGAGCCAATGCGGCACCTCAACTCTTATCTAGAGGAATCTTGAGGAGTTAGTCCAGAACCCTTTACAGGGAATTCGGCTACACTCTTGTGTTAAACTTGGTGTTTAGTGTAATAAGTTTTTAATTCCGCATTTAGTGACCATTAGATTAGTCATCACCTATTCACCCCCCCTCTAGGTGATTTACACCTTCATGTGAATATGATACGATATTTCACAGTAAATATTTTTAACGTAAAAATAATCACAAGATATTCACGTGACCACTTTTCTGAACGTTGGATTGATGGATGGCAGGTTTTTTAAAAATTAATGGAAAAAATTGTGGTAATTTATTTTATTTTTAAAAGATCATGGAGATTTATTTTAAATGTGAAAATTCATTGTAATTTTATGGAACTATTCTTCGTTTTAGGTTACTATAAACGAGTTAGGTTCTTTGAGGAATGTCCGATTGGTCAAGTCGGGCCTAGGCCTCGAGTTATCTTTAGTTCATTTACATTTGGGGTAGGCCCAAGAAAAGATTTAATTAAAAGGCTAAACTAAAATGCACTATCTGGATTCAACGCAATTTCCTGCCCCACTAAAACAAGCCCAAATCTAGTTCCAGTTTGAAAATTGAAAGGAAGCCGATTCCAGGGCCGTGTGGTTAGAAGTGAAAGTGAGGAAGTGAGAAAGTGAGGAAATGATAATAGCTTCTTTTGGAACTTGAGAATTAGTTAGTAAGGTTTCCGGTGTTTGGATATTGTTAGCAAGTGTGATTTGAAAAATGTTATGTCTTTCTCGGTGTTTAGATGGTAATGTGGAAGTAGAAGTGAAAATTTTGACCACAAAGTTAACGCAAAATAATATTAAAATAAAAATTAATTAAGAAAAATAAAAATTGAACTGTAATTAGAATGCAAGTGAGATTTACATGATTACAAAATTAACTGTTTTGTATTGCAACTTATTACAAATGAGAGCTATGTAAACACAAAATTAACTGTAACATCTTAGAAGTGAAGAAATGATTGTTTAAAAAAGAAAAAAAGAAAAAAAGGTTTTCACTTTTTTTTAGAAGTGACAATTTGCCATTTCCTTTCTCACATCATGCACTCATGTATTCACTGTCCGATGGTTCCTCGCTGCTTTTCTCCGGTCGCAACGGGTTGTGGCTCATGAATTTTTACGAAAGGACTTCTTCTTCTACTTCTTTGAGTGCCAGCAATACAATTAGCTACAGCTATGAAGTTATTAGCTGCTTGCTAATGCTAATCAGTGTTTTCTGCTGCATTGTCATTGCCCCACCTTGGTTTTAATTTGTTAGGCAATAGCTGAATTCAAGATGGATTTTTTTATTTTGCGACATTCAATTTTGGGGGATGGTTTTTGGTGGAAATATTAGTTTTTATTAATTATTTTAGTAGGGATGTGGGAATGGGTTTAGGATTCTTATTTTGCTGAGAGATGGGCTTGCTTTCTTGTTTAGTTCATGGGAGAGTTATTGCAAGAATATTAGCTCTTGCTCAATTTTAGGTTCCTAATTTTCCATGCCCTTAAACACTAACCTTTCAGGATGAAACCCAAATCCCGAATTCACCACCAAGGGTGTTATGGTTTTTAATATTTTCATTACCGCCAAAAAGACTGGCACATTTACATACATTACTGCATTATTCTGTAAATAAACCTTAAACTTTACATGTATATACATGATTCATGATCCACAAGTAAGAAATGAGAAACAGACATATAAGACTCCAAAGAGATATTTTGGTAAATGAATGATTAATTCCCCTGTGATTTGATATATAGATCACCACACTCTGAATTTAAAGGCTTTTGTTCTCTACACAAAACAGATTACAGTTTCATGCTTCCCTGGATGAATTTGCAGGGAGCAATTTTTTCTTTTTTTGAGTTTTCAGTATATGTAATGTATGTGTCAGTATTTCTTTTTTGTTGCTTTAAATCCAGTTGTACTGTACTTTCCCAAAGGCAATTGCATCACTAATGTAATTTCTAGTTGTTTCTAGACTTAATGGACATGCCCTTTTAGCACTTTTTAGATTGCTTCTTACCAGAATATCGAATGGTTGAATAATATATAATAATATAATGCAATCATAGAACAATGCAGTATGAATTGGGTGCTTATCTAAATCAACATTTGTTATGATTATTAGTTTATTAATCTGTTTTTATCATTTCACTTCATAGAGTATCTTTGTTGGTTTGCATACCAGCATTTGTTGATTGAGGCTTTCTACTTTGATACTTTTTGTCTGTATATACATCTACAACCATGTCATATGAATTGCATTAATTCTTACTCCTTCTCTGTCCTTCATATCAAATGAGATAGTGTTCTCAAGAGATTGCTAGTTGTTATTACAGTGCTTTCTTCCAATTGGGCTGCTGCAGCTTCAGTATCATTAAATGCTTGTAATTCAGTCCTTCATTTTCAAACTTATTTGCTATTATCTTCTTTCCTCTCTTCTGTTAAAGCAAATGGTTATTGTTGCTAACAGGACTATTAATGTTGGTTCTCAAATCTTTTCTGCTCACGACATCGGCTTACAAATTTTACAAGTATCATGGCACCCTTACAGCAGCAGTCATGTGGGCATCTTATCTTCAGATTCAGTTTTAAGGTACAAGTGCTTGACTATTTATATAAATTTAATATCTCATTTTGTTGTGAAACTTGTTGCTTGCCATGTTAGAGTTCACTTTGCATGTGTAACAAATTTCAGAGCTGTACATGCTTGTTTGTGTATACAATGTATAAAAAATTCTAGAATGTAATAAATTGATAATGTTTATTTCTACTTCAGAGTTTGAGGTATAAAAATTTATCGAGAAAACAATCAATAGAAAGTTGGTACTCGTCCATATATCTGCTCCCCATGGTAAATCTAGCTTGGAATTGTGTTTTATGTATTTGATTTTCTGAGTTTTATTAAGCATATGTAGACTTATGTAGTTATGTTTTTGAGAAATAACATACTCACCTTACTATGGATATTTCCCTACTTGGCCTTATATTTTCAAATTATACTGCAAATACTCATTGTTGGCCCAAGGTTACAATCAACCCATGTTTAGTGTATTTTGATGATTACAAAACATATTAGTTATTTGTACTAATATAAATTGTTGTTTAAGTGTGTTTCAGATTAAAGAGATGAATTCTTCCCTAAAGGAAGGTACATTGGACTCAAGACAAGTCAAATTGGGCTCAAAGTGCAATATTGAAGATCAAGTGAAGATTGCCCATGTTGAAGTCTTGAAGACCTAGAAGTTTGTAAGTTTAGTTTGTTAAGGATTGAATATGTGAAATTTGGCTCTAGGATTTGCACACACATTTGTTTTGTATGTTTCCTTTGTTTTTGAAAATGTTTATTTCTAAGTTTATGCCTTAGTTTATACATACATGTACTCAAAGCTTTATATCTTCAAAAACTTGTTTAAAACATGATATAAACTATTTTCTGCATAACACTTAGCTTCAGATTTTTTAAAAGAATTTTTACAAAATTTTCTATCTCAAAATCTGCCCAGAAAAAGACTATTTCAGGCAGACCGGTCGACCGGCAGTCGACCGGCTGCTGTGTCCGGACATGCACAAGTTGTGCATGTCTGTCGGTCGACCGGACCAACAGACCGGTCGACCGAAAAGAGATGGTTGCTCTCTGTATCTTTTCGGTCGACTGGGTCGGTCGACCGATAGAAGGAAACTGTGTTTCCTTTGTTGGATCGGTCGACTGGCAGTCGACCGAAGTCGCAACGGCTCTTTTGCCAGCAGGGACCCGGTCGACCGGCAGTCGACCGGTAGGCCTGCAACAGGCCATAACGGCTCTTTCCTCTTTTAGAGTTCTTGAAAATCTGTTTTTGATTTTCTCTTTAACAGAGTTTTTAGGAGTTGTTGGGACTCTTTTTCTGATCAAATTAGCTGGAAAAATCAGAGTTTTTAACCTATTCTCTCCCTATAAATAGTGGGGAATAGGCCTTAGTTATTTACCAAGAAAAATACAAGTTTTCATAGTTTTCAAGAGAAAGAGAAAAATAGTTTAAAGCTTTCATTTCCATTCTTTCAAAATTGGTTTTTCAGTTGTTGTTTGATCTCTAATATCACTCTACAACTGAAGCTTTTCTCACCACACTTCATAGAGCCAAAAATTTCATATTCTTTCTATAGGTGAAGTTGTAAAAGAGTGAGAGTGTTTGTAAAAGAGTGTTGTGGTCTAGTTAAAGATCACTATTTGTAATCCTTGTTCTTGTGGAGACAAGCTCCTCGGTGGAGTTTCTTTGTAAGGTGAAGCTACGGGCTTGCGGTCTTTGGAGGCCTAACTTGTACGGGATCCTAAGGGGATAGTGGAAACCCTTCACGGAGGTGAAGGCGGGGACTAGAGCAACGGGCTCGAACCTCGAAACAAATCATCTTGTTTGCGATTGCCTTGGCGTTCTTCTTGCTTACTTTCTTGCTTTATATCACTTCCAATTTATTGCTTGAGAACTAACCTTTATTTGTGCAATCCTTATTTGTTTACTTTACTTGCTATTTTACTTGTGTGTATTTCATTTTCATCATCATACTTGGCATTGTTCAATCACACCTCAATACAACACGGTTGCATTGCGCACCTCTAACCCATTTAAGGGGAATTGGGAGGAAGGAGTTCAGAACCTCGCAAGGGGTATTCGGCTCTTAGTCGTGTTTTTGAGAGATTGTTGCATCACTCATTTCATAAGTTTAAAAAGATCATTAGATTAGCAATTACACCTATTCACCCCCCCTCTAGGTGTATTTCACTCATGTCAGCCTATAACATGCGAAAATTTAATTAAAGATAATTTTGAGGAATTAAAGCCTTTGATTATTTTCGTAAACATACAAATAAAACTACCCTAACTTTATCCGTTTCAACACTATTTTAGTAAAAACTAAGTGTCTCACTTGGCTAAAGATCAAATTGAAGAGGTTGGGCTGAAGAGATGCTTGCTATGTTGACTAAAATGGATAAGTTTAAGCGAGTTATATGCCATAAACTGTAGACAGAAACTTAACCTAGAATTAATTTATTTGAAATTCATCATTTGTCTAGTTTTTTTTTCTAATGATGTGATAGAAGAATAAAATTGCAGAATAACTCAAAAGCATGCCATATATGAAATTGTAGTGGTCAAAATCTGACTTCGTCCAAGATGGTGACACATGTGTCTCATCTTCCAACTCTCCGAGAAGCACCAGAGCTCACTTTCAAAGTCCATGCTATATCCGACCTCCTCAAGATCTTCTTCGCTCCAAGGCTCCCTCCGTTCCAGAGACTTGAGCTCTTAACCAAGAGCTCCAACAAAAAATCACTCCTGATCTCCGCCGATAGTTACGCAGTACTGAAGCTTTATCTTTTTTCATGTTCATAATGTGTAACACCCTTCAACGTGGTTAATTATGGATAATGGGGATTTCCCTGCATGCAATCCTAGCAAATCAGCACTGGTGATCACGACCATTACAACGAATAGACAATGTGAATCGTGTGGTTACGAGGATCTTGCTCGTACTCATTTATCTCCATGCCAACAACTCAGTCAAGCATAAGTAAATTTCTCTTCTAATGAAAAATGGAGATTCTAATTCGAACTGGATCTTAAAAGGAAAAAGAGGTAGAGATACCTAACCTAAAGTTGTGTACACATTCTCTAGATTCTAGTAATTCCTATAACCTGAGAATTATAATGAACCTCTTCCTCTTCTCCGTGGTTTTTCCTTATTAAGCGTTACCACGTAAATTCTCTGTCACTCTTTTTCGTGCTTTGTTTTATCTACGTGCACTTCCCCATTTCTGTTCTCGCTTGAGGATCAGCCGTCTAATCACTTGTCGTAGAAAATTACCACCACAGAAATAAGAAAAAAAGGGATGGTATTTATGGAGTTAGTGGAGAGGAAGTAGGTTCAATTTATTAGTGTTAGGGCAAAGCAAAAATGGTAAGGAAGAAGTTGAATATCTTTGCTAATTTTCAACTCCAGCTTGTGAGAATTAATAATGCGACGGTAGCAGATGGCAGCGATGAGAGCACTGCTAGCACATGAGCGACCTTCGAGACATTTGAATGTGTGATGAGGCTCAAGGTGCACGTGGTGTTCCCAGAGGCACTGGCCTGCTAGGAGGGATGCCTACACCGCTCAGCTTGCGCAGCAGGTTCAGGCCATGATGTTGGACTCTGAGACCCTGAGGCAACATTCGGAGGCCGATCGATAGAGGATCGCCAGTTTGGAGGCTGCTCAGAGAGATGCAATTCATGGCCAAGTTTATGGCGAGTCAACAAAGCATCGGACAACCTACCAGCGGGGGCGACAACACTGGTGACGGGGGCAACGACGAAGCTTAGATGAGATATTGTGATATGATTGTGATTTATATTACTTGTATTTTGTGAGATTTATGAAATTACTTGAGTTTGTGAGATTTGTAAATATTGGTGTTATTTGGTGAAACAACTTGAATTTTGTGATATTTGTGTTATTTTGTGAGATTGGTGTTATTTGATGAGATTATTATTAAAATGGTTGTGATTGATAATCGTTGTTTATGTATAAATTCATTACTGAAATGTATGTGTGTATGTCTGCAGGTTGTGTGCTGCAGCTTTAAAAAAAGCAACAATTTGCATCGAATTTAATTTTCGATACAATAACTTCATAGCTGTAGCTAATTGTATTGCTGGCACTCAAAGAAGTAGAGGTGCGCAATGCAACCTTATTGTATGAGAATTGATCGATAATGACAAAGTATGAATGATATGAAAATGAAATGCACACAAGATATAGCACAAGTAATGAAAGCAATTTTCACAATCAAGAAATTGAGAGCAATGAAATAAAGAGCAAGAGAGCAAAAGCAAATAGGCAATCGCAAACACAAGTATTTGTTTCGAGGTTCGAGCCACCGCTCTACTCCCCGCCTTCACCGCCGTGAAGGGTTTCTACTATCCTCCGCTTGACTTTACAAGGTCTACCGAAGACCAGAGCACCGAGCTCCACCACTTACAAGAACCTCTACCGAAGAGGTAACTCCACAAGAACAAGAAGAACAAAAGGTAACCAAGTGATCTCAACAAGATCACAAACTTCTTACAAACTCTCTTTTACAACTTCCTTATAGATTAAGTAGGGAATTTTGGCTCTAGAAGTGTAGTGAGAAAACTAAGCTCAGTTGTAATTGAAAAATTCTTGAAAACACAATTGAAAATCAAAGCCAAGAAAGATCAAGAAAGTAGAGAGCTTTTGAAACTATTCTTTTCTTTTGAAAACTTGAAAACTAGGCAATTTTCTTAGTGATTTTCCAAGAGACCATTCTCCTCTATTTATAGGGAGAGGAAGGGATTAAAACATATTAAAATAGAGCTTATTTGATCAGAAAATAATCCCTAATACTCAGATAAAATCTGCCACAAAACAGACTAAAAACAGATTTTCAGATTTACACAAAAGAGGAAAGAGCCGTTGGCAGCTTGGCAGGCTTGGCGGTCGACCGGCCCGGTCGACTGTCAGCCCTGCTGGGAAAGAGCCCTTGGCACTTCGGTCGACCGGACAAAAAGACAAAGGACAGTTTTCTAAAGGCGGCCGACCGGTCAGCCGACCGAGAAAAAACAGAGAGCACACTGTTTTTGGTCGGTCGTCCGGTCGGTCGACCGACAGACGTGCACAAGCGTGCACGTCCTGGACACAGGACCCGGTCGACCGGTCGGTCGGCCGGGCTGGCCTGGAATGAACCGATCGACCAGTGCGGTCAGCCGCCAGGCCTGAAATCTGAAAAACAGACTGCAGGATTTAAAACTTGGAAAATTTTGAAAATAATTTTGTAGGTATAAGTAGCTAAGTATCATGCTGTGAAGATAGACATATGATGTAAACAAGATATACAAAATTTGGTAAAGGATTTGAATCATGTATCAAATTCAAGGCATGAACTTAAAAACATATACCAAAACTAAAAACTGTATTTTTTGTAAAAATGTGTGTGTGTGTGTTCTAGAGCCAATCTACCACTACTTCAAACTTTAACAAACTAATTCTTACATAGGATTTATATGACTACAAAGTCTTCAAGTGGGCTTCATATTTGATCTTGAGAATCTTGTGTCTTGAACCCAAATTGAACAACTTTGGCCAAATCAACCATTCTCTAGGAAAGAACACTCCAAGAGATGTTAGAACCCTGAAACACACTAAAACAACAAACAAGATTAGTACAAATAACTACATATGTTTTGTAATCATCAAAATACACTAAACGGGTGATTGTAACCCTTGGGCCAACACGTATATGTTCGCATTGTTTCGAGTTCATGTGTGGACTCGGTGTTTGAGGTGCGGCCTCAGCGAGCTAGTGGGCTTACAGTGTGTACGGGACTAGAGAGTCCAAGGAGTTCAAGTGTGAACTCGCCTTGTAGGTGTTACGGCACCGAGTGATCCGGTGATCGATTCTAGTGAAAATCCTTCATAGTGTTGAAGGCGGAGATGTAAAGTAAGTGTGCTCGAACCTCGAAACAAATATCCCGTGTTTGCGATTGTTCTCTCTATCTCCTTGTCTTTATATCTTGCATGCTATTATTGTCTTTATCTTTATATGCTTGATATATTGTGTGCTTAATTGTTATATGCTTGGGGTTTATTTGCTAACACTAGTTTTCAACCAAGAGAGCCAACGCGGCACCTCAACTCTTATCTAGAGGAATCTTGAGGTGTTAGTCCAGAGCCCTTCACGGGGAATTCGGCTACACTCTTGTGTTAAACTTGGTGTTTAGTGCAATAAGTTTTTAATTTCGCATTTAGTGACCATTAGATTAGCCATCACCTACTCACCCCCTCTAGGTGATTTACAATTGATATCATAGCCAAGTGCTCTTGATTTGGGTCTAACAACCTAGAGTTAAAGATCCTCATTTTTAGGCTAATCACAATATTTGTGCACACACCATGGACTTCATGACACACACCATGGACTTCATGACCCTACCTTTGACATTCTTAACATCCAAACTTGGAAGGTTAAGATGTCTTTGTACCCTCAAAGCCCTAGGCATTTATGTTTATTTTGCCACTACTAGAGATTCTTATTGTTTAAATGGCGAAAATTTTGAGGCTAATACAAAAGCCCTACATGCTTTAAGATCTACCCTAAATTATATTTATTTATCTAGGGTTGCTAATCTTGATTCGGCTTTTGTAGTTTAGAACATCATCATCTCCCTTGGCGAAAATGAGCAATATTATGCGGGGAGCGACTCGAATGTTGGAAGTGACGCTTCCAATGTGTGCTACATGGTCCAAGGGGACAACCCCCTTGAGGTAACTACCGAATCCGAGGTAGATGAAGATAATGATATGTCATATGATGAGCTTACATCTTTTTATCAACAATTACTTGAAAAATATGACATGCTTAGAAAAGATAATAAAAATTTGAAAAAGAAATTTGATTGCATGTTAAATGAAAAAGATTCTTTACAAGATAAATTTGGAAATGTTTTAAAGGAAAATGAGTCTTTTAAAACTAAGATTGCTTGTTTTGAAAAAGAAAATGAAAATTTGAAAAATGAAAATGTTTCCTTAATGTCTAAATTAAATGATCTTTGTGAAGAAAACACTAATTTAAAAAATAAAATTATTTTGGTGAAAAAATAAAAAGAAGTTGTGTTGCAAGAAAACACTTCTTTAAAAAGAAAAATAATTTCAAAAGAAAAAGAACAAGAAAATGTTTCTAAAAAGAAAAAGACTATTGATCATGCTCTTCATGCCACAATCATTGATAAAAATGAAGTTAAATTTTCGAAAAATAAAATTGATTGTTTGAGCTCAACCTTAAGCAAATGTGTATTTAACCATAAAAGATTGGAAACCTTGTTTTCAAAGAAACAAGTTCCATATGTTCATGCACATCATCCACATCATGCATATGTACACTTTGCATGCCATGATCACACTCATACTCATATGCATCCTAAAGTGTACAAATGTACACATTGTGGCTGCAAAGACCATTTAGCAAAATTTTGTTATGATAAGATTAATTCTTTAAATTTTGCTAATAAGAAAAATGTTTGGGTTCCTTACAAAGCTAACCCCAAGGACCCAAAAGAAAATGGGTACCAAAATCCCCACCTTATGGATTTGACGTAGGTGCGGGCTCTCACAAAACGTGAGAGAGATGGTGCCTTGATGGTGGATGCACATGGACATGATGGACATATTTTTGATGCACCGCTATTAAGGAGGTTTGGTGGGACAACCACCATGTTTTGGAGATTTGGAGCATAGTTCTTTGGTTTGGTAACTATCTCTAAAACTCCTAAATTTATTTACATGCTTTTTCATATATTGATGATTGTTTAGCATGTTCATATTTTATTTGTTTTTGTGCTTCATGTGGTAAATACATGGTTAGATGTAGTATTTGTTAAAACTTATATTTATACGTGTACAAATAGTGAGCAACAAATTGATTCTTATATGTTTGCACTTCAATGTTCATTTGTACTCAATATATGCACATGTATATGCTAGTTTTGATGATTCTCTCATTTATACATGTTTTACCTATTTTCATGTTTTTACTTCATGTATATGTAGTTTGTATTCAAATCTAATAAATATATATGTATACCCGTGAGTCTCTTGCCTTCATGCAAATTGTATCATAGAATCTTTTTATGTTTGGGATATGTATGCATATTGTTAGCTTTGAATAAAAACATACATATACCTTGAAGTTATGTTTATATGAAAAATGAATTTTTCATGATTTGTTTGATAAAATGATATTCATGTTTATTTTGAGCTTTATTGACTATTTTCATGAAAAATGCTAATTACATAATTTTTGTGCACTCACACTTTATTTCTTTATTCATGACTTTGTTTCATGATTATTTTTGAGCCTCATAGATTTCGAGTGTCGGGGGCATACACATCATGCACTCATGTATGGGAAGGCAACGACGAAGCTTAGATGAGATATTGTGATATGATTGTGATTTATATTACTTGTATTTTGTGAGATTTATGAAATTACTTGAGTTTGTGAGATTTGTAAATATTGGTGTTATTTGGTGAAACAACTTGAATTTTGTGATATTTGTGTTATTTTGTGAGATTGGTGTTATTTGATGAGATTATTATTAAAATAGTTGTGATTGATAATCGTTGTTTATGTATAAATTCATTACTGAAATGTATGTGTATGTCTGCAGGTTGTGTGCTGCAGCTTTAAAAAAAGCAACAATTTGCGTCGAATTTAATTTTCGATACAATATGTGGCCCATAATTGCGTCGAAAAACATAAATTTGACGCAATTTGTTGATACAGATTGTATTTTTACACCAAAAATTTTAAAATCTCCAGAACTCTAGAATCAAATCTCAAATTGCGTTGAAAACATAACTTTTCGATGCAATTACTGGATATTAGTGTCTTTTTATACCAAAAGTTTCAAATTTTACACAGATCTGAAAGCTGACAGATTGCATCAAATAAATTTTTTGACACAATATTTAAATTTTAAATTTAATTTATTTTACAATTTGCGGAGAAAATGCGACGCAAATTGTAAAGTTCATTTTTTTTAAAAATTTATTTCATTTTACTAATTAAATTTAACAATTTGCGACGGGTTTAGGCTGCAAACTGTAAATATTGCGTCAAATTTTGACGCAATATTTAATTTTCGCATAATTTACAAAAGTTCACATCAAAAATTTGACGTAATTTTTACAACTTGCGGGGAATTTTCGGCGCAACATTTGCGTCGAACTTTTTCGACGCAAAAAGTCAATGCAAGTTGTAAAAATTGACGCAATATGTTTATCTTTGACGCAATTGTTCGGCCTAATTTGACAGACTTTCTAATAGTGTAGAGGATGGAGTTTTTTAAAGGATAAGACATAGGACTATGGGTTGTTGATAGATAGACACAGATACACCCTGATTGATGAACCGTATTGTTGACAACAACCACTCTGGCTGTTGACAGCGGTTTATCGAGAGTTGGGTTTGTCAGAGAAATATTGACAATCCCTGGGGTTGTCGGCAAAACAAGGATTTTGGGCAAATCTGAGTCAGAAGCTTCTAATTAGTTTCTGATCCGAATTTGGAGCTGTTGATTTTTTTTCTTGAGCGCCTCCATGCATACATGATTTGTCACATACATTGCATACATGTTGTCACTTTACCATACTTATTTGCTAATAAATGATATTAATAAGTGTCTTTTTCTTTGCTAAATGTAGGCCCAAATGCTCAAAGAAATAAATGAGGAACAAGCCCAAAAGCCCATTTTATTCTGAATTAATTTAGAATAAACTCGAAGTGAAGAAATCTGGGCTATCAAAGGGTTGAGAAAATCTCTCCCTAAATCGAGGAATCGAAGCCAAGGAAATCAAAAGCTGATTCAGTCAGCGGTTGAAGCAGCAACAAGGAAACAGGCTGAAGATACGAGCTCCCCTTCAAACCAGGAAAGCCCTCACTCTTGGTGTGGCCACCTGGCCACACCAAGGCCGCGGAAACGCGGCAAAAGCCGCGTTTCCGCGGCCTAACAACTTCAGTTGGGGGAGCGTTTGCTCCCCCAACGTTCCCGGGATCCTGATTTTGGGGTTTTTGGCTATAAATACCTCGTTCAGCAAGGGAAAAAGGAGCGAAGACTAGGATTAAACTTTGCTTTTATTTTCTTAGGATCTAGGTTCTTTGTTAGCTAGAATTCAAGTTGTAATCTTGCTTTTTAAGTTGTAATCCAGTTTCAAAAACTTGTGAGAGAGAGGACAGAGAGCTTGTACTTGAAGGTTGAAGTGACAGCAATACAAAAGGACGAGCCGACTTCTCTTTCACTTGCAGTACGGTATGCTTGTTATTATGTCGTTGTGTTCTTCGTTTTCCATGAGTAACTAAACGCTTTTTCTGGGCTTGCTATCGGAATCTCTCTTGTTTTCTTCTCTTCTGTTTTTAAAAGAAAAATCCCGATGACTCATATGCATGCCTCCCTTAAAAGCCTTTCTCTTTGAAAGTGTTCTTGAAGGCACATGATGATGGGAATGGAAAGTTGAATTCACCGTTCTTTCTTGAACTTCTTGTGAATCTTTTTTAATTCATCCTTGCTTCTTCACGCTTTATGTTTTAACATCCGATTCCAACTCTTTCTCGAAGAAACAGAACTCAACCCTTCCACATCTTATGTGCTTTACTTAAAGCTTTCTAAAAAGAATTAACTTTAAGTTTTGCAATTGAACTTGAGGGACTAAATACTTTAAGAGAAGAATGGACAATTGAGTAGGAAGATAGTAAGCCCAGATTTGATTTCATATTATAAAACAACATCACAACTCTTAAAGCTTTTTACAAATCACTTTCTCCAAATCCTTTTCTGAAAGTTGAAATTTCTCTTTTTCATCTCTTTTCCTTCCATTCTCTTTTTCTTAAAAAAACTAACACACTTCGTTGTTTCTATTTACTTCACCGAAACGCTTCTATCGCATCCCTCCTCGTGGACTCGACCCGTTAGCCACAAGCTACACGGTACATTCTTAACTTTATTGGTTGTTTCATTTGTTTTAGCAATCAATTTTTGGCGCCGTTACCGGGGAGGGAACGGTGTAGTTATTTTAACAACTCTTGTGTGTTTGTTTCAGGGACATTGAAGATCAAGATCTAGCATTCAAGCTTTGCCAAGAAGACTTGAAAATTCTGTGCCCCTACTCTCGAAAGTAGGAAACAGAATTTCAAGAAATTGCTTTGCAAATCTGAAATTTTTTGGGACTACTAAAAACTTTGTTTTGCAGGACATATTGCTTGCAAAAATTTCTAGTTTTTTATGTCATATTTGTGCTAGTTTGTTATCACCATCCCTGTTTTAATCCAACAGTAATTTGAATGATTGTGAATTGTTTAAAAAACGTTTAGACTTGCATTCTAGGCATTTGTCTAATTACGTTTTCTTTACAATTACTGTTGAAGAGAGCTGGAGACAAGGTATGTATGCATAGCATATAGTTTAGGAAACATTCTTGGGTGTTATTGCTTTTGAATGCTACTTTCCTATATCTTGCACACTTGCACTAATCAATTCTAAGGGCAAAACCCTAATCAAGATAAGGTGGGGAAGTCATTACCCTTCCTTAGCCCACAAACCATCTCCAAGCACGCACAACCTAAGCCTAATTAAAATTTGATAGACGTTGGCCTTAGGGACATCTCGAACTCAATAGGAGATTATCCTAAAGAGGGAAAGTGTTGGAAATTGACTCCTGTAAAATCAGTGTCAAGGAAAGGGATTGAGGGCCGAAAGCCCGAAGTGCGGTGGTTATTTAATTAAGGAACGTCTTTTGACGGAAAACCTCCCACCAAACTTGCCCTGACCTGGCTGATTAGCTTGTAGTCAAGGTCTACATTCTACCTCTTGTGGACAATCAACCAGTTAGGAGTTGTCTAGGTCAAGGACACCTTAGACTAGGCTTGGTTGATTTTTATTGTTGACTACTGTTTGAACTTGTTGTGATTGTGATTGTGATTGTGTATGCAAGTGTGGTCGAGAGACCCTAATTCATCTAGGTTGACTAGAAACACATCACCACCTGAGTTTGAACTAAGACCAGATCCGGTAATGGCTCAATCCACATCACTGCAGGATAGGTTCTACCCCATTAGGACCTCACTTCCATCATGCATCTCACTTCCATCGGTTGGTGAACACAATTTTGAGCTCAAGCCTCAATTCATCAACACACTCCCCAAATTTCATGGTCTAGAGTCCGAAGATGCCTACTTCTTCATAAGAGAATTTGAGGAAGTATGTCTTATGATGAAAATCCCACACCTTGTAGATGATGCTATTAGGTTGAGATTTATCCCGTTTGCACTTAAGGACCTAACAAAAAAGTGGCTCTACAGCTTAGCAGCCGGTTCCATCACATCTTGGGATGGTTTCATCAAGGTCTTCTTGAAGAAATTCTATCCTATCCATAAAACCGCTCTCATTAGGAAGACGATCATGCAATTTAAGCAAGAGCCTAGTGAACCGTTCTGGAGGTACTTTGAACGCTTTAAGGACCTCCTTGTCCAATGTCCACATCATGGAATAGAGAAATGGCGACAATGCCAAATTCTCTATGACGGTTTAGACTATTCCACCAAAACCCTCCTAGAAAGTATGTGCCAAGGGGGTTTCTTGCAAAAAGATGAAGATGAGGGATGGGATTTGTATGAAAATTTAGCTGAGAAAACCATCCAATGGGAATCTGCGAGTGAGACCCCTAAGAATCCTAACTCCATCTCTTCGAAAGGAGGTCTCCATTCCATAGAATCGTCCATCGCTAATGAGGCTAAGTTAGCCAATTTAGCTAGAAGACTGGAAGCTCTAGAAACGAAAGACCCAAGTCCAGTCAATCAAGTCAGCCCGAACCAATTTTCACCCCCGGGTTGCACTTACTGTCAAGCCATGAACCATGTATTTGAGGAATGCCCAGTGTTTCAAGCTCAGCAATCCTACCACGAACCGATGAATGCGGCCTTTTCAAGGCCGAACAATAACCCTTACGCCCCAACGTACAATCCCGGCTGGAGAAATCACCCTAATTTCTCATGGAGCCAGAACAACAATGACCATTCACGATCCAATCATGCTAACCACTTCCATCAAGGTAACAATTCTTCCAATCATCAACCCAACTTCTCCAATTTCCATAATAATTCTCCCAACCATCCACCAAGCTTTCCAAATTATCAACAGAACTTTCCTAACCAATCTCCACAATCCTCCTTCCAGAATCCTCAATTGGAAAGGAGAATGACTGACTTTGAAAGGAACATGGAGAGATATATGAAAAATCAAGACACTCTCATGCAAACCATTCAGAGGTTAGAGGTTCAAATGAGCCAACTAGCCAACCCACAGAATGAGAGACAAAAGGGTACCTTGCCTAGTCAGCCAGTCACCAATCCGAGAAATTCCCAACAAGCTCATTTGGCTGAGGATCCTTCATTCAATCAATGTAATGTTGTGCATACATTGAGGTCAGGAAAGAAAGTTGATAACCAAGTGTCAACACCCACCAATCCTATTCAGCACAACCACAATCAAGCTTCCACCTCATCCAATCCAAGCTCTTCCAAATCTGACGAGTCTGAAAAAGACAAGTCAGCCAGCCAGGTGCACCAGCCTATAGTACCATTTCCGAATAGGCTGAAAAACAATAAGCAAAATCCGCACATGGACAAGATAATAGAGATGTTTAATCAAGTGAAAATAAATGTGCCACTTCTTGATGCCATCCAACAAGTTCCTTCCTATGCTAAGTTTCTTAAGGACATGTGCACCAAGAAGAGAAAGACTAATGTTCCTAAGAAAGTCTTCCTAGCCACTAATATTAGTGAGCTATTTTCGGGTCCTATCCCTGTCAAGTACAAAGATCCAGGTAGCCCTACCATTGCCTGCACAATAGGACAAGCCGAGATTAGTCGTGCACTACTTGATTTGGGGGCAAGTATCAACTTGCTTCCATTCTCTGTTTATCAACAACTCAGGTTGGGTGACCTTAGTCCAACTCGAGTCACCATCCAACTGGCTGACCGTTCTGTTAAAGTTCCAAAAGGGGAAATTAACGATGTCCTAATTCGGGTAGGGGAGTTCATATACCCTGTCGATTTCATAGTTTTGGAGACACAACCTGTGTCCAACTCCAATCGTAGGGCTCAAACTCCGGTCATCCTAGGTCGACCATTCCTTGCCACTGCTAATGCCATCATCAATTGCAGGAATGGATCTATGAGGTTAACCTTTGGAGACATGACTAGAGAAGTCAATGTCTTCCATCTAGGAAAACAACCCCGTGACATCGAGGACCAAACTTTTGAAGTAAACCAAATTGAGAACTTGACAAGTGAACACGGGGAAGAATTGGAATCAGAAATGGAGATTGACTTCGAGTTAGAGTCTGATGACTTTAATCTCGATCAGGTGGTAGATTCTGCCGTGAATTGGGCTTCAAACCCGATTTCACCAACTATGGAGCCAACAGATTTGACTAGTCCTTCTAGTGAGCCTTCCTCTTCCTTAGAATTGAAAGCCCTTCCTGCGCATCTCAAGTACGCCTATCTAGGCGAACAAGAGACCTTTCCCGTCATCATTGCCTCCCATTTAAATGACGGGGAAGAAAAAGATTTGAAAGATATTCTAAGAAAACATAAGGAAGCCATCGGGTGGACTATGACTGATATCAAGGGATTAAGTCCAACCATCGTTCAACACCGCATCCATCTCAATGAAGATGCCACACCCAAGAGAGACCCGCAGCGTAGGTTAAACCCTATAATGCAAGAGGCTGTTCATGCTGAAATCATAAAACTCTTAGACAATGGGATAATTTATCCCATTTCGGATAGCCAATGGGTCAGTCCTGTCCACGCAGTCCCAAAGAAATCTGGTTTCACCGTAGTGAAAAACGAGAACAAAGAGTTGGTTCAAACTCGACTTCCCACGAAGATTCGAGTTTGCATTGACTATAGGAAACTAAATGCTGCAACTCGTAAGGACCACTTTCCACTTCCCTTCATTGATCAGATGCTTGAACGTTTAGCGGGTCACGAGTACTACTGCTTCTTGGACGGTTACTCGGGCTATAACCAGATCCCTATCGCTCCTGAGGACCAAGAAAAGACCACGTTTACCTGTCCATTTGGGACATTTGCTTATCGTCGAATGCCATTCGGCTTATGCAATGCCCCAGCAACGTTTCAACGTTGCATGTTGAGTCTTTTCTCTGACATGGTAGAGCGCTTCTTAGAAATCTTCATGGATGATTTCTCCATCTACGGAGATTCATTCACTCAATGTCTCCACCATCTTGAACTCGTCACGTTGTGCTGAAAAACATTTGACACTAAACTGGGAGAAATGCCACTTCATGGTGAAACATGGAATTGTCTTGGGTCATGAAATATCCAAGAAAGGAATAGAAGTGGATAGAGCCAAAATCGAGGTTATTGCTAAGCTTCCCATGCCCAAATGCGTTAAGGACATTAGATCCTTCCTAGGACACGCTGGTTTCTACCGTAATTTATCAAGGATTTTAGCAAAATTGCTAGGCCCTTGACTAATCTGTTAGCTAAGGATGTGTCCTTCACTTTCGATGCTGACTGCATCACTTCTTGGGAGAAGCTTAAGAGAGAGCTGATTTCTGCACCAATCATATCTGCCCCGGATTGGTCTAAGCCGTTTGAGATTATGTGCGACGCTTCTGATTTTGCCATAGGCGCTGTCCTAGGACAACGTACTGATAGCAAGCAGCATGTGATCTACTACTCTAGTAGGACTCTCAATGACGCTCAACTGAACTGCACTACGACCGAGAAGGAATTCTTGGCAGTAGTGTTTGCCTTAGAGAAGTTTCGTCCCTACCTACTAGGGTCCAAAACCACCATCTTCACCGATCATTCTGCACTTAGGTATCTCATGATGAAGAAGGATGCCAAGGCCCGACTCATTCGTTGGATCCTCCTTCTTCAAGAATTTGATCTCGAAATTCGAGACAAGAAAGGTGTAGAAAATGTCGTTGCTGACCATCTCTCACGGATTCCCAATTCTCCATGCAACGAATTACCCATCAATGAGGATTTTCCTGATGAACATCTCTTAGCTATCTCTAGGGAACCTTGGTTTGCTGATATAGTGAACTACTTAGTCACAAACCAAACTCCGTCTCATTGGTCCAAAATGATGTTTACCGATTCTTATCCCAAGTTCGGTATTTCTTTTGGGAGGAACCATATCTTTTCAAGTACTGTTCCGACCAAATTATTAGGAGATGCATTCCCGATGAGGAGGTTAGGAGTGTTCTGTCCTTTTGTCACGAACTTGCATGCGGTGGACACTTTGGTCCCCGCAAGACAGCTGAAAAGGTGTTACAAAGTGGGTTTTATTGGCCCACTCTGTTCAAGGATGCCTATGAATATTGCAAGACGTGCCCTAGATGCCAAATGGTAGGTAGGATCTCACCTCGAAATATGATGCCCCTCAACCCAATTCTAGAAATAGAACTTTTTGATGTTTGGGGCATCGACTTTATGGGTCCATTTCCTAACTCATTGGGAACCAATACATATTGGTTGCTGTGGACTACGTGTCCAAGTGGGTAGAAGCCATTCCGTGTAAAACTAATGATAACAAAGTTGTCATAAAGTTTCTGAGAGAGAACATTTTTTCCCGCTTCGGAACCCCTCGTGCTATCATCAGTGATAATGGCACCCACTTTTGCAATAGATCTTTTGAAGCCCTTATGCGAAAGTATGCCATAACTCACAAGTTGTCCACACCATATCATCCTCAAACCAGTGGGCAAGTTGAGGTTTCAAATAGACAAGTCAAACTTATATTGGAGAAAACTGTGAACCAAAACCGGAAAGATTGGTCCTTAAAACTTGTTGATGCTCTATGGGCCTACAGGACCGCTTTCAAGACGATTTTAGGAATGTCTCCCTATAGGTTAGTCTATGGCAAACCTTGTCACTTGCCCGTTGAGTTAGAGCACCGAGCCTTATGGGCAATCAAGCAGTTGAATTTCGATTTGACTAAGGCCGGTGACCTTCGGAAATTACAAATTTCCGAATTGGAGGAATTGAGAAATGAGGCCTATGAAAATGCTAGGATCACTAAAGATAGAGTGAAGATTTTCCATGACAAGCACATCATAAGAAAAACCTTTGTCCCTGGTCAAAAAGTCTTACTCTACAATTCTAGGCTTCATCTTTTCCCAGGAAAATTGAAATCACGATGGACTGGGCCATTCGTTGTAAAGACCGTGTTTCCACACGGCGCAGTTGAGATCAGTGACCCCAAGAATGGAAATGACTTTAAGGTAAATGGTCAACGCCTTAAACCTTTCTTGGAATCGGTGCCGGTAGATGAAACGGTAACGGTAATGGGTCTTTTTGACCCAGTGTATCAATAACTTTCCTCCTTTCCATTTTATTTCATGCAATTATACATTTCTTTCATACATTGGGGACAATGCATGAGATAAGTGTGGGGGAGGGTTCTAACATAGCTGAAAAAAAAAAAAAAAAAGAAAAAAAAAGAGAAAAAAAATGGATATATAAAAAAAAAAATTTTTGAAAAAGGGTAGACAATATTTTGATATATTTTTTGTAAGTATTTAAGTCAATTTTAAGGAATAGGAGAATCATAATTAGGATTTCTTTCACTTGGTCAAAATAAGATAACTTGTTTGATTTTTAGGGTTAGGAAGAAAATCTGGGAAAGTAATTTAGTCTTGATATTTACCTTGATGACATATGCACACAAAATACACTTACACACTTAGGGTTTGAAAACAGAGACTCTTATGCCTTATATATAAAAAAAAAAAAAAAAGAGTCTAATTATTGAGTAGCTAGGTGCTTTGGCCTAAGCAAGCCTTAGTATTTATGCAAAAGATAATTAGACAAGTTTGAAAAAAAAAAAAAAAAAAGTATTCTCTGATTAAGCTGGGTACTTATGCCTCAGGAAGCATAAGTATTCACGCCTAAAAGGGTACCTCGTATAAATAATGTGTATCCTCTGATTAAGCTGGGTTTTTATGCCTCAGGAAGCATAAGTATTCACGCCTAAAAGGGTTACATAGTATAAATAAAAACCTTGGTTTCGTGGCCTTATCTGCTCGGGTGTTTAGGTCCTTAGGGGTGTTTTCTCACCTGGTGCCCTAAAACCGTCTGGTTTGGGTGTCACCGACTGAAAGCTCGTTACATGGGCAGATTAGAAAGCCTAATGAAATGGAGAAATAAAAGTTCACAATAAAATAAATAAATATGAGGCATAGGAGTTAATGTTGAAGAACCCTTAGTAAACTTCACAGTCACGATGGTGCATACGACTCAGGGTAAATTAATAGACTAGATGAGAAGTACAGTTTGACTCCTTACTTTAATTGACAACATGTTTTTGAATGGAGACTAAGTTTAGGAATGAAAATTTTGATATTCCTATAACTTATAGATTACTTAAACTCTCACAAATATACTTCAAATATTTTCGCCTTCCATAAAAAATAAAAAAATTAAAAAAAAAAAAAAAAACTTTTCGAAAATACTAACCTTGTCTCTTCCTTTTTGGATTTTGTGGGTGTAATCCGCTGAAAACCCTCACGAGACAAAACTCGTCCTCTAGGGGTGACCTAGAGGTTTAACGGCTTGTTGCACATGCTCAGTGCAATCGAGTGACCTGCGAAAGTGGTCTAATAATTGATTCAAGTCAGTCTAACGTTTTGCTCGAGGGCGAGCAAAAGATAAGTGTGGGGGTGTGATTTGTCACATACATTGCATACATGTTGTCACTTTACCATACTTATTTGCTAATAAATGATATTAATAAGTGTCTTTTTCTTTGCTAAATGTAGGCCCAAATGCTCAAAGAAATAAATGAGGAACAAGCCCAAAAGCCCATTTTATTCTGAATTAATTCAGAATAAACTCGAAGTGAAGAAATCTGGGCTATCAAAGGGTTGAGAAAATCTCTCCCTAAATCGAGGAATCGAAGCCAAGGAAATCAAAAGCTGATTCAGTCAGCGGTTGAAGCAGCAACAAGGAAACAGGCTGAAGATACGAGCTCCCCTTCAAACCAGGAAAGCCCTCACTCTTGGTGTGGCCACCTGGCCACACCAAGGCCGCGGAAACGCGGCAAAAGCCGCGTTTCTGCGGCCTAACAACTTCAGTTGGGGGAGCGTTTGCTCCCCCAACGTTCCCGGGATCCTGATTTTGGGGTTTTTGGCTATAAATACCTCGTTCAGCAAGGGAAAAAGGAGCGAAGACTAGGATTAAACTTTGCTTTTATTTTCTTAGGATCTAGGTTCTTTGTTAGCTAGAATTCAAGTTGTAATCTTGCTTTTTAAGTTGTAATCCAGTTTCAAAAACTTGTGAGAGAGAGGACAGAGAGCTTGTACTTGAAGGTTGAAGTGACAGCAATACAAAAGGACGAGCCGACTTCTCTTTCACTTGCAGTACGGTATGCTTGTTATTATGTCGTTGTGTTCTTCGTTTTCCATGAGTAACTAAACGCTTTTTCTGGGCTTGCTATCGGAATCTCTCTTGTTTTCTTCTCTTCTGTTTTTAAAAGAAAAATCCCGATGACTCATATGCATGCCTCCCTTAAAAGCCTTTCTCTTTGAAAGTGTTCTTGAAGGCACATGATGATGGGAATGGAAAGTTGAATTCACCGTTCTTTCTTGAACTTCTTGTGAATCTTTTTTAATTCATCCTTGATTCTTCGCGCTTTATGTTTTAACATCCGATTCCAACTCTTTCTCGAAGAAACAGAACTCAACCCTTCCACATCTTATGTGCTTTACTTAAAGCTTTCTAAAAAGAATTAACTTTAAGTTTTGCAATTGAACTTGAGGGACTAAATACTTTAAGAGAAGAATGGACAATTGAGTAGGAAGATAGTAAGCCCAGATTTGATTTCATATTATAAACAACATCACAACTCTTAAAGCTTTTTACAAATCACTTTCTCCAAATCCTTTTCTGAAAGTTGAAATTTCTCTTTTTCATCTCTTTTCCTTCCATTCTCTTTTTCTTAAAAAAATAACACACTTCGTTGTTTCTATTTACTTCACCGAAACGCTTCTATCGCATCCCTCCTCGTGGACTCGACCCGTTAGCCACAAGCTACACGGTACATTCTTAACTTTATTGGTTGTTTCATTTGTTTTAGCAATCAATACATAAAGAGAGCTAATTACCCCCTGATATTGTATCCTGTAATTGATTGGTTTAATAAAAACTTTCCCTTCTGCCCGAGGACGTAGGCAAATTACCGAACCTCAGTAAATCTTGTGTTATCGCTTTGTTCTTTATTTGCTTTGTTTTTTTTGTTGACGATTATTCTCTGGTGCATCTTTACTCTGACGCTGGTGGTTCCACAAATTGTGGGTGATGGAACTATGCTAAAGAATTTCTTCTTTGAGCGGTAACAACATAATTAGTTACATGTATAAAGTTCTATACTGTTTGTTGATGCAAATCGATTAAGCATTAGACATGTTCATTTATTTAATTTTAATTTGGGCTATCTTTGAAGCTTAGCTATCTTCATGTTCAGTTAGTTAACTGAGCTAAAAAATTTCTTCAAGCTCCATTCATTTAAGGGTTAAATTATGTGAATCACCATGAATTTTCGGCCATCTTCAAAAAAAATTCATGAACTTTCAAAAATACAATAAATTGCCACAAAATTTTTCTATAATTCTCAAAAATACTACCGTCCCTCAATCAAATATTAGAAACCTTCGCGTGAATATGATACGAAATTTCATAGCTTATGTGTATTTTAATCATAAAAATAATCACAAGATATTCACGTAACCACTTTCTGAATGTTGGATTGATGGATGGCAGGTCTTTTGAAAATTAGTGGGAAAAATTGTGGTAATTTATTTTCTTTTTAAAAGATCATGGCGATTTATTGTAAATGTAAAAATTCATTGTAATTCTATGGAACTACTCTTCGTTTTAGGTTACTATAAACGAGAGTTAGGTTCTTTGAGGAATGTCCAACTGGCCAAGTCGGGTCCGGGCCTCGAGTTATCTTTGGTTCATTTTCATTTAGGCTAGGCCCAAGAAAAGATTTTGTTCAAAGGCTAAACCAAAATGTACTATCTGGATTCAACCCAATTTCCCGCCCCACTAAAACAAGCCCAACCCATTTTCAGTCTGAAAATTGAAAGGAAGTCGATTCTGGGGCTGTTTGGTTAGGGGTGAAAGTGAAGAAGTGAGAAAATGAGAAGTGGTAATAGTTTCCTTTGGACCTTGAGAATTAGTTAGCAAGTTTTTCAGTGTTTGGATATTATTGGAAAGTGTGATTTGAAAAATGTTATGTCTTTTTTGGTGTTTGGATGATAATGTGGAGGTGTAAGTGAACAATTTAACCACAAATTTAACTACAAAATAATATTAATACTAAAAATTAATTAAGAACTGTAATTAGAATGCAAGTGAGATTTATATGATCACAAAATGCACTATTTTGTGTTACAACTTATTAAAAATGAGATTTACATGACCACAAAATTAATCGCAACATCATGAAAGGGAGAAAATGATTGTTTAAAAAGAAAAAAGAAAAAATTTCTCCTATACTGTTAAATAGATTAACTTCCCAATCAATCTCTTATACTGTCCATACAAGTAGATAATTGTTATCACATCATAAATTCATATTTGCTTCTATTGGAGTGCTAGCAGGTTTGTACTCCAACATGTCAGTTTCCTCAAGGAGATCAAGAGTATACTTTCTCTGAGATAGAAGTAAACCATGCTTTTGATAAGCAACTTCAATACCAAGAAAATATCTTGGTTTTTCTATATCTTTCGTCACAAAATACATTTGGGATACTCCTTTATTTCTGCTAAGGCCACAGGGTCATTCCCAGTTAGTAAAATGTCATCAATATACACAACCAATATCACTGAGCAAACTTAGTACGACGAATAAATACTCAGTGATCTGAATGACGAGCAAATCAATACTAGAGATAACCATGCTGAACTTCTCAAACCACGCCCTTGGACTCTGTTTGAGTCCATAGATCACTTTCCTAAGTCTACAGACAGTATTCTCCCCTTGAGTAATATACCCTGAAGGTTGCTCCATATAAACTTGCTCCTTTAAGTCCCCATAGAGAAAGACATTCTTGACATCTAGTTGAAATAAAGGCTACTCCATATTAACAACAGAAAACAGATTTCGAATAGAGTTCAACCGAGCAACTGACAAAAAAATCTCAAAGTAGTCCACGCAATATGTGTGACTATATCCTTCGGCAACAAGCCTGGCCTTATACCTATCCACTGAACCATCAGGGCGATGCTTCAAGGTATAGACCCATCGACAACCCACAACATCTTTGGGTACAGAGACCAACTCCCAAGTCCCTTGAGAAATAAGAGCATTCATCTCCTCATTCATAACCCGCTTTCAGGTAGGTACCAATACAGCATCCTCATACGACGTGGGTAAAGATACAGAGGACAAAGGCAAGGTAAACTAGCGAAAAGAGGGAGTAAGACGATCATATAAAACAAAATGAGAAATAGGATGATGAGTATAAGACTGTTTACCTTTGTGGAGAGGGAGGGCAATAGGAACCCAAAATTAGAGGAAGATACTGACGACTGAGGAGGTGGACTTTCCATTGGAGAGGAGGCGGTCGGAACCGGTTCAGAGGTAAGAACGTTTTGCTGATGAGTGTAGATATATCTGAAATCTTTTTTTCGATGTGGCTTTGCTGCAGGTGGCACTGTACTGTCTTTTAATAACACCGTCAAAGAGACATCATGGGTAACAATAGGTGCAGGTAAAGGAACAGACGGTGAAAGAGAAATAAACTCCGATGCAATAACTGGACCTTGTGGAGAAAAAGTAGGGAACTGATTCAAAAAATGTGACATCAGCTGTCATAAAAATACTTTCTAATTGATGGACTATAACACCGATATCCTTTTTGAGTTCGAGAATATCTAACAAAAACACATTTTATAGATCTAGGAGACAATTTATCCAGAACTGGAGACAAATCCTGAACAAAATATGTACAACCAAAAACACGCGGAGGAGCTGAGAAGATACTGTTACCAGGGTATAGACATGAAAAAAGGATTTTACCATAAAAAACTGAGGACATTCTATTAATCAAATGACAGGCGCTTAACACTGCATCATCCCACAAATACTTCGGAACATGCATATGAATCATCATGGTTCGACCAACATTTAGGATTTGTCTGTGTTTGCGTTCTGCAATACCATTCTGTTGGGATGTATGAGAGCAAGATGTTTGATGAATAATCCCATTCTTAGAACAAAAAATAGACACATCATTTTTCATATATTTTAGGGCATTGTCAGTACGAAGCACACAGATAGAGGTAGAAAATTGAGTTTTTATTTCATAATGAAAAAGTTTGATGACACCAGAAACTTCATATCTCTCTTTTAGCAAATATAACCAAGTCATACTGTTCCTCAATATAACCAAACTATAATAAAAAAATTAGACTTCATCAAGGGCATCAGTTTTGATTGTTAAAGAATTGGAGAAAAGGAAAGTAAAGTCCATTGATTAAAACAGCTCGAAGCGGAAGCATAAGAAATTGAAGATTAAACAGAAATCAGAAATGTTTCTCTTCTCTTTTAGAGAGCTAGCAGAAGTTTCAGTTTCAGTTGGCACAAACTCTAAGCTCTATTCATTCATGAAATTTCTTATATGCATAATGCAAATTCAGGGAACTTTCTAATCAAGAACTTAGAATAAGTAAAAAAAAAAAAGAAAAGAAACATAAACATATAATCAATTAAATTCTATATAATAAAATACATAAATAAACAGACCTGCTGAAAGTTTTAGTCTGTATGTGAGGCACGACTAGATGATCCAAAGGACATGCTTTTATTCATGATATCTGGTGATGTAACAAGTAATTTTACTAACTGTAGCATATTATTCATTAAATGAAATGACCTAATTAACTATTCTCAGTTGGGAAAGGGAAATAACATGACAAAATGAAGACCAGTGGAGGAATATCTTTAATGAACAGTGAGTATACTTTTGACTCATTTTCTCCACCGAACTAAAAGAAAGTGGGGCAAAGAATTTGAACCAAATGGAACAAGATCGGCATGATAAATATGCTGGTTTTGTTCGTAGGTGTTCCACAGTTCTGTGTCTTAATTTGAATGAAAGTCGTTACATATGGGATCGATTTTCCAACTTACTACTCCTAAATTGTTAGGATTGTGATGTGAATACGTCGTAAAGGTTGATTAATATCAGATTTGGCAATTTCTTTTTCTCGATCTGTTTTGAGTCCGAGTTGGATTCAAGTTTCCTTTATTATTGAAAGTGTTTTGAGTCCGAGTTGGATTCAAGTTTCTTTTATTCTAATTGAAAGAGTTTGTTTAGGAATAGGAGAGTTCCATGGTTTATAAATAACCCCTTAAGGGTAGCCTTCAATGTATTCCAAGAGAATCCCATGAATTTGTAATTCCTAAGGGTGTAATTCATCTAGATGAGAAATTCGTGAGAGAAACTTAACCACAAGGGTTCGCTGTTCTTGGCGGCCATCAAAGGCTTGTAACTTCTCAGCGTGAGGTGTAAGTAATTTTTAATATACTCCCTCAAAATTTTAATAAAGTTTCTCCCCTTCTCTTGTGGATGTACACACGATCTGTTTGATCGGTGGAACCACATTATATTGTGTATTGGTTTTCTATCTATTTTAAAATATCTTCTTCTCTTCTTCAAGTTGCCTTAGTAGATCTTGTGGTTCGTATCCGCTGCGCCGCCCCAGTTGATCCGATCGTGGGGACGTCCTCTCCTGAAATTACAAAAATTGGTATCAGAGCATAAATATTGTTTCCCAATAGTTGGTATCAGAGCAAGGTAACTTGAAGATGTCTGTGATCAAGTTTGATATTCAGAAGTTTGATGGCGTCATCAATTTCAGCAGGTGACAGATTAGGATGAACGTCATCCTTACCCAGAGCGGGTTGAAAAAATCATTACTCGAGAGGGAGAAAAAGCCTTAAGACATGAAGGAAGAAATGACAGGAGTTGGATGAGAAAGCCTTAATAGCTATTCAGCTTTGCTTGGCGGACGAAGTGTTGGATGAGTTTCTTATGGAGAAAACAGTGTCCTCGTTGTGGGAGTAACTTCATGACCACTATCTGAAAAAGTCATTGGCGAATTGGTTGATTCTGAAACAGCATTTATTTCTTCTCGGTATGCATTGAAGTACACCTATTAAGTCTCACATTGCAGAATTTTTCTCTATATCAATGTTCTAAATAAGATGGAGGTTAAGATAGAAGATGAGGATCAAGTACTTATATTACTGTGTTCTTTACCTTCTTCATATAAGAGTTTTAGGGAAGCTATCATCTATGGAGGTAAGTCAACAATCAAGGTCAATGAGGTCAAGGAGCATCTACTCAACAAGGACAAAATTGATACCTAGTTGATGGGTGAGTCTCATCATGATAATTTCGGGCAAGTTCATTATTCAAGGGAGAAGAGTAATAATGGAAGTTTCACAGGTCACTCAAAATATAAAAATTTGACGTGCAATTATAGTCACAAGAAAGGGCACATTAGATCTGAGTGTTGGCTATTCTCGGACTTGGACGTATTCAAATCAAGGGGGAGATTGTTAGGATTATGACGTAAATACGTCGTGAAGGTTGATTAATGTCCGATTTAGCGGTTTCCTTTTCTGGATATGTTTTTGAGTCCGAGTTGGATTCAAGTTTCCTTTATTCTGATTAAAGGTGTTTTGAGTCTGAGTTGGATTCAAGTTTTCTTTATTCTAATTGAAGAAGTTTGTTTAAACTAGGAGAGTTCTATAGTCTATAAATAACCCGTTAGGGTGGCCTTCAATGTATTCTAAGAGAATCCTATGAATTTGTAATTCCTAAGAGTGTAATTCATTTAGGTGAGAAATTCGTGAGAGAAGCTTAGCCACAAGGGTTCGTTATTCTTGGCGGCCATCAAAGGCTTGTAACTTCTCAGCGTGAGTTGTAAGTAATTCTTATTCTACTCTCCTAAAGTTTTAATAAAGTTTCTCTCCTCTTCTCCTGTGAGATGTACACACGATCTGTTTGATTGGTGGAACCACGTTATATTGTGTGTAGGCTTTCTATCTACTTTGAATTATTTTCTTCTTTTCTTCAAGTTGCCTTAGTAGACCTGTGGTTCATATCCGCTGCGCCGCCCTAGTCGATCCGATCGTGAGGACGTCCTCCCTTGAAATCACAGAAATTGGTATCAGAGCACACAGGTTGTTTCCCGACACTAGATATCATAGTTAGGCCAATTCGATGATAACTGTGACCTCATACCTCACAGATGTCATTGGTACATTAAGAATAAATGGGTTCACCAACAATAAGTGAATAACTCATCTTTAACCATCAGATTTTATGAACACAATGCTTAATATAATTGAGTATATCTCTTGATTAATCTGATGAACCTTATCCATTATTGTTTACCTAAAATTCCTACAAAGCACAAACACTTCAAATAGGTGTCGTGTTCTTGTGGAAGACCGACTTTTGCATGGCACTTGCCTGACACGTGTCAAACACTCGAAATTGTGTAAGATAATAAAAAAGACTATAAATTGTATGTTGGAGCTGTGTCGCTTTAAACAAAATCTAAAGATCACATGTCGGACATCTTAGAGCCGCATGTTGCTTAAACGAATATGAAATAAAGGCCGCTCTGACATAAGCAAAGGGTACATTAAAAATATCTAGCAAATTTGGTGAGGCACTCATTAAAATTTTCAGGTTTTCTTATTTGATTTTCTTACTTTGTTAAACGATATGGGTTTAAATCATTGTGATTTAATTTACTTTCTATTTTACTTCTAATATAATAGATTGTCATTACTGATTTGTAAGATATGTAACTTCACACACAATCATTAGTCATGTCTCCATATCTTATTTTAAGAATTTGCATTGTCGTCACGTTGTCTATTATTCATACATGTGGCTGTGTCTATGTACCATAAGTAGGACAAACACGAATGTGGTGATATGGACATGACTTGAGACGCCACAGTACCATAAGTAGGACAAACACGAATGTGGTGATATGGACATGACTTGAGACGCCACACGAACAGAGAAAATTCAAAAATGGCGAAGAAAACAACAATGACACGCTAAGTGTCATGCATGATATGTGTGTTACACACGCTAGGCAAACTTCACCTAGAAATGCCCATGCTCCATAGGTCTTTACTAACAAAGATGAGACTGCTACAACTAGTGAACTCATTATGCTACATAGATCTGTCTCCCTTAATGACTCCAATTTTCTTCTCTAAGAAAGAACTCAATTGACCACAAAATTGTTAAGTATGTGCTCATGCTTTCAGAGAGAACTTAATTGGCTTCACAATAGACATGTTTGTTGCTTCAAAGTTATTTATCAGGGAAAATCCATATTGCAAGTGTGGGTATAATTACCATTCTCAGAGTTTTGAGATGAAATCCTTTTATGGAGAGAAGAATTGATAACTGAAAGGACATTCAGATTTGACCCTTGGTATTAGGTAGAAGTCAAAAGACAAGGTTTAGCTGAAATTATTCTGTGATGATTAGGCATGGCTGCTGTAGCTAGGTTTATTGTGGGACAATTTGCAGATTCTCAGTTACCATAATAAGCAAACTGCGAATGCAAAGGGTTGTAAACTTGTATATTTCTTATGGATACATACAAAGGTGAAAGGTGGAAGGCCAATTCATGTAGACTTAGCTTGGGAACACATCCAGCCACTATTTCCTAGTTTGAGTGGGGAAATATGATCAGAAAGACCAAGTTTATGTTCATAGATAATGTATATCCCTCTTTAATGAATATCTACAAATGAACTAACCTGGTTGCAAACAGGTAGGACCTAAGTTGACTAGCATGGGTATGAAAAAAATGGAGATTATTCTTAAACGCTACTTAATATGTCTCCAGAACAAATCAAAAATAAATGATAGGGTGGGGAAAAAGGAGTTGTGTGCTTACAAAGGAGTTGGAGGATGTTGGCTGCAGCAATGAATAAAACAACAACCCTCGCTCCCTGCATGCACCCAAAGACCAATACATCACCCACCAATTGGAAGAACTATTGTGTTCTGCCACATAAAATAGACAAAAGTAATGACACACAACTTAAAGCCTTTAGACCATGCGGCAATGGGACAAAAACAGGCGCAAGTTTCAGAAAGTAACTATTATGGTAAAACTTTTGGATACATTAATTGGGTACATGGAGAAACACAGTACACTAAACAGATACTAGAAGAGAAACACCAGATTTTATATTTCTGTACCCTGGCAATGTCTTTGGCAGTTGCAAGAGATCATTTGTCATCCATTAGATCAATTGGTAGGCAACATTTCTTCCAGGATAAAGAGGCTTTCTGATTGATAACTCTGCACAATAAAACAAAATATTCAAGATACTATTGAAGGTGTATGCTGCAGGGAACTCGAATATAAAACAAAATAAATATACATATATAAACAACTTGATGATAGTTATTTTTACCAAATAAACGGTCATAAACTACCATCTAACAGGTTAATGCAATAACATAGAAAATAAGCTTCAGGTGAAATATTTAATTAGCTTATAAGAAAAGAGGAAAGATTGACAGAATTTACAAAAAAAAAAAAAACCATGATATTTCAGTACATAACTAAAGAACCAGTGGTGTGCGTTTTGGCACTCCCTAAGATTGTGTTTGTCTTTGTGTTAAATTAGAGTAGTAGAAATTATATTTGCTGAATCCTAGTTCTCTTTTAGATTTTCATATTGGTAAATCTTCGCAACTTCTTTTAAAGAGTACTGTTGAATTGTTCAATTTTTCAGTCCTTAGCATGTGTTGAAAAGACAATAAGACATGAGGTATAAGATTGTAAAAATGTCACCAGCAATCTCACTAAAAGGTGACAGGGTATACTAACAATCCTCCAAAAGTATTTTCTGTTTAAAAAAAAAAAACTCGAGTATCTTAAATTTAATAAATGTCTTTTCAAGCCTGTGACAGAGTCAAAATTATCGAAAACACAAAATACCATCTACTACATCCTAATTATCCTGAAGTACCATTGGAAACGTAAATTCCTGATCTGGACCTTAAAACAGTTCCTCCCTTCTAAGACACCAAGTAGGAATATTTTTGGATCATGTGATTATATCTGAATCCTACAGATCAGATTAAGAATCTCAAAATCCAATCGACTTGGGATTCAACTCGGAACATTCTCACAAAATAAAGATGGAAAGACATACAAAACAACCAAACCAATGAATTGACCTCAAGCATGATATTTTCAAGAATGACTCTGAAAATTTTATAATCTAACCATAGGTGTGATCGATTTAGGCATTAAATATCAATCATACTAGAAGAAAAGTTCATGTTGGAATTCTAAAAGATGTAAGGAGTACATTTTTGTTTCCATTCACGCTATCAACTATAAATCAAATTATAAATACTAATTGCACTAAATTTCCGCATTATGAAGCACCCAATGTTCTAAGTAGCAATCGAACTACTTAAAGCAAACAAGACAAATATCAAATACTAAGCAATCGCTAATAGAGTAACACGTTAATAACGAAACAGAGTCACAATCTACCAAATATATAATTTAAGGCATCAAGTTTAAACTTCAAAGAATCGAACTTTAATGCTAACAAGAATCGGTCATAAAGATACTCATCTTTTCCTGTGAAGTCTCCAAAATGCGGATTGTATGTCGCAAGGTTTCATCTCCAATGTGGTTAATGCACCTCTTGGTTGGCTGTTTCTCATTACTGCAGAGAGAAGTCTTCGGACTCTGTACATCTATTCCCAAAGTTCTTCCCTACTGCTCTTACCTTATAAAACTGAAATTCGCAAATGGCACATTGTTTGTTGTTTGGTTTGCAGGCTTTGGAGCATCACTGTCTCCAAATACTCTCCACAGACGGAGTGTTTCATCTGGTGATAGAGTTGCCACCGTACACCCATCGGGGCTCTGAGCCATGAACAGAACACTTGAAGTATGGCCAGTAAGCACGGCTGTCTTGACCATCCTCGGATATTTCCAAAGAATCAGTTGGTTTTCTATAAACCCATGAGAACTCAACAATACCCTCTCATTCTTATTCCAAAGGAGGGAACATACTGGAGAGCCAGTAGCAACAGAGTTGAGACAAGCTCCTGTCTGTGTATTCCAGAACTTGATGCAACGGCCAGCGTCCCCTCCACCAGAAACGAGCAAATTCCTCTGAAACGGGCACCAAGCAAGGGCCTTGACAGTTGATGTATTCTCTTCGAACCTGTGCAGCCATTGGTGTTGATTTGGATTGTTGGAAGAGGCCATGGAAAGGTCCCATATGTGCAGCAATCCATCATCTCCTCCGCTGGCGAGCTGTTGTCCTGAGGCAGACCATTTCAGGCCGCAAACCTCTTCTTGATGTCCTCGGTATGTTTGGACGACATGGGATGGGATTCTCAGGTCATTGTTAACTATCCTCCCATCCATTCCCCCAGTTGTTAGCAGGTTGTTATCATTCCAAGAAAGCGACCCGACTAGAGATTCATGCGCCCCTCGCAAAGTCCTCAGCAAGCGCCCAGAGCTGAAATCCAGCAATTGTATGTCAGAAGAGTTCAACCCAAGGGCAATGTGCTGTCCATCGGGCGCCCAGCTGAGACTGGTGACGGGGCCAATCTCTTGGTCCACCGTCACCAACTCTGAAGGAGAGTTATTTGAGGCATTCCACAAGTAGACTGTATCAGAAAGCGCAACAGAGAGGATATTCCTGCTCCCCAGTCTAACAAGTTGAGACACAAGTCATCCAGCAAGCCTGTGCAAAGAAATGTCCTCTCTGGTGTTTGAGGAATACGCCACCGAGACTGCCTCTGCTGTTGGAGGGAAGCAGCATTGCAACTGAACTCTTGTTCAAGACAGGGCTTCTTCTTTGGTTTGTTCTTGAAAGAGAAAATGCGAGTCCTGTCCATCATCAGAACCTTTGCCAGGAGCTCTCTGTATGCCCCATTTGCTATTGATTGAGGAGGGCCATGATTCTCCTTGTTTTGCTGACTCCTTGGTTCTGTGAGTAGGTAATGGGCCATGTCAAAGTCCATTGCAGACCTATTCGGAATGAACCTGTCGTCGTAATCTCCAGAATGCCCATACCCAATTGGGTTCTCTTCGATGAGATTGAAAGAGGAATATCCCGTATCCATGGCTAAAATTTAGCAGCAAAATAAATCAAGAATAAGTAATTCTTGCAGCAACGAAAAATTAATTAGAAACCCTGCACAAAAGGAACCGTTAGCAAGCAAGCAAAACAAAGGAGACAAGAAAGAAACCAAATTAATAAGATAAACACGATCGCAGTGAGATTCTGGAAGCCCGTGAGCGAGCGTCTTCTTCCTTCTCCTCTTTCTTGATGATCGATCGATCACCGGAGCCAGAGAAACGAAGAAGCTGAATGCGATGATGATTTTCGATGGCGAGCGCTGATGTCGAGATGATGATGATGATGATGATGAGAGAGCAGCGAATTGAATTGAAATTGAAATTTGTGGGAGAGAATTGGAATTATAAAGGAAACAAAGTCTGAGTCGGTGGGGGTTTAATTCAAATTTTCTAATCAATCGCGTTGGTTCTACGCGCCGCGTGAAACGGGGGCTTTGCGCGTAAACTGACAGCTGCTTTAATTAGGGCTCCAATTATATTAATACACGTAATTATCACTTTTAACGCGGAAATAACATATCAATATCAATATAACTTGAAAAACTTAAAACAATGTATAATATTCTTTCGTTAGAATTACATATGTTTTAAAAAATAGAAAAAATTAAGTTATACAGATTTAAAAGTTAAAAATAATCCAATTTCTCATTATTGATGTTACTGTCATAATATAGAATTAAGTTAGATTTACAACACATTTTTCTTTACCTTCAATGGAAAATATTTGCTATTTTTTTATAAATATTTTAAAACTAATTTTATTACAATAATAATTTAGCAATAATTTTAGGTTCCAGGTGTGACATTGAGCTACAGTTTTAAATAGAATTGAAAAATAATTCCCATTCTCATCTCGTCTCCCTCCCTCTCTCCCCCATCCCCTCATCCCCTCTCTTCTCTCCAACTCCCTTTGATTATTTGAGAAACGTGGACAACACCATCATGGCAAGCATCAATGGAGAACTCAAAGTTGTTGATCCATGAGGGAGAGATCATATTCCGACACTCGCCCCCACCCTTGAGACGCTATGGCTGCCGCCCCTTCCTAAGTAAGAAACTCGTCATCGATAACAATGAAGACGAAGACGCAGAGGCGAGACTCGAATTGAAGAACCAAAGCTTGCAATTGAGGTTCTAGAGTGGAAGCGCTAGAGCAACGAAGAGGCTCTATTATCGTGGGATCGGAGGGTGTCTAGTCTGAATCCGATGACAGCAACATCAAGGGCTCCATCAAGTTTCGAAAGGGGTTGTTGATATCAAAAACTAAGGAAAGTGTGATATCTTTGATAATGTTTGTAGTCGAGAAAATTTGAAGAAGAATGTAGGTCAACAGCAGCTTAGAATTTTATGTTAGGTTGGTGGAGGAGCATTCTGATAGCAATGTGAAGGAGGAGTTGATAGAGAAATCCAATTCTTGGGACACTTATGAGATTAACGTGAAGAGGAGATTGAAAAAGCTAAAGCAGATGATCGCGGTGCCTGCCTTTTGCGCTGTGAGGAAAAAAAGATCATGTCTCAAGATTTCAATTCAGCATAGGACCTATAAGAGGCTTCTCTAGTGCAAATCGGCCGCGTAGGCGGGACCGTACCTCCTTGATACCTATGAGGTATGTCAGAGGTCTAATTTTTACAATTAAATTTGAGACGGTTTGTTTTAGAATTAAATTTTAAAAATTTTTAAAAAATTCTTGTGAAAACATTTTTTAATAATATTTAAAGGACATAACACATTAAAGGATTATAGGTAAAAAAAATATATAATAAATAACTAGATAAAAAAGAGTTTAGCAAAAAGAGGAAAGAAACATGTAGGATTTAAAAAAATAAGTTTATCAATAAAGTTTACTATTTTTTTAATAAATCAAATTAGAAAGAATGTTAATGAAGATTATTGGTTGATGTCCTGTTTTTTTCTAGTGGAAAATTTTCAAGAAATAATTTACTGTTACTTGTTTTGTAAAACTGTTGGAGTAATAAATATTCTAATAATAATTGTTAAATAATAAATACTTACCAAAGCGGTTATTACTTAACAATTATTTGAAACTTTTTTAAGGTATAGTTTTTATTATTGATGATTAAATTAAATAGAAGTTAATTATTAGGGAAAATCAATCTCAGACGCAGGGCGGTGGAAAATTCTCCAAGGACTTTCCCACGTGCACAAAAATTGCAATGAATGCACAATCAATATCACAGCAAACACACAGAAATTTACGTAAAAACTCAAAAGAAAAAATCACGGGGGAGAGAGAAATTCTATTTTAATCTGAAAGAATTACAAGCAGTGATCAGTGGATCTGCGATTACAGGTGTGCTAGAGTTTTTGTTCTCCAACCTCCTTCTCGTTAGAGAAGAAGTGTAACGCCCCGATCCCAAGGATACGGAGACGTTATGGCGACGTACGTACGCGAGGTGAAAACACGCTCACGCGTACGTTAAGCCTCAGTACATTACATTACCTCTATATAGTCATGAGGTCCAGCATGAAAGAAGTACAAGAATACCTGCAGAAAGAGATCAGCGATCATAACAGATACGAAAACTGATAAAAATACGATAATAGAAATAAAACACAACGATACCTATGAATAGGCCTGATGAGGAATCTCCTATGTGACTCCAAGACACATCTCTGATACTACGGTAACTCGGATCTCAGACCTGGGCACGCAAACCCAGGGTCGTCAGAAAGCGACCTAGTGAGTGGTAAAATGAAGGAGGCAGTAATATATACTATAGTAATACACGCACGATAATAATATATAATACATAATGTGGGACTAGTGATACCATATAATAAGGATGTAATAAGCAGTAGATACATATAAACATGT
This sequence comes from Agave tequilana, assembly GCA_038442645.1. Classification (NCBI taxonomy): domain Eukaryota; kingdom Viridiplantae; phylum Streptophyta; class Magnoliopsida; order Asparagales; family Asparagaceae; genus Agave; species Agave tequilana. Next base: position 210,953 of record JAVJIF010001960.1, read on the forward strand.
AAGCAAGAGAAATATATAAACATGTCATCTTTTAATACCATCCCTAAACCGGTATATCATCTGGTCATGTTTGTAGTCGTCTAGTGGTGACGTGATAGAAGTGAACATGCAGGTGGGCATATGCTACCTAACCAGTATACGGTGTGGTGCACAAACAGTAATGATGTATGCAAGGTATACAGAAAATAGAATATATGCGCATATGCATAAATAGTATGCCACTACAGAAAGAGTAACATGTATCGGTTAGAGTAACAAAGTATACATGTGCATGAGTAGTAGGTCACTACAGAAAGTGTAACAGGAAACAGGTATAGTATCAATGTACACATGTAACATGATAGCAGATAAATGATCAGGAACAGTAACAAGTAGTAAACATGTATCACGCAAGTCATGTTATTTATACAATAGTAGCAATCAGTACCATCTGTTATTTTAATCAATCTCTTCCAGTGTCCAATACCACTGGCAGTTCATACTGGAGCCCGCACTCCAGTCGAACCCATCCGACATGGCCTACGGGTACCATTATCCAAACGAGAGAGTGACCAAATAACAAGTGTTCCCGACGTCACTATTGTGTATACTGTTTTATTATGTTATTGGAAACTCATGGTCGAGGAGTTCTTATCGGGTGGGTGTATCCCGTACATACCCGGGACAACGGCCTTATCAGATCCCTGGCTGCTGAGACCAGGGCCAGCCCGCTAGAGCTGTAACATGTAACATGAGTAACAGATGGTAGCCAGCACTACCCCGTCCCCTGCAGTGGGACGAACAATGGATCCAGGCATCCACCCGATATGATCTAATCAACCGTCAAGTCTCCCCCATACCCCAGTTAACTTTATGATCTGATATGTCAAGTATACAATGTAACAAAACAGTTACAGTACATGATACGGGTAACATGATAACAGGACATGAGCTCGGTTGATAGCATAGAACAATATAACGGGAAACGGGAACAATATAACGGGAACAATATAACGGGAAATGGGAACAATAGATGTGGGATTTCCACATATCGCATATCAACAGCTCTCATGTCCAGTAACGGGAAATCCATATCAGTAACAGGAAATAATCATATAACATGCATACAGTAATATGGAACAATAATACATGTAGCATGAACCGGGATCCATATGACAAGAATGGAGAAACCCTACATGCATGTGTGACAGTAATCAGTGTATTCCATGTAATGATGATAACAGTAATACATGTAATATGCATGGTGATCCATATGACGAGAAGATAGCAACAACACATGCATGTACACTTGTATGGTGAGCATCTGTAGCAGTGCTGTCTGTGTAACAAGTATCCGTGAAGTGGTGTATGTAGTGTGACGGGTCATAGTATCGGTGCAACATGTACATGTAATAACAATGGTCATGTACGGTGAACTACATTATCCGTGTAATGAAATCCGTGGTTCACTAGTACATGTCATACTAGTGGTCAGTGTATAATGGAATATTATGTCTAGTGAACTACCGTAGCCGTGTAAATATGATACCAGTGCATGAAATATAGTTAGATAACTGTTATATAGACTATCTGAAATAATAGTGTCCATGAATATGGTGTCAGTGGTCCATGAACATAACCTAATAGGCATCCAGTGTCACTGGTATAAGGCATATTCTAAGTACAGTATTGTCTATAGGTTATTTTACCGGTATCATGTTTTATTTAACTAAAGCACCCAAAGTCCATCAATATGATAAATAAAAACAATTTATAAAATAAAAACACTCACAAACTGGCTATAGGCCTGTAGCTCTCTTTCCCACGATCACAACAGATCTAGAATCGCCCGAACCGGAGTCCGGATGCTCCAGATATCGCCCGAATACTAAAAATAATAAAATGGGGTTAAAAATGTAATAACAATATTTAAATGCAAATAATAATAGGAGCAGGGGGTTTTCTGTAAATATACCTTTATTGGGTTTCGGATGCGGGTTTGGCTCATAACGGTCGGGTCCGATCCACAACCCAAAACTTTAAGTTAAATGGGTATTTGGGTTAACGGGTTTAAGGGTTTGATTAACCCATTCGGGTTATTGGGTTTGGGGTTTTACCCAACCCAACAAGGGTTATTGGGTTTGGGTTTTCCCCCAAACCCAACAACAGAATACAGCAGCAGCAGCATCAAGCTGCTGCTGTGCTGCGAGGGCCGGCCGGCCAGCTTCGCTGGCCGGCGGCGGCGCCCGGCCTGCCAGCGGCGATCCCGGCCGCCGGCGGCGGTTCGGGCTCCGGCCCCTAGCAAGAGAGAGAGAGAGAGGGTGAGAGAAAGATGGGACTTTGATAGAAGAGAGAGAGAGATGGGGCAGGGGCTGGCCACCGCCAGCCCCGCCGGCGCCACCTCGCCGCCGGCGAGTCCGCCCGCCGGCGGCGGCTACCAGGGGACGAGAGAGAGTGGGGGAGAGAGAAAAGAGATGGAAAAGGAAGAAGAACAGGAAAAAGAGAAGAAAGAAAAGAAAGAAGAAGAAGAAGAAAGGAGAAAAGAGGAGGGGGCAACTGCCGTTTGGGATCGCCGGCCACCGGCGGCGTGCCGGCCGTAGTGGCCTCACCGAGCACGCGAGAGAGAAAGGAGTGATGAAAAACGCCTAGAGGGGGGGTGAATAGGTGTAAGTGCTAATCTAAGAAACTTAATGCAAAACTAAGTGCGCTAAATGCGGAAGCTAATGCAAATTATGCACAAACTAATACAATACAACAAGTGTAGCCGAATTCCCCTTGCGAGGCTCTGGACTAACTCCCCTTGATTCCCCTTGAAATGGGTTGAGGTGCTATGTGAAGCTCTTGTTGGATGAGTATAAGTTAGGCACACACACAAGCAATCCAAGCAATATGAAATACACACAATCAAGCCAAGCATATAAGAATGAATCAATGCTCAACACAAGCAAGTATGATATGATGAAGAGTATGATGCTTTGCACAATTATAGAGAGAGAGTTAGAGAGACAATGGATCAAAACGCAAATACCAAGATTTGTTTCGAGATTCGAGCACCTTGCTCTACATCCCCGCCTACACCACCGTGTAGGATTTCCACTATCTCAACTCCCACCGAGGAACCTCTACCGAAGAGGATTTCTTACAACACTAGGAGTACCAAACTCCTCTCTCAAACAACAACCTCCTCACAACCGAGGGTTAGGCCCGTAGCCAATACAACAACCAATAACAACAACAACCTCTACCGAAGAGGCTCACAACAAACACAATCACCTCTACCAAAGAGGGATCCAACCAATACCACTCCGATCACCTCTACCGAAGAGGGATTCACAAAAGGAAGGAGGGTTTACAATAAGTGGTTACAAAGACCACAAACACAATCTTTCTTTCTTTTCTCTTTTCTTTTTCCACAAAACAAGATCCTAATAGATTAGGATAGGTGATAGCTCAAGTGTGGAATCAAAGTGTTTTTGGAAACAAGCAACAAGAAAAACTACTTGAGAAATCTCTTGTATATGATAGAAAATGAATACCAAATCAAAATCCCAAAACCTAGTTTTCTTTGATTTTTCAAAAACCAAAAACAATAAAGATGAAATCTTTTTAGCACAAAAACTATTTTGAAAACTTGTTTAAACACTAGAGAAACACTGAAATTTTTCTTCTTGAAAACTTCGCCAAAATCCCCAAAGAGATGGGGTTTTATATAGCCCTATACAAAACTAGCCGTTAGGCTGATGTGGCAGCCTGACAGGCCACCGGTCGACCGGTCCGGTCGACCGCCAACGGTCAGAAATATGACCGTTGGGCAACAGCGGTCGACCGGCCCGGTCGACTGAAACAAAACAGAGAGCAAAGCTCTCTTCTCTGCGGTCGACCGGTCCGGTCGACCCAGAAAACCAGAGAGCAGATATACTGCTCCGGTCGACCGGTCCGGTCGACCGTTCCCTGTTCCAGAAACGTGCACAGGTTTGTGCACGTCGGTCGGTCGACCGGCCCGGTCGACCGACTTCTGACCTAGTCGACTGGTCAGAGACCAAGTCGACTTGGTTGAAGCCTGGAACAGAAAATCTGATAAAACTTGTTTTAAAAATATTTTTATCTTTTACAAAACTTCCATAAAACTTGTTTTACATATTGCATTGATATTAATCATGTGATAAAACATTTCTACTCAAATATTCAGCATATGAAATTTATTTTTGTTTCTTAACAAAAAAATCAAGAATCAACACTTGTATTTTTCTCAAACAGATTTTTCCAAAAACATGAATAGGAATATCAAAATAAGTTTGTTACCAAGTTAAAGCATGTATGTATAAATAGAAACATCTACTATACATATAACATATGTAAACTTGTTTTGATCAACTATTCATAAAAACCCAATATCAAATCATAAAACGTGTGTGTTTTGTGCACTTGAGCATATCAACTAAACTAAGCTTTACAAATGGATCTAAAAACTCTATCTAAACTAGGATACCTAAGTCTTCGTGACGATCATCATCTTCAAGTAGACTTGCTCCAAACTCCATCCATGGGCTAGGCAAAGTGTGAACTTGAAGCTTTGGCCCTGGAATCACCATGAATAGCTTCTAAACTCCTTGTTGAAGCTAATCACCAACTAATATCCTGTTAATGATCTGAAACTTAGAAACACAAGAATATTAGTAAACATAACTACATGAGTTGATCATCATCAAACTAGAGTGGAAGCCATTGGCCAACAATCTCCCCCTTTTTGATGATGACAAACTCATGGAGTTATATATGTATGGATTAAAGATAAGCTTCAAGGAAGCTCCCCCTTAATTCATGCATAGGGATAAACATAAATATATGCAATGAATATTAAACATGAAACATGCGTATGCATAAACAATAAATGGTTCTCGATATCAAATGGAATATTCAAAACAAATAAGCTCTAGATACCAATTACAAAGCAAACTCTATATATCAATTAAACTTAATATTCTTGAGATTAAAACATAATATATGCATATAAAACATAAGCATGCATATAAAACTCAAATACTTCTCCCCCTTTTTGTCAATCATCAACAAAGGGGTAAACAATCAAAACCATAGATAAAATGATGGGTAAAATCTTTCTCCCCCTTTTTGTCAATCAAAACAATGCAAACAATGTTCTCCCCCTTTTTGTCTAAAACAAAAAAAATCAATAAGGGGTGACTACAAACATGATATCAATTAAAAAATATGTCAATGAAGTATCTTGATACCAATAAATAAGGATCAATATATGTTATATGCTATATACATTTATGAAGAGGAAGACGCTAAGTTAGCTTCCCTACACATATGCATTATATGAAGAAAGGATGACAAGCCCCCAATTCACATAACACATATTATGTAATGCATAAGAGGAGATGTGAAGCTCCCCCTACACACGTATATCATATAAAGAAGTTTTGTCAAGCTCCTCAATTTATAATATACTCAACATGAATCTATATGTAAGAGAGATGTTAAGCTCTCCTTGCATATAGGAAATACAAATCAAAACTTTGAATATATTCTTTTAACAACATATGAGATACCAATTGTAATTAAACATAAATCTGAATTCCTAAAACATGAATCTTGATACTAAATGTATTCAAATTTGTTATGTTAACCATTGAAAAGATTTTACATAGAGCCATTGATACCAATAGTAAGAATTGTTCATTTTAAAAACATATAATTTGATGTTGATATCATATGTTTAAAATAACAACTTTTAATCATAAAGAGTGGGAGTATAAATACCAATTGAAATACAAATCAAATTTTCTCCCCCTTTAAGAAATACAAACTAAAGTCATGCATAGTCTTGATAACAATTTAAAAGTAATCAATTTAAACAAAATTGAAACTCAAGCACTAGCATAAACACAAACATATATATGTATGAAAAATAGATACCAATAGAATTGATATACTTGGATTTAAAGCATACATACATACAAAACATATATGAGTATACCAGAAGATCAAAATGATACCAATTGAGAGTTCAATGATACCAATTGACATAACAATAAGTTCAAGTGTATACATCATATTCTCTACCACCCAATCATAATTCAGTTTTAAAAGATTTTCAATTTAGGGGCATACATGAAATGATCTCCCATCCTACCGCCCTTGGATGGTAGGAGTTTTCAAAAATAGATTTGAAAATGTAGTTTTGTTTGAAAATCACTACCAAAATGAAGAACACCGCAACTAGTTAAATGGAAAACTTGTTAACTAGCACGAAATCCTTCAAGCAAGGAATAAAACAAAAATGAAATTCACATGATAATCATCACTCTAACCAATAAAGCATAACTCATGAGAAACAAAACATGAGCAATAGATATGAGTGTACAAATAATAGTGAAGATCATAATCATGAAAATATTTCATTAAGCTCAATTATTCCTTAAAACATAATTCCATCAAAAACATGAAAAATCATATAAAACTCCTTATTTAATCTTCAAGGCATATGTATGTCTAATACAAGCTAAAATATACATACATATCCAAAACTCAACGAGTCCACTAAATGTATATTCATGAAGGCACGTGGCTCAAAAGATGTATATGTATAAGATTAGTTTGAACTAGATAGACATATACTGAAGTTAAACATAAATACATGAAACATGAAAAACTAAATTTTCATCACAACAAATTTCATTTCAAGGTATATGTATGAATTGTCAAACATGAAGTATACATACATATCCCTAAACACAATTGAGTCCAAATATAGATTTGCATGAAAGGCAAATGACTCAAGGGGTATACATGTATATCTTAAAGTTTGGCAATACAAACATATACATGAAATGAAACACACAATCATAAAACAATCTAAAAATGGAATACAAGTTTGAAATGTATGAATCATCAAAACTAGACTATACTAGCACATCTAATGGTTCAAATAAGCAATCAAGCTCAACATATATAGATTTATTTGTAGCCCACTCTATGTACAAGTATATAACTAGTCTTAATGAAACAAACATCTAAACATATATTCAAAACATGAAGCATCAAAACAAATATAAAATCATCATGATAAAACTAAAACATGATTACTATGTAAATTCACATGTATTAGATTCATGATGTACATTATAGCTTAAACAAAAGTGAGAACACTAAATATGGGTTCATATAAGCATATGTGTCTCAAATACTATACATGTATGTCAAGGATCTAATAAACATGGAATGAACATACTAATCCATAGACAATGAAACATGCTATAAAACATCAAAACATGCTATAAGCAATGAAATGGAAAGCATGTAAACAATAAATGGGAGTAAAGGATTGTTACCAAAACCGAAGAAGCAACTTTCCTTGTCTCCAAAACATGGTGGTCATCTCCACCAAATCTTTCCTTGAAAGTGATGCATCCAATAGATTTCCTTTAAGTCCGGAACGCATCCACTCCAAGGTGTCATCACTCTCACGTCATGTGAGAGCCACACCTACATCAAAAATAATAGGAGGGGTGGTCTTTGGTACCCACATCTTGTTGGGTCCATGGGGGTTAGTCCCTTCTCTAACCCAAACAAATTTCTTTGCTAAATTAGTAGTATGTAATCTATCAAAACAAAATTTAGCAAGGTGGCCCTTACGTCCACAATGTGTACATGCGTACACATGAGCATACATGTGATGGGTGTGTCCGTGAGGAGCATGTGTATGCCGTGGAGGGTGTGCATGCATAGAAGATGGAACTCGTTTCTTTCGAACCAAGGATTCCAAGCGTGTATGGTTCTAGCACATTGGCTCATAGTGGAGCCCAAACAATCTACTCTCTTCTTTAGCATACAAATATCATCATTAATCCTAGAAGAAGAGGTACATGCATAAGGTAGACTAGATGAGAAGCTACACTATCATGGCAAACATGTGCATCAATCTTATTTTGTAAAAATTCATTTTTCTTTAAACATGCATCCAAATCTTTAGAAATTGAAGCAATCTTAATTTTCAAAGAATCATTTTCTTTTAAAACAAAATCAATTTTGAAGACAAGTTTTCATTTTTCTTCAAAAGAACATGGCACTCATTTTTATTTTCAAAAAGTTATTTTCTTTTAGTGCAAGTTCAATTGAGATCTCAATGAATCCCTTTCATTAAAGGCCTCAACTTTCTCTTGCAAAACACAATCAAGTTTAGAATGCAAACACTTATTTTCTTTTACAATATCTAGACTTTTCTTTTTCAACACGTTATATTTTTCTATTAACTTTTCACAAACAATAGATAGTTCTTCATTTAAGGCATGGGGATCAACATAATCATTTGAAGAACTAGCACAATCATTACTATCTAGTTGAGTTTCCGATTGTACCTCAAGGGAGTCATTCCCTTGGACCATGAAGCATTGTGGATCGGATTCTCCACTAGATTCCTCCGGTTGATTTGGCACTTGAAGCTTGGAGGTGGTGGTTGTTGTCAATTTGTTCCACACTGCAAAGGCGGAATCAAAGTTAGAAACACATAAGAGATAATCTTTAGGAAGAGTGCTTCTAATGGCCTCTAGGGCTTGTGCATTGGCCCTTATATGATTACCATCACCAAGATAACATCTCTTGGTGGCGGCAAGGAAGACATGCAAACCTAGGGTCTTTAGGTACATGGACATCCTATACTTCCAAACATCAACGTTGGAAGGTCAAAGCTAGGAGGGGTCATGAAGTCCATGGTAAACTATATATGAATGTGCAAACAAACAATGCAAATGAGATTAGCAAGCAAATGGATCACTCCTAGGATGTTAAGCCTAAGTATCAGGAGCACTAGCTCTGATACCAATTGAAAGCACACCTAGAGGGGGGGTGAATAGGTGTAATTGCTAATCTAAGAAACTCAATGCAAACTAAGTGCGCTAAATGCGGAAGCTAATGCAAATTATGCACAAAACTAATACAATACAACAAGTGTAGCCGAATTCCCCTTGCGAGGCTCTGGACTAACTCCTCTTGATTCCCCTTGAAATGGGTTGAGGCGCTATGTGAAGCTCTTGTTGGATGAGTACAAGTTAGGCACACACACAAGCAATCCAAGCAATATGAAATACACACAATCAAGCCAAGCAATCAAGGATAAATTACAATATGAACGATGCAAGGCAACACAAGCAATATATATATATGAATGCTATGAAAGTATGATGCTTGAATGAAATGATGCTTTGCACAAATGTAAAGAGAGAGAGTTAGAGAGACAATGGATCAAAACGCAAACACCAAGATTTGTTTCGAGGTTCGAGCACCTTGCTCTACATCCCCGCCTACACCACCGTGTAGGATTTCCACTATCTCAACTCCCACCGAGGGAACCTCTACCAAAGAGGATTTCTTACAACTCTAGGAGTACCAAACTCCTCTCTCAACAACAACCTCCTCACAACCGAGGGTTTAGGCCCGTAGCCAATACAACAAACAATCCACACACCTCTACCGAAGAGGCTCACAACCAAACTCCACCTCTACCTAAGAGGGATCAAACCAACAACCCAATACAACAATCTCCACCTCTACCAAGAGGGAGCAACTCAAGAAATCAAGGGTTTACAAACAAGTGGTATATTTCAAACACAAAACCTCTTCTTTTTCTTTTTCCACAAACAAGATCCTAAATAGTTTAGGATAGAAGATATAGCTCAAGTGTGGAATCAAAGTGTTTTTGGAAACAAGCAACAAAGAAAAACTACTTGGGAAATCTCTTGTATATGATAGAAAATGAAATACCAAATCAAAATCCCAAAACCTAGTTTTCTTTGATTTTCCAAAAACCAAAACAAATAAAGATGAGAAGTTTATGCACTTAAAACTCTTTTGAAAACTCTTTAAACACTTCAGAAAACTGAAAATTTTTCTCTTGGAAAACTTGGCTAAAATCCCCAAAGAGATGGGGTTTATATAGCCCCATACAAAACTAGCCGTTAGGCTGAGTTGGCAGTCTGACAGACTGCCGGTCGACCGGTCCGGTCGACCGCCAACGGTCAGAATTGTGACCGTTGGGCAACTGCGGTCGACCGGCCCGGTCGACCGAAAAAAACCCGAGAGCAGAGCTCTCAGCTCGGTCGACCGTCCCGGTCGACCGTGTCTGTGCCTAACAGACGTGCACGTCTGTGCATGTCGGTCGACCGCAACGGTCGACCGGCCCTTGGTGCGGTCGACCGTCGCGGTCGACCGACCAGCCTGTCAGCACAAAACAAGGTCAGAAAATTTTGGAAAAATATTTATAAAAACCTTTTATCATTTCTGAAAATTCCATAAAACTTGTTTTATCATTTTATGTTGAAACATAAACATGTGATAAAAATTTCAAGACAATATATCAACATATCAATTCATTTTTGAGTCTTGCAAATTTATCAAAAACAAAACTTGTATTTTTATCAAACTTGATTTTTCCAAAACATGAATAGGATAGTCAAAATAAGTTTGTCTAGCAAGTTTAAAGCATGTATGTATATCTAGACCATATCTAATATACATAAGTATAAGGTAAACTTGTTTTGATCTATTATTCATGAAAACCAAAAACCAAATCATGAAATGTGTGTGTTTTTGTTCACTTGAGCATATCAACTAAACTAAGCTTTACAAATGGATCTAAAACTCTATCTAAACTAGGATACCTAAGTCTTCTTGACGATCTTCATCTTCAAGTAGACTTGCTCCAAAACTCCGTGATTCTCCAAGTGTAAAGGTATGATCTTTAAGCTTTGACACCGGAATCATCATGAATAGCTTCTAATCATCTTGTTGAAGCTAATCACCAACTAATATCCTGTTAATGATCTGAAACTTAGAAACAACAAGAATATTAGTGAACATAACTACATGAGTGTTGATCATCATCAAAACTAGAGTGAAGGCCATTGGGCCAACAAAAATAAGGAAGTGAGTGTAGGGGCCGGAAAGTTTGGTGGTCAGAGAAAGTGGTTTTTAGCTGTAAAAGATTTCCTTGATTCAAGCGAAACGATTACAACCAAAAGAACTACTCTTCCTTTCTTTTCCAGTTACAAGGGAGGGAGGATGTCTGAATCTTCCCTTTGTTTAAGGCTGGGTTCTTCGTGTGGCGATGGAGAGTGAATCTTGTTCTCCGTTGACCAGATGACCGTCCTGGACCGTCGGGGGTCTTCTCTTCGGTCGGTAGAAAGAGTAACTCAGCTCCGTCTACCAAAACTCTCAAAGAGGAGGTAGGCGAAGAGCGGCTAGTACTCAGTAAGCTCGCTGAAGAGTCGTGCTTCCCTCTTGATGATCCTCTTGCCTGGATCGATTTTGATGATGCCTTATCTCAAAGCTCTCTCCCTTCAAAACTCCGATCTTCGCCAAAGCTTCGATCCCCTCTTCATAGCAAACAAGGCTATTTATAGGGGTCTCAGGGGTGATGGTGCCTCCTGAAAACGCTCCCGAATGAGGGGCCACTACCCGCTACATGCGCGGTGACTGGCCCCGCAATCAGGGCAGTTGCAACTGAGACGCGGGCGTTGGGCCGAACGCGCCTTGAAGTTTGAGACGCGGGCGTCGAGCCAAACGCGCCTTGAAGTTTGAGACGCGGGCTTCGGGCCTTCACGTCTGGATGCTGAGGCGCGGGCGTCGGGCCGACGCGCCTTGATGCTGAGACGCGGGCTTCGGGCCGACGCGTCTGAACGTTGAGACGCGGGTGTAGAGCCAACGCGTCTTAATGCTGAGACGCGAGCATCGATTCCTCGCGTCTAGAGCTTGAGACTCTGCTTCCTTAATGGCTGGTTTGTTAGTCATTTTTAGACAGCCTACAGAACCCCCTCCAAAGTTTCTGATATTCCGCAGTTGAATGGGACGGATTTCGGAATACTTTGGATCTTAGCCGTGTTCGCGTTTATGACTGGACTGTTGATGCTTCGGGTTTGATCTTATCTGGAATTGGTCTTCGTGAGTGTACTGTTGAACTCTTTGAAGCCGTCAGAGTTGATCGTGTTGAGTGTCTAGATACACAGTCTAGACCTCCCCGATTGCTTTTAGTCTGTCACGGGTGCGCTTTTGGCCGGGAGTGGTTGGTTGTCTGTTTGCGTCAGTGTACTGTTGAACTGACTTGCAGAAGCAGGAGACTGGACGCAGGTTCCCTTTTGAAAAAGCAGAGACTGCTTTAAAGACGCGACTTCTTAGCGAGACGCGGCATTAATCCCACAGGGTGAGACGCGGTCATCAGTCTACCGGAACTTAGATTTCACTAAGTCCTTTTACTGAGACGCGGCGGTGATCACAGAGTAAGACGCGGTCGTCAGTCTACCGGAACTTAGATTTTACTAAGTCCTTTTACTGAGACGCAGCGTCAATCATAAGTGAGACGCGGTCATCATTTCATAAGAACTTAGATTCTACTAAGTCCTTTTGATGAGACGCGGCGTCAATCACAAATCGGAACGCGGTCTTCTTGATAAGATGCGGCGTCGATCAAAAGATGAGACGCGGCATTGATCCGTAAAGTAAGACGCGGCTGTCAGTCCCTGAGACGCAGCGTCAATCACAAGGTGAGACGCAGCTCTGAATAACGCAAATCTGTCTTGCACGGATCGGGCAGACGCGAGAGATGCAGCCTTGTCTGCTGAAGGGACGCGGCTTTCCCATCTGCGTCTAATGTGATCTGACTCAAGATTTTAGGAGATCTTTGCTCGTCAGGTCTTCACTGTCGATTGGGATTCCGAGTCATCCGTTGATTCCCAAGGCAGTTATCCACGCGTCAACTCCTTATTGGACTCAGGAGTTACTGCCCTTGGACGCAAACCGATGCGGGCGGTTGAAAACCGGCGCTTGCGACGGTTCCCAAAGCGGCGTTCCACGCGTCAATCCTTCACTGGGCCTTGACAATCGTGCGTGGCGGTTCCAATTAACGCCTCATTAATGGCAGTTATTAGGGCCTGCCTATAAATAGGGTGCGCTCCCCTTCTATAATCCAAGCTTGGATTATTTCTCTTTGGTGGATTGCTCTGAGAAGTGCCACCTTCTTCAGAAAGAGTTTCTTGATAGGGACTCCGTCTCCATGGACGAAGGTAATTCCGAGGATGAAGATGACCCAGAGCTCTCACGCTTCGGTTTGGTCTCTTCAAGAAGAACCCCCTCTCGGATCATCTTGGACGCCTGCGTTTGGGTGCAGAGAGGCCAACTCTGGCCAGAGGTCTCTGCTGGTATGTCCCCCGATGATGTGTATAGCCTGAACTTCGGTATGATGATCTGAATGAAGTCCCGGTGCATTCCTCCTCTGGAATTTGTGCCAGTGACTTGACTTCTCTGAATGCAGGCGTTTGACGCTGGCTTTGCCCATTGCGTTTTACTGCCTTGGCGCGTTTCAGACCTGAATCTTGCAACTCCTGTTCACCCAACAGAGAGATGGCAATTTTTGGCGTTCTGAAATTCTTTGCGTCTGGTGCATTAGGCGCGGGTACAAACTGAGGCCGCGTTTGAATCCTGTACGTGGCGCAGTTTGACTTGCGTCTGTTTGACTGTGCGGGTCATTCCCGCGTCTGAAGTCTTGAATGGCTGCCGCGTTCTGTTACTCAGTTTCCTTTTTCCAGATTTTCTGATTCTCTTGCTTATTCTTTGCAGGTAGGCTTGCTTGTCCTTTTTCAGGTTTGCTGGGCCCCAGAAAGAATATACCGGCTGGCGAACTTGCTCCACGTTCGTTTGTGAGAGATTAAATTATGGTCCTCGTCGTTTGTGAGAGATTAAATTATATCTCTGACGAGGACCCAACCCTCGCCAAGGTCTCTTCAGATCTGGTGCAAGAGATGGATAGGCCGAGTATCGGCGAGGGTGGTCCGGCGGTTACGGTGGCGGAAAAGATCCTCTTCCTCTCCCAACTCCAGAAGTGACATCGAGGACATTCCGTTGGATGGCCTGCTGGGGAAAGGGATGGTGATGAATGCAGGACTCTCTGCCGCCGCTGGACCGAGTGGAGGGTGGCATCCTTTGTGATGACTCCGAAACTTCCGCTCTCACCCCAAGAGTGACTCCATGTTTGTTGGATGATCTGCTAGGGAAAGAGACGCGCCTGAACGAAGGGTTGCAGGACCTTCTGTTGCCACCGGACCTCAAGAACACCATTGCTCTTGGCTTAGTCAGCTAGGGCGCTTTCGAAAGTTGGCGTCGTCGCCATGGCGCAATCGGTTCCAGTTGTGCACCTGGGATCAGATGCGGTTTCAAGGAGTGAGTACGGCCTCTGAGAGAGAGAGGGACTTCTTTGTACTCCTTAATTGTAACACTCAATCTTATTGTATAAGAGAGCGTTTTGTATCACTTTCATATGCTTGAATATCAAATAAAAGTGACACTTTTCTTTTTGCCTCTTTCTGTTGTCTTGAATGTTTTGTTTTAGAAGCAAAAGAATGATTTTGGTGGACCCGCCACTTTATAAAAGAAAGTGACAGGTGGAGTGCGTACCCCCAGAGAAAGTGAACTTTTATCAAGGATTTGGGATTAACTTGATTTAAGATCAGCTGGGGATTTTGATAGAAGCATTGTTTATCGGTGTAATGTTAACCAACAATGCCTCCCAAATGAATTTGATACTCGGTTGGGGAGAATATCAAATGAAACTAGACTCGTGGGGAATCTAGTAAGATTTTTACCGCTAGAGGTGTGATATTAACTTAACGGTTTAGAAGTAGTCTTGTCAGAAGTGTAATATTAACTTGACAGGACGTGAGTTAGAGGTGTGATATTAACCTAACTCATCAGCATCTCAGTTTTATTTGGGAAAACTGAGGGTGTCACTGTCATAGGTGTGATGTTTAACTTAACAGTGATAGAAATGCTAGAGGTGTAATGTTGAACTTGGCATTAGTCGTCTCGGCTTAAAGAAGTCAAGGAAAGGTCATAGCCATAGGTGTATTGTTGAACTTAGCAATGACTCGGATGCTAGAAGTGTAGTGTTAACTTGGCATCGTTCATCTCGGCTTGGACAAGGAAGTCGAGGAAAGGTCATAGCCATAGGTGTATTGTTGAACTTAGCAATGACTCGGATGCTGGAAGTGTAGTGTTAACTTGGCATCGTTCATCTCAGCTTCGATATGGAAGTCTGAAGAAAGGTGACTGTCAGAGGTGTGATATTAACTTGACAGGCACTCGAAGTACCGCTTAGAGGTGTAATGTTAACTTTAAACAGTAGTTTTGTCAGAGGTGTGATATTAACTTGACAAGAATTTGCTTGCGATAGGAGCAATTTGAGGACCTGTCATTCTATTGATGAGAATTGACAAGCGGAATTTGAAGTGCCAGAGGTATAGTGTTAACTTGGCAAATTTGAGAGTTTGTTACTCTATGCAGAGTAACAAGCCAGGTTTGTACTCGACAAAGAGTATTCATTACCAGAGGTATAGTGTTAACATGGTAATGATTGCATTTTGTGGTCCTACCATTCTATGGATGAGAATTGGTAAGGGATTTTTGGAGGGAAGAGTGGAATCAAATCCACTTAGGATTTTTAGCAAACCCTCAGCTATCAACGGATTTGAGATGCCTTTACCAACTACCGTTTGAGTTGGGCTAGCCATGCTATTCCCCTCAGCATGATGAGTTGTCGAAGACTTATGTTGGACTTAAAAGCCAACATTTTCCTCTATCCTTAGCCGTCGGAGGCGTTGGATGTTTTTGATCAGAGGTGTATTTTTAACTTGATCGGCAGGATTTTTAGCAAATCCTCAGCTGTCAACGGGTTTGACATGCCTTTACCAACTACCGTTTGAGTTGGGCTAGCCATGCTCTTCCCCTCAGCATGATGAGTTGTCGAAGACTTATGTTGGACTTAAAAGCCAACATTTTCCTCTATCCTTAGCCGTCGGAGGCGTTGGATGTTTCCGATCAGAGGTGTATTTTTAACTTGATCGGTGGAAGAATGCCATCTAGGGATAGTATTTCTTCAGGAATTTGCCATTGATTGGCATCATGAGTGTATCGCCATTTGAGGTTATGAGGCGATACGATCCATTTGAGTAGACTGACTCTACTACAAACGGTCCTTCCCATTTGGGTTGGAATTTTCCTTTCGTCTTGTGCGTCATGACCATGGGTCTTCGGACGGCTAAGACGAGGTCGCCTTTCTTGAAAGTTCGGGATTTGACTTTCTTGTTGAAGGCTCTGGTGATACGAGCTTGGTAAAGCTCGATTTGTTGTTGGGCCTGCAGACGCTTGTCGTCCAAGGCTTCCAATTCTTGGAGTCGCTGTCGATGCTTCTCCTCTGTTGTCATTTCCGCTGTCAAGGCGACGCGAAGAGATGGAATTTGGATTTCCAGTGGAAGGACGGCTTCGCATCCGTACACCAAGGAAAATGGCGTGGCTTTAGTTGGGGTTCGCACAGTCGTGCGATAGGCCCATAAGCATTCGCCCAACTTATCGTCCCAGTCCCGTTGACTTTTCGAGACGAATTTCTTGAGAAGCTTGCCAATAGTCTTATTGAAAACTTCTGCGAGGCCGTTAGCGGGCGGATAGTATGCCGTTGATGACACACTCTGGATTCTGAACTTGGCGCAGAATCTTTGAAAAGCCTGGCTGATGAACTGGGGTCCATTGTCATGGACAATCCGCCGAGGCACACCGAAGCGGTAAATAACGTGATGTTTCACGAACTTGATCACGTTAGAAGATTTCACCTCTTTCAAAGGGATAGCTTCGGCCCACTTTGAGAAGTAATCGGTTATCGCTAGGATGAACCGATGTCCCTTTGATGATGGTGGGCTGATAGGACCAACCACGTCCATCCCCCACATTTCGAACGGCCAGGTAGAGGTCGTAGAGTGGAGGTATCCTGGTGCTTGATGGATGAAATCGCCATGTATTTGACAGGCGTGACATCTTTTGGCATAGGCAACAGCATCGGCAACCATCTTGGGCCAGTAGTAACCCAATCTTTGGAGTCGGTTTGCCAGCTTCGGGCCAGGTTGATGAGCTCCACACGTACCATCGTGGGCTTCTTTCAACACTTCGTGGGCTTCTTTTGATGAGAGGCACGGAGTAAGATCCCGTCATGCGATCTACGATACAATGTTCGCGAAATCGCATTGTAGTAGAATTTGGAGGCTTTCCTTCGGATGGCAGCCGCCTCCCTGGTGTCTTCGGGCAAGATGCCGTATAAGACAAAATCAATGTAGGGGAATCGCCAGTCTTTAAGCTCCAGATCGGTCGACACTTCAAGTGTTTCCTTATCGCGACGATCTCCCGTTGACCTCTGGTAGTCTCCGAGGGGACTTTTTGGGCAGTATAGGTCGTGGCTATAGACGAATATCTTCTCCATTGCTCCAGCTGGAAGAGCTAAGGAGGCAGCAAGGGATGCAAGTGCATCTGCATGCGCATTTTGCTTGCGCGGTACATGGTCGATGTAGAAGTTTGAAAACCTCTCGGCCATGTGGATTGTCGCGTTGTAGTAGGGTACTAGATCTTCATGCCTGACCTCATACTCTCCGCGAACCTGGCTGACGATGAGTTTGGAGTCACCGTACGCCTCGAGATTTTTAACGCCAATCTCATCGGCGAATTGCATCCCAATCAAAAGAGCGTTGTATTCCGCCACATTGTTGGAACAGGGCTCGGTTAACGAGATAGCTCGGGGAATCACGTAATTTTGTGGGGAGACGAGTACCACTCCTACCCCCGCTACTGTGTGTCCCTTAGGGCTTGTTCTTGATGCACCATCGAAGAAAGTTGCCATACTTGTCCTTCGAACAATGTCTGGGTCAGGCAGGCTTCGGCGACCTCGTCTGGGAGATCCTCGTAGAGTTTGGCTGCCCTGGGATCTGGTGTTCAGCTAAGAAGTCCGCCACCGCTTGTCCCTTAATAGCCTTTTGTGGCAGAAAATGCATCTCATATTGTGATAGCAATATGGCCCATTTTGCCAGCCGGCCATTTAGTGAAGAAGGCTTTGTCATAAGTAACCTCAGGGGGTTGACTTTGGATATGACATTTATGGTTTGGCCCACCAGATAGTGTCGCATTTTCTGAATGGCGAACACTAATGCCAACATTCCTTCTCGATCGGGTTATACCGATGTTCGGCTCCGATCATCGTTCTACTTAGGTAGTAGATTGCTTGTTCTCGCCCCTGGTCATCATTCTGAGCTAGTAGAGCTCCCAAAGAATGATCCATTGATCGGACGTACACCAGGAAAGGCTTTCCGGATACCGGAGCCGCCAGGACTGGTGGTTGGTGAGGTAGTGCTTGATCTCCTCAAATGCTTGCTGGCAAGCGTCGTCCCAAATGAACGAAACGCCCTTCTTCATCAGCTTAGCGAAGGGTTGGCATCTCCCGGAGAGATTTGAAATGAATCTGCGGATGTATGCCAATCGTCCTTGTAATCCTCTGAGCTCCTTGAGGCTTCTGGGGGGTTGCATCTCTTGGATAGCACGGACTTTCTCCGGATCCAAATGGATTCCTGTGGAAGTCACAACAAACCCTAGGAATTTGCCACTGGCTACCCCCAGGAAGGACTTGGTGGGGTTCATCTTCAATTGATGAGCCCGCATGATGTCGAAGACCACCCTCAGGTCTGCTGTGTGATCACCTTTTAGTGCGGCTTTTCACCGCGATGTCGTCGACATAACATTCCACCGTTTTGCGTATCTGCCGATGGAAAATGGCATTCATGGCCCTTTGGTAGGTTGCCCCCGCATTTTTCAGACCGAAGGGCATGACGGTGTAGCAATATACCCCTAGAGGTGTCCTGAAGGAGGTGTGCTTTTCGTCATCGGGATACATCTTGATTTGATTATATCCTGAGAACCCGTCCATAAAGGACATTCGCTCGAATCCACAAGTATTGTCAATCATGACATCTGTGATTGGCAATGGGAATTCGTCTTTGGGGCAGGCCTCGTTTAGATCACGGAAGTCGATGCAGATCCGGATCTTCCCGTTCTTCTTGGCGACGGGGACGATGTTGGCTACCCAATCGGGATGCTGTTCCTCCCTGATAAAGCCGGAGTCAATAAGCTTCCTGACTTCTGATTGGATTGCCTCCATTATCTCTGGACGGAACCGTCGCTGCTGTTGTTTAACAGGCTTCATGTCCGGATTGATGTTGAGGCGATGCATAGCCACTTGAGGATCAAGTCCAGGCATGTCCTCATAATTCCAGGCGAAGACATCTATATACTCTTGTACAAGAGATATTAAATCCTTCTTCTCTGGAGGCGACAGGCCGTCACTTATGAAGATGGGTTTAGGATTGTCTTCATCTCCTAGATTGACTTGAACGACCTCGTCTTCTGTGGGTGGCTCACGCTGTTCAAAGCGGATATCCCAAAGAGCATTCAAATGTTTGATCCAGGGATCTGTATCGGATTGGATCATTTCTTCATCTTCATCCTCCAGATGGCTTGTCGAAACCATGTTTACTGAAAGCCCTTTGAAGATGTTGCCGACACTGACATCTGATTCCCATAACGACGTGTCTGATGAGCAGTCATGACTTGACAGTCTCTCCGAATCAGAGGCTGATGGCACTGGAGTTGATATATAGCCTAACCCCCGGCGCGTCTGATGATAGTAATCAGGGGTTTTTCCTTTCGGTACAAAGGATCGAAGCAGTGTTCTTCTTCCTTTTCCGAAGTTCAATCCTGGCCTGTTGGTTAGATCATACCCCATGCGCTTCATCATCTTGAGCGTTCTCGGTTCATAATGATCGAACTGAGGGGATTCATTGTCACCTTCCGATTCTTCGTGGGGCATTGGTTCAGATGCGATTCGCCCAAAAAGTATTGGTCTTTGGCCTTTTCGTCTGGCTGGAACCATGAATACAGACTCTTGCGCGTCTCCATTATCCTGGTACATCCCGAAGGATGATTTTATTGGTACATACAATGATGTCAAAGCATCCATTGCCGACCAGACATCCTCATCTACGTCGGTACTAGTATCCGACGGTATTGAATCAGACTCACACGCAGGGAAATACGCGAAATCTAAATCTTCATTAATATACCAACCGCCTGCATCGTCGGTGGTATCAACATCGAGCTTATTAGTGCTCTTTACAATGGGCTCCAACTCCCACAGGCACTCTTCTTTCTCAGGCTCAATGTCAGCTTCATTACCAGAGTCTGGCTCCTCTGGTTGTGGGGTTTCATTAGTCTCCTCCGGATCCTGATATAAGAGGGAGTCCGTGAAATAATTTTCAACCCCTTTAAACGGATGCCTTTCGGCAATCAACGTTCGGACCTGTCCACTCTCGTCAATGTATTTCATGACTTGGTGGAGAGTAGAGGGAACGATGGAATTGCGGTGAATCCATGGTCGTCCCAGCAACAGGTTGTAGGAGGTGTCCGCGTCAATGACGTAACACGTCACTTCCGACTTGAGGCTCCCGATCTGGCATTTGAGCTTGATCTTCCCCATTGGGCGGGAGCTGTTGGCATTGAACCCGTAAATAGTCGTCTGGGTAGGGCTCAGACGATGGGTAGGAATGCCTAGAAACTGCATAACCCGGCGAGGTATGATGCTTAGCGCAGACCCTGGGTCTACCTGGATGCGGTTCACCTCGGATGACCCAATATACCCTGTGAAGTATAGGGGTCGGTCATGCTTCCCTTTAACCTGCATGTCGTCTGTTGTGAAGGTGATGCAGGGAGCATTTGGGGAGGCGTGGAGGCAATCCTCTACATCTTCCTCCCTTGGCACACGAGTCATAAAGACCTCAGCATTGGCCAAAGCTTCTTGTAGAGCCTCTCTGGTTGACTTTGATAGCCTCAGGAGCTCATACAAGGTAATGCGTGCCGGGATGTTGGCTAGTTGAGCCAAGACGTCGAAGCGGTAAGGTGTCGAGGATCCTTCCGTTACACCTTTCGCAAGAACTCGAGAAAACCGAGTTTCTTTCTGTTTCTCCCCAAGCTGTTTAGAGGAGGGCTTGGCTGGTTCCACGGCTAGTTGCGGAGAAGCCGCTGCTGTCTCGCCGTACTGCTTCAAGTATGCCTGTCCTGAACGGGTCCCTGCCGTAGGTTGGCTGGGCTCTGCGGCCAGGACTATTGTTTCCTCTTCTGAGTCAGTCAGCGAGGGAACATCAGTGTCCGCTTCTCGAGAGGAGGCGCATATCACATGGCAAGATGAAGCCTTTCCTTTGCCTTTGGACTTCCTGTTGGTCACAGTCGTCCATTGTTGCTCGTCGACGAGGTCAGGGTGGACCCACATGATTTCCCCTCGAGGTGTAGGGACGGGTACCAAGCCTTTCTCCTGCTGCTGATGAGGGTCTGTGTTGACCACCCTCAGTTCTCCTTTCGGGACAGAGATCACCCCCACGGGTGTCGGGGGTCGTGTCCCAAACTGGAGAATCGACGTCATGTTGGCCGTCATCTTCTTCTGCTCCGGTCGGAGTTTTAATACCTCCGCGTCAATCAGAGCTTGAAGGATGTCCTTAAAGACGTAGCAGCTTTTGGTAGGATGACCGAGCATCCTGTGGTATAAGCAGTAGGTGGGATTGTCGGTCTTGCCGACTTCCTCCGGGCGCCTAATTTCAGGGAGCTTCAGTCGATTGCTCTTGTTGAGTAGCTTGAAGAGCGAATCGACGTGTTCCTCCTTGAAGGAATACTGCTTGTTGGGGCGTGGCTGGCTTGAAGAGCCTTGCCCTGCCTGTTTGAGGTTTGGTGGGAGATTTGGTCTCCGTCGCCAAATTATCCTTCCGCTTCGTCTGGAGGGAGGTGTCTGGTGCACGCCTTGTCGACCTCTCTGGCCTGGGCTTGCCTTCTTCCGCTCTGACGCGGGCGACAATCTCCTCAGCCTGTTCACCTTGCTGGACTAATTGTTTCCAGGTACGGCTTTCAGCAACTCCTATTTGAGCAAGGAGTGAGGTTTGGAGATTATGACGACATGTTTCCACCAGGGTGGCCTGGGTCATGCCGCTTGGACATCGGAGTGCCATGTTCCGAAATCTTTCTACGAAAGACTTGACGGACTCTCCCTTTCGCTGTTTTGTAGCTAAAAGGGTAGGCATTGTGACCTCCGAATCATCTTCGAAGAAGCGTGTCAGAAACAACTTCTCCAAGTCGCCCCAGTTCTTGATTGAACCTTCTGGGAGCTTCATGAACCATTCAAAGGCCAACCCTTTCAGGGTGCCGATGAACAGTCGCGCCAGGATGGCATCGTTATCTACCACATTCCCAGTCTGGGATTTGAAGTAGTAGATGTGCTGGTTGGGTGACCCCTTCCCGTCAAATGCTTGGAGAGTTGGAGCCTTGAACTTAGGAGGGTACGGGACTAAGTCCCACTCGGCCGGATAGGGCCGGACTACTCCAGCTTCTTGGAGGCCTTTACGGTTGGTAAGGGCCTCGAGGCGCTGCTCCAGTTGACTCATTCTTTTAGCATGAGCCTTTCCCGGGGTCTGGTCACTTCTTGCCTGCGACGAGGGCTTGGACACATCCGAGGTAGATCGTCGTGTCTCGTCAGAAGATTCGGAGGGTGGGCTTCCTCCCTTTCTCCCTTTCCCCTTCGGTCGTCTAGGAGGAGATCTTGCTCTTTCTTCAAGCAATTTCTCAAGCATATGCTTGAGGGAGTCAATGGATCTCTGTTGGGAGGCGATTATATCCATCTGGTGCTTCTGCGTCTGCTCTAAACGCCTGGTCGTCTCCTCAGGAGTGTCGGCCATGTAGGCGGAAGCCTCCTTCTCGACGGAAGAGTTTGAAGCCTGCGACTCCACTATAGCGGAGTGAGAACCACCCATTCTAATGCCGCGGGCTAAGGCATTATAGTCAATTGGGGGAATGGCCCCTGTCCGGGTGCGAGTGTGTTGATACACCCCCTCCGGTTCAGAGTCAGATTCCTCTGAGTTGACCATTAGTTGTTTTCCCTTGCTTCTGCTAGTCATGTTTGCAGTAAGCTCCGGGTATTCAACATCTGAGAAGGTTCTCCTCCTGTGGGAGCGTCTTCTCTTGGCTGACGGGGGAATCAGGGTCAGCTGTCTAATTAAAGACGGCTGGTGCACGCCTGACTCGCAATGGCATCCAGAGAGTATCTGGATGAGCTGTTGACAGCAGCATGGAGAAGTGGTCTGATTGGCACTCCTTTTCCTTGTCAAATAATCCCTCAAATCTGTGGGAGGGGGATTAAAGAGACTGGTCTCGCAACGTAGACGACGGGAGACAGTCATGTGCTGTTCAGCCTGGACACCGGTTTCAGAAACGCGGCTGTTGCGTCGCGGCTGCGTCACGCGCATCTGGCGTCTCTGTTGATATGAGACGCGACTTTCGCGTTGCTGTCTGCTGCGTTGGAGCAGAGAGACTTGGGAGAGAGTGGGCTGCTGGGCCCCACGCCTATGGGCGCGTGCTTCCTGCGTTTGACAAGACACAGAAGCTTCACTTTGGCGTGTGGCAAGTTGGTCTCCAGAAGGCCCAACTTGGGGAGTCTCGCGTTTGGGTCGCCAAACACGGACCTCTCGCACTGGACGAGGTGCGGGCAAGGCATCGGATTGTGCGCTGCGTTCAACCCCAGTCAGAAAACCAACGGTTCCGACCGAGTGTTTACGCGCGCGTCTTCTCTGTCGTCGCTCGGCATTCCGATTGCGCCGTGGAGGAAGAGAGAAGCCAACAACTTCCTGGTTTGTAGAACCAGGGGTGTTTGCCACGCGGGTCTCCTGAGAGACGCTGACGCGGGCGTTCTGTGCGACACGGTCGATCGCACCAGTAGATGTGCCGGGGACCACGCGGGCCTTCAGAGAGGCGTTGGCGCGTGTGTTCTGCGCGACGCGGTTGATCGCAGCAGAGGAGTCTGAGGTTACGCGGGCCTTCTGGGAGGCGTCGGCGCGTGAACCAAACTTGGCACAGTGGGCAGCAAGAGCACCCGACAGAGCCTCAGATTGGGCTTCAGGGGGCTGTCCACTTGAGACCCTGCGGCAGACGCGGGTCTTTGGGCTCTTGGAGCCAGAAGAGAGGAACTCTTCATACTTCGCCTGGTCGAACTCGACGACGAGGGATTCGACCATTTTCT
Organism: Agave tequilana; assembly: GCA_038442645.1. Classification (NCBI taxonomy): domain Eukaryota; kingdom Viridiplantae; phylum Streptophyta; class Magnoliopsida; order Asparagales; family Asparagaceae; genus Agave; species Agave tequilana. The sequence continues at coordinate 234,915 of JAVJIF010001960.1, forward strand.
CCTTACGGAGAACGTCATTTTGCACCACAGTGCGCTCGTCAGTAACGAAGGTAGTCCCCAGCGGAGTCGCCATCTCTTGTAGGGGCCGGAAAATCCTGGTGGTCAGAGAAAGTGGTTTTAGCTGTAAAAGATTTCCTTGATTCAAGCGAAACGATTACAACCAAAAGAACTACTCTTCCTTCTTTTCCAGTTACAAGGGAGGGAGGATGTCTGAATCTTCCTTTGTTTAAAGCTGGGTTCTTCGTGTGGCGATGGAGAGTGAATCTTGTTCTCCGTTGACCAGATGACCGTCCTGGACCGTCGGGGGTCTTCTCTTCGGTCGGTAGAAAGAGTAACTCAGCTCCGTCTACCAAAACTCTCAAAGAGGAGGTAGGCGAAGAGCGGCTAGTACTCAGTAAGCTCGCTGAAGAGTCGTGCTTCCCTCTTGATGATCCTCTTGCCTGGATCGATTTTGTTGATGCCTTATCTCAAAGCTCTCTCCCTTCAAAATTCCGATCTTCGCCAAAGCTTCGATCCCCTCTTCATAGCAAACAAGGCTATTTATAGGGGTCTCAGGGGGTGAAGGTGCCTCCTGAAAACGCTCCCGAATGAGGGGCCACTACCCGCTACATGCGCGGTGACTGGCCCCGCAATCAGGGCAGTTGCAACTGAGACGCGGGCGTTAGGCCGAACGCGCCTTGAAGTTTGAGACGCGGGCGTCGAGCCAAACGCGCCTTGAAGTTTGAGACGCGGGCTTCGGGCCTTCACGTCTGGATGCTGAGGCGCGGGCGTCGGGCCGACGCGCCTTGATGCTGAGACGCGGGCTTCGGGCCGACGCGTCTGAACGTTGAGACGCGGGTGTAGAGCCAACGCGTCTTAATGCTGAGACGCGAGCATCGATTCCTCGCGTCTAGAGCTTGAGACTCTGC
>JAVJIF010001961.1:0-107967 GCA_038442645.1 Agave tequilana
TGTAACGCCCCGATTCCAAGGCTACGGGGACGTCACTGCGACGTACATACGCAGGTCAGAAATACCCTACGTATATACGCTAAGCATCAGTACAAACAAGAATCAGAGTACGACAAAGCGTAGCGTCCTTTCATATGCCAACATAAGAAGTACAAGGTACAAGGTTATCACAGAATGTGACATATATTTACATATCGCATGCATCATATATCACAGCCAAACTCAAAAGTACGATTTACAAGATAATTACAAGGATGCTCACGAGCTGAAGAAAGGTCCCGCGAGCCAAAAGGAAAGTCTGGGATGACAGCAACCGAGACTAATCGGCCTGCTCGGAAAGGAAAGCCTGGTCCTCCACAGAAGGCTCCACCTCGATCCAAGGTTCGGAACCTGAACATACAAATTCAAGGGAGTCAGGACCTCCCAACAAGTAGAGCAGGTAACAGCCGAGTGGCAACAGAAACATGAACATGAGGGTTGGTACAATATCAAGAATAATCATCCAGCAAGTAAAAGGAGCATAGCATGTTATAAACGTAAGGGCATTGTATAAGCTTAGGCTACAGCTCCATGAGACCAGTACTTCGAGGGGATAATCCAAACAAGGAAACCCTCATCTATATACCTTCATCTCATGTCACCGTAATCCAAGCGCATACAACAACCACAGTTAACGTCTTTTTTTTATTATTATTATTATTATTATTATTATTACTCGTCTTACCCTGATATCTAGCTATGTGAACTAGCGTCCCAGCACACATAGATCCATATCCGAGTAAAGCAAGGTTGTTATTGGAAACCAGCGGGGGTATCAACGAACTATGTTTACAGTGGGTCCCGTACATACCCGGGACCACGGCCCAGGGTGTTCCGTTGCTTGGTGACGGAACCTGCCGCAAGGCGATTCAGGAGGGTCTTATGTATGCCCTTATCATGATGGTACCAGGAATGAGGGAGCCAGCTCTCCCCTCGGCCCCCTGGAGGCCCACAGGTCAGACCGGAAATTTAGTTGCACAACATACCTAATACCACTGTAAACACGAACACATATTGATAGCCGCATATTTCCCCCGACCCGATGCAAGTTGTCTCATTATGATTTATTAGATGATTTATCAGATTCCGGGAATGAGCAAGAACAAGTCAGGAATGTCATGAATACAGGTATATCAGGAGTACTGGTTCGTACTATAATGTATCACATGTGTATCAGGAGTATAGTTGTACTGTCAAGCTGTCAGGTCATCATTCCCGTTATCGTGATAATTATGAAAGTCATGTGTATCATGCCTTATGTTGATAGATAGCATGATAAGAGGTGATATTCATCAAGTAACAAGCCTCGCAAATAGCAACATAATATACATGATCCAAAGATAATGTTCATAATCAAAGAAGTAATTAACCATAATAAATAGTCAAGATTAGTCGACTAGGAAAGACAAGTAGTCGACTCATGAAAGAGTTAGTCGACTATAGAAAGGGAACAAGTCGACTAAGAAAGCTGCGTTTGGGAAAGCTGCGTTTTTCAGAGGAAAGTTAGTCGACTAAGGCGTTTGAGTTAGTCGACTGGTCAAGTCTGCGTCTCGAAGAGCCGCGTTTCAAGAAGCTGCGTTAGTCGACTAGGAACAGTAGGTAGTCGACTAGGGAAATCTGCGTTTCAAGGAACCGCGTTTTCAGAAGGGAAGTTAGTCGACTAAGGGAAAACACCAAGTCGACTAATAAAGTGTGCGTTTCAAAGAGCTGCGTTTGCAGAGAAAGGCTAGTCGACTGGACGCAAGGGAGTAGTCGACTAACTATGCTGCGTTTCAGAATCAAGGGTGCGTTTCCAAAGGATTAGTCGACTGATAAATTGGTCAAGTCGACTAATGAAGTTCAGAACTGAGCAGATCCTATTATTTGAGAGCTGCGTTTCAAAGGGTTAGTCGACTTGCGTTTGGGCCAAGTCGACTAATAGAGGTTCAGAACAGAGAACAGGTCCAAATATTCGAGGGCTGTGTTTGTTACAATCATGAAATAATATCAAGTCATGGCGAGTAGAATTACTCGCCTAAGGTGCGTCCGACGCAGAGAAACGCGGTCCCAATCCAACAGGAGGGTGCCGTTTCTCACAAGTTGATGGAAAGGGTTGTGGTTGCTTTGGAGAAGATGGAGGTGCAAGTCTAGTTCATCAAGCCAAAACGGGATCTTGCAAACGTTGTTGCGGGGGACGAAACTATAGTCCGTTAGAAAGAGGTTGTCGAGGAGGTGAAGGTGGTACGCTTGGTGGAGGCTAAGGTGGTGCAGGTGGTGGTGGAAATGGTGGTGAAGCTTTTTGGTGAAAGTGGGTTCTTTGAGGTTCTCTTGGTGAAAGAGGTTGAAGAAGATGGTGTTTGTTGGTGAAAATGGAGGAGGAGATGGAGGAGAATGAAGTAGAGGGATTTGTGGTGGAGAAAATGGCTTTGGTGGGTGGTGGTGATGGCCGGCCAAGGAGCTTGGGGGGGTTTGTTGGCTATTGGAGCTTGCTGGAACAAGAAGAAGAAGGAAATGAAGGAAAGAGATGAAAGAAGTTATATATATATAGAAGGGGAAAATAATATAATAATAAGCCATCATCACTTCCCTCCAATGAGTGCTGCGTTCACAATGTCCCAAGGCTGCGTTTAGGCAAATATAGAGCCAAACGCGGGAGTTCAATGTTGCGTTCAGAAGAAAACGCAAAGGGCTGCGTTTCAGAGAAAAGGACAAGGGCATGGTTGATTGGACTTGAGTTGTATTGGCCCATACGCATTTAATGCAGTAAGGAGAGGATCACCACATTTAATGATGGGTCCAGTTGGCAAAACTCGCGTTTGAGGAAGGAGAGAGAAAAATGGGAAAAAAAGAGAGAAGTGAAATAGTAAAATGATTTCCCGGTATCTGGGAAAATACCGAGAACTCTGGAAAGGTCCAAAAATTGAAGTGTCTCGGAAAGCTTCCCAAAAATTCACAAAAATCATAAATATTATAAAACGATTTATGGTGAAATCGGTTTTCAGAAATTCAATCCCATTTTCAAAATAAAAATCTTGGAGTCCACTATGAACGGTGTCTACACCGGGTAAGCTAGATTTTTGATAAAATCTGAAAATTCTCAGAAAATGCCCGAAGGAAGAAAATATAATTTTAAGAAGGAATATGAAAGCAGAATCCATAAATTTGATTCCAATTACAAATTAAAATTCCTGGAATCAACCAGTGATGCTGGCCGACACCGGTTTTGAAGATTTACAACTTAATCCCGAAAAATTCTAGAAAATCATGAAAAATCTAATATATTAAGAAATAATATTTGAAACTAAAATTAGTCAAATCTAAATACCAAACAGATCAAATCATGCAGTACTGCTATACTAGTAAATATTCAAATAGTAGAAAATAAAATAAAAAGAAATATGCTCAAAAATCAAGATACGTAACTGTGTACGTATGCAGAGGATGGGGTATTACACTCTATCCACCTTACAAAAAATTTCGTCCTCGAAATTTCAGGAAGGGGAAGATGACGGTAGAGAGAATAGGAAGAAAGGGTTTTACCAACTAAGTTGTAAATAGATGGGGATATCGCTCACGAATAACGTCCTCCCGTTCCCATGTGGCTTCTCCTGGCACATGCCTATTCCAAGAAACCAATACTAGTGGTATTGTTTTATCCTCAGAGTCTTGATACTTTTGTCCAGGATGGCCATCGGTTGCTCTTTATAAGACAGATCTGATTGTAATTCCAGTTCGAGTGATCTAGAATGTGACTCTCATCCTTGACATACCTCCTCAACTGTGATACATGGAATACATTGTGTACTCCTTCCAAAGATGGCGGTAATGCCAAACGGTAAGACACATCTCCCACGCGATCCAAAACTTCGAATGGGCCGATGTATCTCGGACTAAGTTTACCACGAGTACCGAACCGGATTACCCCTTTTGTGGGTGATATCTTCAAAAATACATGATCACCTGATTTGAATTCCAAGGGTCTTCTATTTGTGTCAGCCCAACTCTTCTGTCGGCTCTGTGCTGCCCGGAGGTGATCTCTGATAACTCGGACCTTGTCTGTTGTCTGAACTAGAATGTCTGGTCCCATAAGTCTTCTTTCGCCGACTTCGTCCCAACATATCGGTGATCTGCATTTCCTGCCATACAATGCCTCATATGGTGCCATTTTGATACTGGCCTGATAGCTGTTATTATAAGAAAATTCCACCAAATGAATGTAGTCTTCCCATGACCCTTTAAATTCTATCATGCAGGCTCGTAACATGTCTTCAAGGATCTGGATAGTCCGTTCAGATTGTCCGTCTGTCTGGGGGTGATATGAAGTACTGAATTTCAGACGAGTTCCTAAATTCTCTTGGAGACTTTCCCAGAAATGAGATCGGAATCTTGTATCTCTATCTGACACGATGCTAACTGGGACTCCATGTAGACGAACTATTTCTCTCATATATTTGTCTGCCAGAACTTCTGTTGACTGACCTACTCTGAATGGTAAGAAGTGAGCTGATTTTGTGAGACGGTCAACGATCACCCATACTGCATTGTTACCCTTAGGACTGCGGGGTAGTGCTGTAACAAAATCCATGGTGATATGTTCCCACTTCCATTCGGGTATTGGTAAGGGCTGAAGGAATCCAGCTGTTCTCTGGTGTTCTATCTTTACCTGTTGGCAAACTAAGCACTTGGCCACATACTGGGCTATCTCCCTCTTCATAGCATTCCACCAAAACTTCTGTTTCAAATCTTGATACATCTTATTTCCTCCTGGGTGTATGGAATAAGCCGAACTATGTGTCTCTGCCAAAATTTTCTGTCGAACTTCTCCTTGGGGAACACAAATTCTATTACCAAAATATAAGGCATTATCCGAATGAATACGGAGGTCAGTTCTCAATCCAGCTTCTATCTGAGCTCTGAATTTCTGTAATCTGGGGTCTTCTTTCTGAGCTTCCTTAATCTCATCCATCAGGGTCGGCTGGATCTGAAAGGTCATCAACTGTCCTGTCTTATCAATTCCTTGCACTATCATTAAGTCCAATTTTATGATATCCTGAATCAACTCCTTCTGTTGTGTGAGTCGTACTAGCATTCTATTTTCTGGCTTCCTGCTCAATGCATCTGGTACTGTGTTGACTTTGCCCGGATGATACTGTAAGTCTATGTCATAATCTGCCATCAATTCAAGCCACCGTCTCTGTCTCATGTTTAATTCCTTCTGCGTGAAAATATACTTTAGACTCTTGTGATCTGTGTAGATTAACACCTTGTCTCCCAGAAGATAATGTCTCCAGATCTTCAATGCGAATATTACAGCTGCCAGCTCTAAGTCATGAGTTGGGTAATTCCTCTCATGTGGTTTCAATTGCCTAGATGCATAAGCTATGACATGACCATGCTGCATTAATACACATCCTAGGCCTTTCCCGGATGCATCACTGTATATAACCATTCCTCCTGTTCCTGAGGGAGTCTTCAAGACTGGAGCTGTAATGAGTCTTTCCTTTAATTGCTCAAATGCTGTAGCACATTCCTCGGTCCATATATATTTTTCTCCTTTCCGGGTGAGCTTCGTTAAGGGGCTGCAATCTTAGAAAATCTTGGACGAAGCGCCTGTAATATCCGGCTAATCCAATAAAACTCTTAATTTCTGTTACTGTCCTTGGAATTGGCCAGTCCTTTACCGCCTGAATTTTACTGGGGTCTACCGAAATTCCTTCTTCTGAAATTATGTGTCCAAGGAAGGCCACACTATTTAACCAGAATTCACACTTGCTTTGCTTAGCATGAAGTTGTTCCTTTTGGAGAGTCTGTAATACTAATCTCAAGTGGTCTGCATGTTCCCTGTCGTTCTTCGAGTAAATCAAGATGTCGTCTATGAAAACAACCACAAATTGATCCAAATATGATGAGAACACTCTGTTCATCAAATCCATGAAAACTGCGGGGGCATTGGTGACTCCGAAGGGCATAACTAGAAACTCATAATGGCCATAACGAGTCCTGAATGCTGTCTTCGGAACATCTTCTTTCTTTACCTTTAGCTGATGATAACCTGATTGCAAATCCAATTTTGAGAATACCCGAGCTCCATGAAGTTGGTCAAACAGATCATCAATTCTTGGTAAGGGGTATTTATTCTTGATGGTAACTTTGTTTAACTCTCTGTAGTCTATACACAATCTCTTACCACCGTCTTTCTTGTGGGCTAATAGCACTGGAGCTCCCCATGGTGAAGCACTTGGTCTAATCAATCCCTTGTCAGAATATTCTTGCAGTTGCTTCTTTAGAATCTCCAACTCAGTGGGTGCCATTCTGTATGGGGCTTTGGATATCGGAGCTGTACCTGGAAGGATATCAATAGAAAACTCGGTTACTCTATCGGGTGGAAGTCCTGAGATCTCCTTAAATACCTCTGGAAACTCATTCCAAACTGGTACTCTCCTCTTCTGGGTCTCAGCAATAGTCATCTGTGTTTTTCCCTTGTCAAGTTTGTGTTCTCCTTCAAATTGGAACTCAGGCTGAAGTGGCATTCTGAAAATGACTTTCTTGTTCCGACAATCAATGACTGCATGGTATTTACTGAGCCAAGTCATGCCTAAGATTACGTCATACCCTTTAGTATCCAGCACGAGCATATCCGCTGTTAATGTTCTGCCACACAGTTCCACCGGACAATCTACACAAACCCTATTAGAGATGACTACTCCGTTACCGGTACTAATCTCCCACTGGTGGTCTAGATATTCAACAGGTATAGAGTTCAAAGCAATGAAACTATCTGATATGTAACAATGAGAAGCGCCAGAATCAAAGAGTGCTTAAGACAGGTTTAGAGTGCACCATAATCTTACCTGTTACCACATCTCCAGAAGTTTCGGCCTCTTCCACTGTCAAATTGTAGGCTCGTCCTCTTCCACGACCTGCTGCATTTCTAACTCCCCTCTGGACTGGGCGGTTAACTTGTAGTGGGGGAGGAGGAAGAGCTCTCCTAACCATTGGTCCTTGGTTCCTCTGTCCATCTGGCCCTGGAAGTGCTGGCAATGCTTGGTTGACCATCTTCGTTCTTTTGTGGGGACAGACTTCCATTGAATGATCTCGGGAACCACATACCAGGCATAACCCATTTGCCCTACGGCAATTCTGTCGGGAGTGACCTGGTTTCTGGCAATAGTTACAATAAGAAAATGATTGGTTTACTGGAAAGGGGGCTGGTCGAAACGGTCGTCTCATGGCTGGAGCTCTTGCTGTTCTGAATGGACCTCCTCTCCCTGCATGTGGAAATGGCCTCTTCATGGCCTGGTTCCTTATCATGTTAGATTTCCCTTTCTCCAGTCCTCGCTCCACCTCTCGAGCTATGGTAAGGACTTGGGAATAGGTTTTCAGCTGTTGGGGCATTAAGAGGATTTGAATGTCCATTCGCAAACCCTGTTGGAACCTACTCGCCCGCTTTTCCTCATCGGCCACCATATATGGAGCAAAGCGGCTCAGCCTCAAGAACTCAGCGGCATACTCATCTACAGACCGGTTCCATTGTTGAAGTCGGATGAACTGTTCCTCCATCTCTTTCTGTGCTGTGGCGGGGAAGAATCTACTATAGAAGCTTGGGAAAACTGGTCCCAAGTGACAGGTTTTCTAGTCTTGCTTCTTCAGCTAGCCACCAGGTCCTGGCTACATCCTTAAGTTGAATTTTGGCGACTTCCACTTGATTTTCTTTTGGGACCCGGGCTGCGTTCAACAGGTCTGTGGTGTCAATCAGCCATTGCTCAGCATCTAGTGGTTTCTCTTCTCCCGTGAATATCGCCGGTTGTAACCGCCTGAAGTCTGATACATTCCCCGGCCTTTGTTCCTTGGGAGTTGCTAACTCTTGCCGAAGGAGTTCCGTCTGTTGTTGCTGATTCTCCATCATAGTCTGGATAACCCTTAGAATCTCAACATTCTCCCCCGCGGGTCCATTCGATGCTTGTCCGGCATTGTTACGACTCGTCCTTCTATCCATACTTATGTTGGTAAAAAGGAGACTGGAAACTGGAAAGATGGAAGGATTTTAGGACACAAGGAAAGGAATCAAGAAGGACTAGATAACTTGTACATTGTAGTTGGCAATGGCAAATTCCTTTAATTTGCTACTTGATTGTACTATAGGTGTGAGAGCCTAGGCTCTGATACCAACCTGTAACGCCCCGATTCCAAGGCTACGGGGACGTCACTGCGACGTACATACGCAGGTCAGAAATACCCTACGTATATACGCTAAGCATCAGTACAAACAAGAATCAGAGTACGACAAAGCGTAGCGTCCTTTCATATGCCAACATAAGAAGTACAAGGTACAAGGTTATCACAGAATGTGACATATATTTACATATCGCATGCATCATATATCACAGCCAAACTCAAAAGTACGATTTACAAGATAATTACAAGGATGCTCACGAGCTGAAGAAAGGTCCCGCGAGCCAAAAGGAAAGTCTGGGATGACAGCAACCGAGACTAATCGGCCTGCTCGGAAAGGAAAGCCTGGTCCTCCACAGAAGGCTCCACCTCGATCCAAGGTTCGGAACCTGAACATACAAATTCAAGGGAGTCAGGACCTCCCAACAAGTAGAGCAGGTAACAGCCGAGTGGCAACAGAAACATGAACATGAGGGTTGGTACAATATCAAGAATAATCATCCAGCAAGTAAAAGGAGCATAGCATGTTATAAACGTAAGGGCATTGTATAAGCTTAGGCTACAGCTCCATGAGACCAGTACTTCGAGGGGATAATCCAAACAAGGAAACCCTCATCTATATACCTTCATCTCATGTCACCGTAATCCAAGCGCATACAACAACCACAGTTAACGTCTTTTATTATTATTATTATTATTATTATTATTATTATTACTCGTCTTACCCTGATATCTAGCTATGTGAACTAGCGTCCCAGCACACATAGATCCATATCCGAGTAAAGCAAGGTTGTTATTGGAAACCAGCGGGGGTATCAACGAACTATGTTTACAGTGGGTCCCGTACATACCCGGGACCACGGCCCAGGGTGTTCCGTTGCTTGGTGACGGAACCTGCCGCAAGGCGATTCAGGAGGGTCTTATGTATGCCCTTATCATGATGGTACCAGGAATGAGGGAGCCAGCTCTCCCCTCGGTCCCCTGGAGGCCCACAGGTCAGACCGGAAATTTAGTTGCACAACATACCTAATACCACTGTAAACACGAACACATATTGATAGCCGCATATTTCCCCGACCCGATGCAAGTTGTCTCATTATGATTTATTAGATGATTTATCAGATTCCGGGAATGAGCAAGAACAAGTCAGGAATGTCATGAATACAGGTATATCAGGAGTACTGGTTCGTACTATAATGTATCACATGTGTATCAGGAGTATAGTTGTACTGTCAAGCTGTCAGGTCATCATTCCCGTTATCGTGATAATTATGAAAGTCATGTGTATCATGCCTTATGTTGATAGATAGCATGATAAGAGGTGATATTCATCAAGTAACAAGCCTCGCAAATAGCAACATAATATACATGATCCAAAGATAATGTTCATAATCAAAGAAGTAATTAACCATAATAAATAGTCAAGATTAGTCGACTAGGAAAGACAAGTAGTCGACTCATGAAAGAGTTAGTCGACTATAGAAAGGGAACAAGTCGACTAAGAAAGCTGCGTTTGGGAAAGCTGCGTTTTTCAGAGGAAAGTTAGTCGACTAAGGCGTTTGGGTTAGTCGACTGGTCAAGTCTGCGTCTCGAAGAGCCGCGTTTCAAGAAGCTGCGTTAGTCGACTAGGAACAGTAGGTAGTCGACTAGGGAAATCTGCGTTTCAAGGAACCGCGTTTTCAGAAGGGAAGTTAGTCGACTAAGGGAAAACACCAAGTCGACTAATAAAGTGTGCGTTTCAAAGAGCTGCGTTTGCAGAGAAAGGCTAGTCGACTGGACGCAAGGGAGTAGTCGACTAACTATGCTGCGTTTCAGAATCAAGGGTGCGTTTCCAAAGGATTAGTCGACTGATAAATTGGTCAAGTCGACTAATGAAGTTCAGAACTGAGCAGATCCTATTATTTGAGAGCTGCGTTTCAAAGGGTTAGTCGACTTGCGTTTGGGCCAAGTCGACTAATAGAGGTTCAGAACAGAGAACAGGTCCAAATATTCGAGGGCTGTGTTTGTTACAATCATGAAATAATATCAAGTCATGGCGAGTAGAATTACTCGTCTAAGGTGCGTCCGACGCAGAGAAACGCGGTCCCAATCCAACAGGAGGGTGCCGGTTCTCACAAGTTGATGGAAAGGGTTGTGGTTGCTTTGGAGAAGATGGAGGTGCAAGTCTAGTTCATCAAGCCAAAACAGGATCTTGCAAACGTTGTTGCGGGGGACGAAACTATAGTCCGTTAGAAAGAGGTTGTCGAGGAGGTGAAGGTGGTACGCTTGGTGGAGGCTAAGGTGGTGCAGGTGGTGGTGGAAATGGTGGTGAAGCTTTTTGGTGAAAGTGGGTTCTTTGAGGTTCTCTTGGTGAAAGAGGTTGAAGAAGATGGTGTTTGTTGGTGAAAATGGAGGAGGAGATGGAGGAGAATGAAGTAGAGGGATTTGTGGTGGAGAAAATGGCTTTGGTGGGTGGTGGTGATGGCCGGCCAAGGAGCTTGGGGGGTTTGTTGGCTATTGGAGCTTGCTGGAACAAGAAGAAGAAGGAAATGAAGGAAAGAGATGAAAGAAGTTATATATATAGAAGGGGAAAATAATATAATAATAAGCCATCATCACTTCCCTCCAATGAGTGCTGCGTTCACAAGTCCCAAGGCTGCGTTAGGCAAATAGAGCCAAACGCGGGAGTTCAATGTTGCGTTCAGAAGAAAACGCAAAAGGCTGCGTTTCAGAGAAAAGGAGACAAGGGCATGGTTGATTGGACTTGAGTTGTATTGGCCCATACGCATTTAATGCAGTAAGGAGAGGATCACCACATTTAATGATGGGTCCAGTTGGCAAAACTCGCGTTTGAGGAAGGAGAGAGAAAAATGGGAAAAAAAGAGAGAAGTGAAATAGTAAAATGATTTCCCGGTATCTGGGAAAATACCGAGAACTCTGGAAAGGTCCAAAAATTGAAGTGTCTCGGAAAGCTTCCCAAAAATTCACAAAAATCATAAATATTATAAAACGATTTATGGTGAAATCGGTTTTCAGAAATTCAATCCCATTTTCAAAATAAAAATCCTGGAGTCCACTATGAACGGTGTCTACACCGGGTAAGCTAGATTTTTGATAAAATCTGAAAATTCCCAGAAAATGCCCGAAGGAAGAAAATATAATTTTAAGAAGGAATATGAAAGCGGAATCCATAAATTTGATTCCAATTACAAATTAAAATTCCTGGAATCAACCAGTGATGCTGGCCGACACCGGTTTTGAAGATTTACAACTTAATCCCGAAAAATTCTAGAAAATCATGAAAAATCTAATATATTAAGAAATAATATTTGAAACTAAAATTAGTCAAATCTAAATACCAAACAGATCAAATCATGCAGTACTGCTATACTAGTAAATATTCAAATAGTAGAAAATAAAATAAAAAGAAATATGCTCAAAAATCAAGATACGTAACTGTGTACGTATGCAGAGGATGGGGTATTACACCCACACTCTGCGACCGATGTGTGGCATTATTCACCACGTCCTGCAGGCTGAGAAACTCTCTCAGCCCGCAGGCTGAGTACAGTAAGCCCATATATATATATATATATATATATATATTATATATATATATATATATATATTATATATATATATATATATATATACTTTTCAGACAAATTCATTATATAGACAAAAATACCCACAGATAATGGACTGGTTTTAACCTCCACACGTCAGGCAACTTGGTGTCTCTCCTATCCAAATTAAACTTCTTCTGCCATTATAATTCATTGTTGAACTCAATCTAAACAAACAATAAAAAATTAGTTTTAAGATAATTTTGACCACTGAAGGGATTTTCTCATATTTATCCTCTAATCTTTCTTATTTCTAAAATTACTCTCAAATCATTATAATTGCTCAATGCCTTCCAATTCATTCCATATTTCTAAAATTACCCTAACCGTCAGTTAAAGAGAATCAAAATGAAATATTTAAACATTTCTGTTATATTTTTGAGAAATTCTTTTAATACCCTTACGTCTACTTCATCATCAGCTCCCTCTCCCTGTCTTTGCCGTTGTTGCCGCTACCCATTGGCCAAGATAGAAGGGCACTACTTCTATCAAACCTAGTCTTTTCTTCGCCATCAGCATTCAATTGACTAGCATTTGAATTGTACCCTTATTCATTAATTAAGGCTCAAAATGTCATGTTGTTGCTCATATTCTTCATCAAACATCAAATTCTCCCTTGATTTTGCTTCATGAACCCAGAGCAGTCCTAGGGATGGCCAATGGGGAGGGTCGACCCGCGTCGACCCCCCCGCCCCGCCCTGTGCGACCCGTTTGAGTCGCACAGGGCGGGTTACGGGTCAACCCGCACTCGCCCCGTTTAGGGGCGGGTCAAAAACGGGTTGACCCGTCCCGTGTAAACGGGACGAATTCGATTCGTCCCGTGACGAATCAAGGGACGAATCGGGTCGGGGAAAATTTTTCCTGACCCCTCTTCTTTATTATTATTTTTTAAAGTCCTATATTATTATATTTGTGAGACGGAAAAATTAGTTTTAGACCCCTATTTTATTTTTTTTAGCCCTCAACAGCTCAAAATATTCCCATTGTGGTAAATTTGAAAATTTTAAAAATAAAATAATAATAAAAGCCGAGACGGGGCCAACCCGTCTCGGCGAATCCGGGTAACGAATCGGGTCAGAGACCCAATTTGTTACCCCGATTACTTGATTCGTATCGTTGGATTCGTTACGCGGATTCGTTAGCTAACGGGCGAATCAACCCGATTCGCCCCGTTAGCCATCCTTAAGCAGTCCCCCTCTAAATTCCAGACGGAACTTAAGGAGCATCCCTTTTTGAACTCCCAAAGACATTCATCTACATCAAAGCCCTAAGTGCCACCCTCCTCTCCATTAAACCCAAAATTTCTTTTTGGATTCTCAGAACAAAGTCCAGAACCCAAATGGGTATCTCTAGAATTTTCAAAAACTTGGCCAGAGTGCAAACATGCGACAACAAGTAGAAAAAATCCACCCTCCTCCTTCATTGTGTACGTTGTTGGCCGCTCCTGCCATGGAAATTTATACCTCTGCAAAGAGATCCTAAAAGACTGGCGATCCAGAGTTTCATCATAAAATAGGGCCCAAGATTCTTCTTCCTCTTCTTCTTGATCTCGACTGATTTGACTGTGGGTTTGAGCTCTGGGTGTTGTCTTACTCCATTGTTGGAGGTTGGAGAGTGCGAGTTGCGAGATAGGTGCAGAGCTTGAATGAGTTTCTTCTCTGTTAGAGAATGGGAAGATAAAATATGTGGGATCAATGAAGAAGAAGAGGGAAAGAGAAGAAAGGTGAAATTAATGAAGAATATAGAGAAGAGAGAGAGAGTGAGAGAGAGAGAAAGAGAGAGACTCAAAGAAGATAGAGATACAGAAAAGAGATAAGAGGCAGTCTAGGAGTAAAATAGTAATCTTTCTCTTAAACTGTAAAAAAGCTAACAACAGCTGAGTGTGAGGGTGAATTTGATTGTTTTTAAAGAATTAAGGGGCAATTGAGGAATTATGATGACTTGAGAGTAAATCAAAAAAATATGTTAGATATGGAGGGTAAATATGAGAATAACCCATTAACAAAAGCCTTCATGTTATGAATACGGTTATTTAAACCTAAAGAAGTAATAATGTAACACTCATTCCCGGAATACGTACTTAGATATGCATTCTGATTTCTCGATCACATTTTTTTATTTTCTCTCATATTTATTTTGTTTTATGATTATTTATATCATTGTTTGGTATTTGGATCCAGATTCCTGGATTCAGACTCAACTCAAGTCTAAACGGGACCCGATCCCACTATATTAATCGATTTGACTTTTATGATAGTCAGATTTAATTGATTTCAGTTTCAAACATTATTTTTTGATATTTTAGATTTTTCATGATTTTTTGAAATTTTTCTGAATTAAATTTCAAGACCTTCAAAACCGATATCGACTCGTACTGCCGATCGATTCTCAGATTTTTAATTTATAAATAGAGTTGAATTTCTAGAAACTGTTTTCACATTATTCTTTAGAATCACATTTTCTATCTAAACGCATTTTTGAGGTTTTTCTGAATTTCGGAATTCGGCTAGATTTGGTGTCCACCAATATTGTTAGTTGATTCCTGGATTTTTAATTTGTAAATAGGATTGAATTTTTAAAATTATACTTTATCATATAGCTTAATATAATATTTACTATTTTTGTGAATTTTTGGGGATCATTCTGAGTTACTTTATTTTTCAAGCTTTTTAGGTGTTTTCGATATTTTTCCAGATTTCAGAATTTTACCCAGTATTTTCCTTTATTTTTCTATATTTTCCAACTTTTCTCTTCCATTCATTCTTTTCCTTTTTTCCTTTTCTTTTCTTTTCTTTTCTTTTCTCCAATTTTTCTCCACCACACAAAATTCCCCCAAAATATCTAATCCCACTTCTTCTCTTTCCTCCCCCAACGCGACCCTGGCTAGCAGACGCGGGGCTCCCAAATGCGAGGCTCCCCTCTTCAGCGCAGACGCGGGGCTCAGTGCCCTTACCTCATTAAATTGTTAGTATTTATTGTTAGTATTTAGAGTGCCTCATATTCATTATAGAAGAATTCAGCTTCTGTCAGTTTCCTAATACAGAGTCCTCATATTCATTGGAGAAGAATTCAGGTTTTGATAGTTTCTTAATACGAATCTTTCTCCTATTTTTGTTTGGATACATGTTTCCTATTTCTCTGAGGAGGTGTTGATTTGAGTTCGTGTTGGATTAGGATCGTAGGTACCTATATAAACCCCTTGGAGTAGCCTTTTTTAAGGTGAGTTAAGAAGCATCAAGAATTCAAAAGAAATTCTATTTTCAATCATTGAGAGTTATGAGAGAGAGATCTCCTTGTAACTCTTGTTTTTTATCTGTTTTTAATAAAGATTTCTCCCCTCCTTTCCGTAGACGTAAGCACATTACCAATCATGTTAAATCTTCTGTTCCTTGGTCGTGTGGTGATTACTTGCTAGTGATAAATCTTCTATGCTTTCGCTGTCGAGTCTTTAACTCGATATTTCTCTGTTGTTTGATCAGTGATAGATCATCAATAATTGGTATCAGACTGATGGCTAGCAAGACGACCATACTACCAAGTTCGAGGTGGAGAAATTTGACGGAAAATCCAACTTCATGTTGTGAAAGATACGAGTAATATCATTACTGGTGAAGGAGGGCACACACAAGGTCCTACTTGGTATTGAGAAGAAGCCATCAAAAATAGAGGATGAATAATGGAATGACATTGACTTCCGCGCAAAGGCGACAATCATACTGTGCCTATCAGATGAGGTCCTTTACAACGTGATAAACGAGGAGACAACTGCTGGTCTTTAGTGTAGGCTAGAGAGCGTGTACCTGATGAAAGTTTGTCGAAAAAGCTCTTCATGAAGAAGCAGTTATACATCTTTTAGATGAAGAAAGGTACGTCTATTCTACAGCATCTTAATACTTTCAATAGAATTTTAAGTGACTTGTTAGCTCTAGAGGTTAAGCTAGAGAAGAAAACAAAGCTCTCCTGTTATTCTCTTCACTTCCATCAAGTTATGATCGCTTGACGACCACCATCATGTATGGTAAGGAGACGTTAGAATTAGAAGATGTCAGGCAGATGCTCCAGAACAATGAGCTAATGAAAAGAAAGATGCTATAGAGGAATTCTCAAGATTGTTTGTCAAGGGCCAGAGGGGAAGATCAAAGAGTAGATGACCTAAAAGAGATCCAGAGGCTTCTAACAGTTTCTCTTTCTACTTTTACAAGAAAACATGACACATCAAAAAAAATTGTATGAAATACAAGGAGATGTTGAAGAGGAAAGGCAGCAAAAATTCTGATGGGGCGAGTACCAGTGAAAATTCAGATCAAGCCGGAGTTGTCAAAAAAGCAGATGAGGATTCATGTGATGTCTTAATGGTTGAGTTGGGAAAAGGTAAATACTCAGATGCTTGATTACTTGACTCGGAGTGCACATGCTACATGTGCCCAAAAAGGAAGTGGTTCAGTACTTACAAGCCTTATGATGGAGACTCTGTCCTGATGGGAAACAATGCCATGTGTAAGACTGTTGGCATCTACAACATCCGTATGAGGATGTTTGATGGACACGTTCGAACCCCCACGAACGTTCGACACGTTTCGGATTTAAAGAAGAATCGTGTGTCATTGGGAGCTTTGAAAGCTCGAGGGTACAAGTTTTCTGTTGCAAACAGAGGAATCAAAGTTACTAGACGCTCTATGATGATTCTCAAAAGAGAACAGGCAAGCAAACATGTACAAGTTGACAGGAAGCATTATTGTTGGTGATGCTTCAGCAGTAGCAGAGAAGGAGGATACTACAAGACTTTAGCACATGCTTTTTAGACACATGAACAAGTGAGGTCTTCAAGTCCTGCACAAAAGGAGTGCTCTACTGTAAATCACCTAAAGGGAGGGTGAATAAGTGATGGCTATACTAAATGATAAATAATGCAAATTAAAAATTATTTGCTAGCAACCTATCAAATATCAATCATAACACAAAGAATACTTACAAATAAGTAAACCAATTAAGTAGGCAAGTATGTAACGAGAGAGTATAGTAAAAAAAGAGAGCAAGCAATCACAAACACTGTGATACGTTCCGAGGTTCGAACCATTGCTCTCCGTCCCTGCCTTCACCACTATGAAAGATTTTCATTATGACCGAGCTCACTAGATCGTCAACTCTTATAAGTTCTCACTAGAACTCTATGGACTCACAAGTCCCTCTCTCGATGCCGCAACACCTACAATGGAGCTCACAAGCTCACTTGAGGTCACAACCTCTACAACTTCACAATTTAAAGAAAACGGTGATCCTCTCTTGATCACAAATAGATCACAAGCACAATCCTATAACCAAGATGAGAAGGTAAAGCTCTTTGAGATTGTGTGGTGAGAAATAACTGCAAAGATGTAAAGGAAGGCTCAAGAAAAATTGAGGATATGGAAATTTTAAGCTTAAGTTAAAAAATCTTTTTGAGATTATGAAGTATGATCCCTAAAACTTGATCTTATCTTTTGAAAACTTCTTGTTGAATTTTTCTACAGTTTCCATATTTATAGGGCACGAAAATTTGAAAAGAAAACCCAAAAGAGTCATTGGGATGCGATCTAGAAAAAGACAAATAGAAAACTAGTCATTGGGGTCAAAATCAGGACAAGATTGTTTTGTCGGCCGACCGGCCGGTCGACTGCCAACGGCCGGATTTTCGACCGTTGGGGTTAGTAGTTAACCGCCCGGTTGACCGTGTAACCCAAACAGAGAGCTAAGCTCTCTGACAGTCGATCGATTGGTCGACCGTGCCCAACAGAGACTAATAGTCTCTCAGTCGGTCGACCGAACTGCACACAAAGGCACTAAGGAAATTTTGTGCAGTCGCTCAGTCGACTGACAGAGCAATTTTGCTCCGTCAGCGGTCGACTGATCGGTCGACTGAGCTAGGGCCAAAGTCACATTCTGAAAAATCTTTTGAAGTCCAATATTTTTCCTACAAAGTATACTTTGGCTACAAACACAAAATAAAGTTCTTATATCATACTAAGTCCAGTGTGTGATTAGAGGTCATCACAAAACTAAGTTGAACTATATTTTGTAAAAATAACTTTTCTAAAACTTTTCTAAAAACTGGTTTTTTCGAAACTTATTTTTGAAAACGAAAAAGAGAAACGTGTTGAACTGTTTTCAAAAACATGTAGAAATATGAAAGATGTATGCGTGTGTGTGTGTCAATCTCTATAGCTATCAACCTTAATCACTTGGTTTTAACAATAACTATAATCCTATTTAAAGTACAAAAAACAAAATACAAATCTTGTATAAAGTCTTCACTTGCAATCATGATCCTTGAGCTCATCTATGTGCTTAGGCTCTTGAATCGACATGTTTATGGATTCTAAACGTGTGAGTCTTATGGAGAATTCAAGATGCAATAATGAATTAACCTGAATCTTAGTTCAATAAAATTGTTAGAAATATAACTACATATGTTTTGTTATCATCAAAACTAGGGCAAATGGCCTTTGGGCCAACATCTACCAGGGATCAAATATTGCAAACTTGATCTTTGTAAAGTTTGTATTATAGGTAGGCAACGTAGAGTAGCTTTCTCTACATCTCAGCACAAGACAAAAGGATTGCTAGATCACACAGGTGTGTGGAGGCCTTCGCCAGTAACATCCATTGGAGGTGCTAGGTACTATGTTACTTTCATAGATGATTTTTCAAGAAATGTTTGAGTATACTTCTTGAAGAAGAAATCAAAAGTATTTCAAAAGTTTAAGGAGTGAAAAAATTTTGGTAGAAAATAAGACGGGGCAGAAGGTGAAAGTCATGAGGTTCGATAATAGAGGCGAGTACACTTCTAAAGAATTCAAAAACTACTTAGCAAGCGAGGGCATCAAACACCAGCTAAGTATTTCAGGGCGACCAAAACAAAACGAAATAGCAGAGCGCATGAATCGGATACTTACAAAGTGTGCCCGCAGTATCAGATTATAGGTTGACATGTCAAAAGGATTTTAGGCAGAGATAATGAATCATGCGAATTATCTGGTAAACATGTCACCATCAATAGCTATTGATCTTTAGGTCCCAGAGGAAATATGGCGAGGAGTATCTGTGGGCTACTTGCTGTTTACTCCACGAGTCACCACAGATTCACCTACGCCACTTGTATACAACCTTACAGATTTTCAGTTACCCGGTATATAGTTCGATTGATAGTCAGAAAAGAAACAAACTGGAATCTAAGTCTAATAGTGTATCTTCATTGGATTCACTAAAGGAGTCAAGGTTTCAGACTTTGGATCTTGAAAAAAGGAGTGTCTTAACAGCAGAGATGTGATCTTTGACGAAGAATTAATATTGTGAGAAAACTCAGAGACAGAGGATAAAGTGCAAGGTGGAGCTTCAGATAGTTTAATAGACATTTAAGAAAAGAGAGCTGAGTTCTCAGATGTCCTAAAAGGCCTGAAGGGTCAGAAGAGGACTCTTCAGATTCAGATAAAGATGAACAGGAGGCTACTTAAGAGTAACCTAGACCGTTGAGGCGGTCAGTCAGAGTTACAGTGCCACCAACAACGTATGGCTGGGATGATCATATCTCTTTCGCATTAGTAACAGAAACAAGTGAGCCTAGCAGTTACAGGGAAGCAATCGAGGCAGATGATCACGGCAAATGGATTACATGGAGTAAGAGATGGAGTATTTGGATAGAAACCAAACATGAACATTGGTCGATCTTTCAAAGGACTCCAACGCAATAGGTTGCAGATGGGTCTTTCGCAAGAAGAACAATGAGCAGTACAAGGCAAGGTTAGTTGCCAAAGGATATGCTCAGAAGGAGAGCATTGACTACAATGAGATCTTCTCTCCTATAATCAAGCATACATCTATTCGGATGTTATTGGCGATAGTTGTTCAATTTGATTTAGAGTTGAAACAGATGGATGTTAAAACAACGTTTCTGCAAGGTAAGCTGGAGGAAAAGATATACATGAAATAACCTGAAGGTTATATTCATGAAGATAAAGAAAACAAGATGTATCTTCTAAAGAACTCCCTCTATGGACTTAAACAGTCTCCTAGGCAGTGGTGCAAATAGTTTCTCTTTCATGATCAAGGCTAAATTCAACCGATTTGAGTATGATAGTTGTGTCTATTTCAAGCAAAGTAATGATCTGACATATTTGCTGTTATATATGGATGATATGCTGATTGCTGCGAGAAACAAGACACATGTTCAGAAGCTTAAAGCTCAGCTCAAGAAGGAATTTGACATGAAAGATCTGGGAGAAGGTAAGAAGATCTTAAGCATGGAGATCGCTCGAGAAAGAGGCTCAGGCAAACTTTGGCTATCCCAGGAGAATTATGTTCTCAAGGTATTAGAGAGATTCTACATGACAGAAGTAAGACCAGTCATTTCCTTTGGCAGGTCACTTCAAATTATCCTCCAAGCAGTGTCGACAATCACTAAAAGAGGAGAAGGAGATGTCTCGAGTATCATATGCTAGTGTGGTGGGATCACTCATGTATTCTATGGTCTATACTAAGCCTGACTTAGCCTATGCAGTTAGTATAGTAATCCGATTCATGTTAAATTCAGGAAAGCAACATTAAGAAGCAGTGAAGTGGGTGCTATGATATCTGCGAGAAACTACGAGACTAGGCTTGGTGTTTCAGAGATTGAAAATGGAGAAGCCTAGGAAACTACAAGGCTATATTGATGCAGATTTTGTAGGAGATCTTGATCAGCGAAGATCTATAACGGACTATATGTTCACAGTAGCTGAGTATGCCATAAGTTGGAAGGCAGAGTTACAAGATACAGTTGCTCTTTCAACGACAGAGGTAGAGTACATGGCTGCAGTTGAGGTATTGAAGGAAGCTTTGTGGTTGAGAGGATTGGTTGAGACATTTAGTATCATCTAAGATTCAATTCGGGTTCATTGCGACAGCCAGAGTGCGATTCATCTCGCTAACGATCACATGTATCACAAGCGGACAAAGCACATTGATGTGAGGTATCACAAGATATATCAGTGGATCGTGAATGATAAGGTAATCAATTTGATAAAGATCAGCACGAAGAAGAATCCAGCAGATATAATGATGAAGACCATCCCGGTGGAGAAGTTCAGAGCATCTATGAACTTCATCAAGGTTCTCCAAAGGTAAAGTAGCGACCGGGCTCTTGGGAGGGAGCCATATGAAGTCACAAAAGGGGGAAGGAAGGCAGAGGCCAATTTCTACAGAGAAACTCAATGAACATGTGTCAAGGTGGAAATTGTTAGTATTTGGAGTGCCTCATATTCATTGGAGAAGAATTCAAGTTCTGACAGTTTCCTAATACGGATCTGTTCTCATATTTATTGGAGAAGAATTCAGGTTTTGACAGTTTTTTTAATACAGATCTGTATCATGTTTTGGTTTGGATACGGGTTTCTTATTTCTCTGAGGAGGTGCTGATTTGAATTCATGTTAGACTAGGATCATCCTAGGTACCTATATAAACCCCTTGGGGGTGGCCTTTTTAAGGTGTGTCAAGAAGTATCAAGAATTCAAGAGAAATTTTATTTTCCATCATTGAGAGTTGTAAGAGAGAGATCTCCTTGTAACTCTTGTATTTTCTTCTCTGTTTTCAATAAAGAATTCTCCCCTTCTCCCTGTGGATGTAAGTCCATTGCTAAAGCACGTTAAATCTTGTGTTCTTTGGTTGTGTGGTAATTACTTCCTAGTGGTAGATTTTCTACGCTTCCGCTGCCAAGTCTTTAACTCGGTGTTTCTTTGTTGTTTGATCGGTGATAGATCATCAAATATAAATATCTCCCATTCTCTCTCAATCTCTCACTTCACTCTCTAATCCCTTTCCTTTAATCTCACACCCTCTCTCACTTTTCTCTCTCTTTTTCTCCTTTAAAGAGAATCAGCAACCACCACCATCACCATGGTCGGCGGCTCCTCACCACCTCCGGTGAGTCTGGCCGGTGACCCCCATGGCCGACAGTGATATTCCCTCTCCCCCAACTCTCCTTCTCTCTCAATTTCCAACACCATCATCTCAATTTTCTTCTTCTTCTTCTTCAAATTAAACCACCACCATCTCCCAATTTCATCACCATCACTATCTCCGACAACCCCCATGGCTGACGGCGAGCCCCACTCCGTCCACCTCAACACCCCAACTTCCTCCTTTCTCCATCTCCATCATCTTCTTCTTCCTCATCACCACCACCTCCAATCTCCTCCTCCAACTCAAAATCAACCATTACCGCCACCAAATCACCACCTCCTTCTCCTTAATCACAACTTCCACAACCTCTTCCTTCCTCCTCCCCTTTTAATTTCATCAACCCACCACCAAATCACCAAGTCCACCACCCAAAATCACCATCATCAACATCATCTTCACCTTCACCTTCAAACCATCACAACCCAACACTACTCAACCTCTCAGGCCACCCTCGGCCTGCGCCGGCCACGGCGGCCGACACTGCCTTTCCCCACAGCAGGGTCGTGGGGCCTTGTGTGTGAGTAGGGGGCAACAACCCCCTTTTCTCTCTCCCAGTTCATGCTCTCTCTATTTATTCTCTCTCTCCTCTCTCATTCTCTCTCTCTAATATATATATATATATATATATATATATATATATATATATATATATATATATATATATATATATATAATATATATATATATATGGTGACTTGCACGCGTAGTTTTGATTCCGAATTTCAAAGGGATTTTCTGAAGGTTTCTAGGCGAGTGTTCTCGCATTTCTGGGTAACCCGCTTCAATGGGCGTTTTTATTGTAATTTTGAGATTTGTATTGTATTCCTAGGATTGTTCTATTTGTATCAATGGAATTATTGTGCACATGTGTAATTGTATCAGTGTTGTGAACATGTAACCGATGTTGGATATTGTATTGGTGTGAGTGTGTACACTATTATATGGACATGTATCTGTATCAGTGTGACGAATGGCTGTAATAACGTATTTTAGTTCCTGTACATTTATATACTGCTGTGATATCTACTCGGTTACCATGCGTAGCCGACTCTTTGTAGTCGTTTAGCCTTCAGGCTCACATTCAACCTTCGGGCTAACCTCTCTTAGGTTTTTTTTTTAAAGTCCACTGGACTTTCTATATGCTATTGTAACGCCCCGATCCTGACGGTACGGGGATACTATGGCGACGTATATACGCACGACGGAAATACCCTCACATACGTACGCTAAGTCTCAGTACATAAATTAGCCTCCATATATACAAGAGTTACAACATTAAATAAGTACAAGAATACTTGCAGAAAGGGGTTAGTAATCATCATGATAGATACGAAAACTAGGATAAATAAGAAAATGGAAACAAATAATGAAATACCTATGAATCGGGAAAAGGCGGCAGTCTCTAACATAATGTCTCGAAAAATATCTGGTGCTACGCAATCACTGAGCTCTAACCTGGGCACGCAAGCCCAGGGTCGTTAAAAAGTGATCTAGTGAGTGGTAAAATGAAGGAGGCAGTAATATGTACTATAGTAATACAGTCACGATAATTAATATATAATATATGTTTCTGTATCCGTGATACCATATAATAGAAATTTAAGAATCAGTAGAAATATAAAAATGTCATATTTTAATACCATCACCACCTATCGTGTTATTATCGGGTCATGGCTATAGTAGTATCCAGTTTTATATAATAAATACTGTTGTATAGTGTTGACGTGATGGAAATGAACATGCAGATTGTGCAGTATGCAGCATAATCATACTACTGTGTTGTGCATATACAGTAATGATGTCGGCAAGGTATACATAAAGCAGAATATATGCAATGCTGAGTATACGTGTACGTGAATAGTGTGTTACTACATCAATTGTAACAAATATCAAGAAGTGTAGCAAAATATGATAATGAACAAAATATCAGAAATGATAATAAAGAAAAGAATAGTATCAAACATGTATCGGGCAAGTCACATTATTACCATTTTATTTTGTTAATTGGAAGCCCAGTGGTCAAGGAGCTCTTATCGGGCAGGTGTATCCAGTGCATACCTGGGATCATGGCCTTAAACAGACTCCTGACTGCTGAGACCAGGGTGAGACCGCTAAGGCTGTAACAACTAACAGAAAACGGGAGCTCAATGAGCTAATACAATAACGGGAAACGGGAGCTCATGAGCTATAACAGACGATAGCCAGCACTACCCGTCCCCTGCAGTGGGACAAACAATGGGTCCAGACAACCACCCGACAAGATCTAGTCAACCGTTAAGTCTCCCCAATCCCCAAGTTATCTTTATTATTTTTTAAGTACACAATGTAGTAAGAACAAGTATAGTGCATGGTACATGTAACATGATAACAGGACCTGAGCTCTGTTGATAACATAAAACAGGATAACGGCAAACAGGAAACAAGAAATGTGGGATTCTAGAGGTGGCCCCCGTGGTATGGACCCACATGGTACATAGTTCCATACATCGCATATCAACAGCTCATATGTCCAGTAACAGGAATATCAATATCAGTACTGGGATACAATCGTGTAACGGGAATACAAGAATATCCATGTAGTAATAATATAAACCATGATCCATGCAACAGAAATATATAGACAATCAATACATGTAGACAGGTGAGTCTATATAACAATGGTGTAAGAACATGAAGTAACTGTGCACAAAATATCCATGTAACGGCATCCAGTGTAATAGCATATCAGTGTATCAGTGGTTCACGAACACGCAGTAATAGTGTCGCAAATCTCAGTATCTATGTAATAGTGAGACATATAATTGAATGACATGAAATAATGGCATCTAGTGTAACGGGTATTTACATGACATATTGTGTTCAGTGTATTAGAATGTCCGTGGGACGGTGATATTAGCACATGAAATAACTGTGTCGCGTATCTATGTAACAGTGATAGTGTATATTATGTTAATGTATCCGTGTGTCAGTGGACATGTAACAATATCTGTGAATTGTGATAGATGAACATGAAATGACTATGTCAGGTGTATCGGTGATTCGATAACGGTGACAGTATTAGGGTGCAATATATACGCTTATCTCAGTATTTGTTACATTATTATGGTTATGTTCGATATCATGAGAAACAAAATAAAAGTGTTCTTATTTAACAATTATCTTCAAGTAGCTATCATGTATATTTTATTTACAGTGACTTATCAATTATTGTATTTATTAACTAATATTCATAATAATTTACCGGTAATCACGATTTATTAAATAAGGCAATCAATTGATTTCACTAAACATGATAAAATATAATTTATAAAAGAAAAACGCTCACAAATTGACCATGAGAAGGTAGCTCTCTTTCCCACGATCATAACGATTCCAGAATCATTCAGATTGGACACCCGATGCTCCAAATATAGCCCGAACACTAAAAATAACAAAAATAGGTTAAATGTGGAATGGGTCAAAATGCGGAATGGGTCAAAATGCAATATCATAAAGTATCAGTGGTTTTTTATGAACTTTTACCTTATATGATCTTGAATGAGGGTTGGGTAGCCAACGGGTCGGGTTTAGGTCCAATAACCCGACCCAAGTAACTTAAGTTATTAGGTAAATGGGTTAGTGGGTTTATGGTTTAGGTTATTGGGTTAACGGGTTTGGATTAGAGTTATTGGGTTTATACCCAAAGATAGGTAAAGAATGAGAAAGAAGGAGCGAGAGGGGGACAAGGCAGCAGACCGCGGCCCTGGCGCAGCCGCGCGGCCGGCGACGGAGCTAGGCCATCACCGACGGTCTGGATCCCGCACACAGGGAGGAGAAGTGAGAGAGTATGAGGGGAGGGGGAGAGAGGGGGAGAGAGAGGGAGAGAGAGATTATTTACAGAAGAAGAAGAATAAGAAAAAGAAGAAGAAGAAGAAGAAGAAGAAGAATAAGAGGAGGGGGAGAGGTCAGGTCGGCCACCCAAGCGAAGTCAGCCGACAGCCTGGCCTGGTCGCAGGCGGTAGGTCAGGGCCCCCCTCGGGATACAGAGGGTGGAGAAAGATAAAGAGAGATAGAAAGAAAAAGATAAGAAAGAGAGATAGAGAGGGTTTATTGTAGATGGAATAGAAAGAGAAAGATAAAGTTTGAGGGGGGATTTAAAGGGGGGTGAGAGAGAGCAGTGGCGGTGGATGAGAGGCGGTGACAAATGGATAAGTCGGTGGGGAGATTTGAGGGAGAAGAAAGAAGAAAAGGAAATATGAAAAAGGATAATATTATTTAATTAATATAATTTTATTCGGTAAAATTTTTATAGCTCTGAACAGTCTCCAATAGAGAATATTAGCCTGAGACATAATATGAAAACAGTTTGAAGAAAATCAGTCTAGTTTGTAAATTAAAAATCCTGGAAGGTTTCGCCAGCACTGAGCGACACCGGTTTGGTCGGATTTTGGAATAATTCAAATAAATCCCAAAAATATCTTAACGTAGAAAACATTATGCTAAGACACAATGTGAAAGCAAATTCCCAAAATTCAAGTTTGTTTGTGAATTAAAAATCATAGAGCTGATTATTGGTATCAGTCGACACCGACTACGGAGGTTTTCCAAAATAATCCAGAAAAAATTCAGAAAATTCTGAAAAATCTAAAATATTGAAAAATAATATCTGAAACTAAATCAACTTAATCTAACTATCGGAAAGGTCAAATGAACTTTATGCATCGTATGAAAAATTGATATTATGATACGTACATCAGGGATCAAGGGGTTACATTTCTCCCCACCTTACAAAAAAATTTTTCCTCGAAATTACAATTCAGGTGTGAGAACAATATTTACAGCACCAAAGCCTAAATGTTACAGGCCTACGACGCTTCCGCTACGCCACTCTGATATCGATAGTGAAAGCGGGGTGGAGAATTGGTGTCGATAAAGGATTGAAAGACGAAGGGAAAGCGAGAAGGAAATTGGATTATTCTGCTAAACAGCAGAAATTAAGGAATAGAAAAGAGTTGAGTAATGAATTGTCAACGCAATGGTATTTTTGTACTCGCTGCTGGAATCCCCAAATTCAGATACAGATGAGTGTTAATATGAATTTGATTGTACTTTTGGTAAGATCCCGAGCATTGACCTAGGTGCTTACCCACGTCAGGTGTGAACCTGGCCTCTGATACCACTATGTAATGCCCCGATCCTGACGGTACAGGGACGCTATGGCAACGTACATACACAGGGCAAAAAAACCCTCACGTACGTACGCTAAGCCTCACTGCAGGAATTAGCTTCTATATATACAAGAGTTCCAGCATTAAATAAGTACAAGAATACCTGCAGAAAGGGGTTAGTGATCATCATGATAGATATAAAAACTAGGATAAATAAGAAAATAGAAACAAATAATGAAATACCTATGAATCAGGAAAAGGCGGCGGTCTATAACATAATGTCTCGAAAAATATCTGGTGCTACGCAATCACTGAGCTCTAAACTGAGCACGCAGACCGAGGGTCGTCAGAAAGGGATCTAGTGAGTGATAAAATGAAGGAGGCAGTAACATGTACTATAGTAATACAGACACGATAATTAATATATAATACATGTTTCTGTATCAGTGATATCATATAATAGAAATTTAATAATCAATAGAAATATAAAAATGTCATATTTTAATACCATCACCACCTACCGTGTTATCATCGGGTCATGGCTATAGTAGTATCCAGTTTTATATAATAAACACTGTTGTATAGTGGTGACATGATGGAAATGAACATGCAGATGTGCAGTATGCAGCATAACCATACTACTGTGTTTTGCATATAAAGTAATTATGTCGGCAAGGTATACATAAAGCAGAATATATGCAATGCTGAGTATACGTGTACGTGAATAGTGTGTTACTACATCAATTGTAACAAATATCAAGAAGTGTAGCAAAATATGATAATGAACAAAATATCAGAAATGATAACAAAGACAATAGAACGGTATCCTGAATGTATCAGGCAAGTCATATTATTACATTTTATTTTGTTAATTGGAAACCCAATAGTCAAGGAGCTCTTATCGGGTAGGTGTATCCCGTGCATACCCGGGATCACGGCCTTAAACGAACCGCTGGCTGCTGAGACTAGGGCTAACCTGCTAAGGTTGTAACAAGTAACGGGAAATGGGGGCTCAATGAGCTAATACAATAACGAGAAATGGGAGCTCATGAGCTATAACAGACGGTAGCTAGCACTACCCCGTCCCCTGTAGTGGGACAAACAATGGATCCAGACAACCACCCGACAAGATCTAATCAACCGTCAAGTCTTCCCCATCCCCAAATTATCTTTTTATTTTTACGTACACAATGTAGCAAGAACATGGTACATGTAACATGATAATAGGACCTGAGCTCTGTTGATAGCATAAAACAGGATAACGGAAAACGAAAAATAAAAGATGTGGGATTCTAGAGGTGTCCCCATGGCATGGACCAGTTCGATATCATAAGAGAAACAAACTAAAAGTGTTCTTATTTAACAATTATCTTCAAATAGCTATCATGCATATTCTATTTACTGTGACTTATCAATTATTGTATTTATTAATTAATATTCATAATAACTTACCGGTAATCATGATTTATTAAATAAGGCAATCAATCGATTTCACTAAACATGATAAAATATAATTTATAAAAGAAAAAACTCACAAATTGGCCATGAGGTCTCTTTTTCCACGATCATAACGGTTCAGAATCATCCAGATTGGACACTGGATGCTCCAGATATAGCCTGAACACTAAAAATAATAAAAATAGATTAAATGTGGATTGGTCTAAATGCAATATCATAAAGTATCAGGGGGTTTTATGAACTTTTACCTTATATGGTTTTGGATGAGGGTTAGGTAGCCAACGGGTCGGGTTTAGGTCTAATAACCCGACCCAAGTAACTTAAGTTATTGGGTAAATGGGTTAGTAGGTTTATGATTTAGGTTTATTAGGTTAATGGGTTTGTATTAGAGTTATTGGGTTTATATCCAATATAGAGAAAGAGAATGAGATAAGAGCGAGAGGGGGACAGGGCAGCAGACCGCTGCCCTGGCGCGGTCGTGGTAGCGGCCGGCGACGGAGCCAGGCCGCCACCGGTGGTCTGGGTCCGGCGCATAGGGAGGAGCAGTGAGAGAGTATGGGGAAGGGGAGAGGGAAAGAGAGATTATTTACAGAAGAAGAAGAATAAGAAAAAGAAGAAGAAGAAGAGAAGAAGAAGAATAAGAGGAGGAAGGAGAGGTCAGGTCAGCCGCCCAAGCAAAGGCAGCCGGCAGCCTGGCCTGGCCACAAGTTGCGGGTTAGGGCCCCCTTCGAGATACAGAGGGTGAACAGAGACAGAGAGAGAAAGAAAAAGATAAGAAAGAGGGGGGTTTATTGTAGATGGAATAGAAAGAGAAGTTTGAGGGGGGATTTAAAGGGGGGAGAGAGGAATGGCGATGGATGAGAGGCAGTGACAAATGGGTAAGTCAGTGTGGAGACTTGAGGGAGAAGAAAGAAGAAAAAGAAATATGAAAAAGGATAATATTATTTAATTAATATTATTTTATTCGGTAAAATTTTTATAACTCTGAACAGTCTCCAATAGAGAATATTAGCCTGAGACATAATATGAAAATGGTTTAAAGAAATTCAGTCTGGTTTGCAAATTAAAAATCCTGGAAGGTTTCGCCAGTACTGGGCAACACCGGTTTGGCCGGATTTCGAATAATTCAGAAAAATAACTAAAAATACCCTAACATAGAAAATATTATTTTAAGACACAATGTGAAAGCAGATTCCCAAAATTCAACTCCATTTGTGAATTAAAAATCGTAGAGCCGATTATTGGTATCGGTCGACATCGACTACAGAGATTTTCCAAAATAATCCAGAAAAAATCCAGAAAATTCTAAAAAATCTAAAATATTAGAAAATAATATCTAAAACTGAGATCGGCTCAATCTAACTAGCAGAAAAGTCAAATCAACTTTATACGTCGTATGAAAGATTGATATTGTGATACGTACATTAGAGATCAGGGGGTTACAGCTATGCTTAGTAAGCGGACCTATCGTTAGCACCTTTTCGCTAACTCCATTCGAGTGAAGTTACCGTGTGAGTACGATTGTGTCATGAGCGGTAGTATGGTGTTCATACGCATGCTGCGACACATGCGTTTAACAGTGCTACGAGCGGTAACCACACCAATCGTGATAACATCTAGCGTTGTATATTAGCTTCGCTCCAGTTTGCTTAGCTTCATTTGGATGACCGCTTGCTTGCATACTCGCTTGTCAGTTCTCTTGCCTGCTAGCCATATATGCATGAGTGTTGTTTGGTACTAACATCTCCTGTAGATACATACATAGCTTCGGGCTTAACCTCTTTGAGGTTTATGAAAGTCCTTTGGACTTTCTAGCTACGCCTGGAAAGGTAACTTAGCGCTCAACGTTCTACCACTAAACACGCCTTGGTGGAACTCTGTTGGATTTTAGACTCGCATCTTAAGCCGAGTCATTCCTGATTCCACTGGCGCTTTGGTGATAAAACTCTGTTCGCTGATCTTATCCCCAGCACTGCTTTGCTTCACTTGGATGTTCACTTGCTTTCCCGCTTACCTGCTTGACAATTCAACTATTATTTTTTTTATTGATGGTTGTGAATAGTTTGAAATCTTTACTTATAGTGTTTTTCAAAAGTTGTATGTTTTCTTATATTCGTACTGATCCCCTATATCGGTACTATTTTCCTGTATTCGTACCAATCCCCTATATCGGTACCATTTTCTGTATTCATATT
Source organism: Agave tequilana (assembly GCA_038442645.1). Classification (NCBI taxonomy): domain Eukaryota; kingdom Viridiplantae; phylum Streptophyta; class Magnoliopsida; order Asparagales; family Asparagaceae; genus Agave; species Agave tequilana. The sequence goes on from JAVJIF010001961.1 coordinate 30,569, forward strand.
GTTCCCTTGTATCGGTACTGTTTTCCTATATTGAGATATACGATAGTGAAATCTACTATGATTATGACTCCTGCATGCTATTACTTAACACCTGACTCCTACTTGTTATCACCTAACACCTGTTTGATATTACTTATCACCTGTCATGCTTAATACTTGACTTGTGATTATCATATTTCGAGAATCCTGTCCTGTTATCCTGTATTGTATATAATGATCTGTATTTCTAGCACTTATGTACTCCTGTAACTCTTGAACCTGTCCTGCTCTTGCTATTCTCGTAATATGATAATTACATAATAATAAAATATAAAAAAGCCAACCTACATCGGGTAAGGAGAAACTGATGGACTATAAGTGGTGAATATGTTTATAGTGGTATTATGTATATTTGCAACTCAAACTTTCAGTTCTACCTAAGGGCCTCCAGGTGTTCCGAGGGGAGTGTTGGCTCCCTACTTCCTGTTATATTTCTGAATGGGCATAATATAAGACCCATCTCCTATTTGCCTAGAGGCAGGTTTTGGGTCAGCACTGGACATCATGGGCCGTGGTTCCGGGTATATATGGGACTTTTTGTAAAAATAACCCATTAGTTTCATTATCAGTTTCCAATAACAACCTCAGCTTACTTATATATGGATGTATGTGTGTTGGGACGCTAGGTAATTAGTCTCTAAAACTACATATTTCATACCACATCTTCACATTTATTTCATATTAAATTCTGCTAATAATACCTCTATTGTAGTTTCTAGGTTCATGGTGTGCAATGAAAAAGAAGATCCTAAATCACCATTAAATGAGTGATTAAATGCCTATAATATAGTCATTGACCTTGAAGAGCAGTTTCGTTAAAATCAGGGGCCAAAAACTAGAAATCGGGACCTGCAGCTGACATGGGACAGACGTAACAGCGCATGCGGCTCTAGAAGAGCCACAGAAACGCGGCAAAACGGGCGCGACTGCGCCTGTACATTGGGCCAGGGGTTGTCCCTCTGGCCTCCTTTCCCCTGGTGCCTATATATACCCCCTGAGTTTCTTCAGTTGGGGATATACAGAGAGTTAGGGTAGTTACCCCTCTATGTTGTAATTTAGGGTAGTTTAGTTTAGTTAGTTATTCTTGTTCTTTTGTATTTTTCATTTCTTGTAGATCTTGTAATAAGAGAGAGAGTGGTATATGATTGGAAAGCAAGAGTTCTTGTAATAGAATGTGACAATCTATGAAAGGTTCTCTCTTTACCTCTCTTTATTTTCTTCTCTCTAACTCTTTTTACATGTTTAGCTAATCTTTTCTCTCATGGCAACTAACTACTAACCACTAACTTACTAACTTCTTATTTGATAATCCACATGAATCTAATAGCTCTAATTGGCCTTGCTCTTGCAAGAGCCATTGGTGGCTCATGACGATGGATCTAACACTTCTTAACTCTCTAACAAGCTAACATTATTTTACTCCATGCTTACTCTTATTTAGTTTTGATGGTTTAAGTGCCGCTTGCACTTGTTTTGTTGAGTTGGGATGTGATGAGTTACATATGGGTCATGCTTTAAAACGCTCTTGAACCAAGGACTAGTGATTGCCAAGGATACATGTGAGGCAACTATCACTAAGAGGTTAGCATGGTTAGTGGAGCCATTAGTAGTTAGTAGCCATGGGTTTTCTTTCTTTTTAACTTTGTTTTAGATAAACTATCAAAAATCACAAAAATCCTTTCTTCTATGTTTCCCACTTTTCGTGTTTCATCGTACTTCTCTTTTCATTCTTTATTTTCTTTTCTTTTCATTCTTTCAAACATTGAAGAACCGTTAACATACACATGAATATACCGTATAAGTTTTTATTGCCTCCCATCCTTGGGGATTCGACTCATTTTAGCCTCTATGCTATAACGGAAGTATCGAGGAAGCCAAAGCGCACACACTTTAAATCTTGATTTCAAAACATACACTTTTCATGCGCGATTTTTCCCTCAACCATGATTTTGTGATTATGCTTCAAACAACTATATACATAAAAATGACCACTACTGAGACACATAGAACAATTTTCATCTATTTTAGCTTTGCATTACTCTTTGGAATTAGTTCAATTTAATTTAACACCTTTAATAATAGGTGAACATTAGGAGTGCAATCTGTTATTTGAAATCTGTCCAAAACATTTTTAATGTAAGCTTTTTGAGCTAGTCCTAGAGCCGTGGGATATATCTTTGTGAATTATCTCAATGCCAACGACATAAAAGACTTCATATATACCTTTCATTTCAAATTTTTGAGATAGAAATCCTTGTTGTCTCATAAAAGTAAAGATCATTAGTTACAAGTCATGTGTCATCTATCTGCAGGAACAAAAATCAAATTGTTCTCACTCAGACCACGGTTCAAAGACTCAGCTGAGTCGGAGATGAGTCGGCCGAGTCGTATCCGTCTCTGCCCGCTCCGAGACGAGTCTGAGTCACGAGTTGGTCGACTCAACTCAGAGGAGACTGACTCGACCGGGAATCGGAGTTGACTCGGTCGACTCGGCATTATGATGATGATTTTATGTCTCATCGCAATTCAATGTAGAAATAACTACATTAGCATGTATTTATGAATGTAATTTGTGCAATTTAATATATTGTGCATGTATTTTGATATGCTTCTACCGACGACGCATGTGTTTATACTTTCGCTTTATGTTTAGTGTGCTAGGTGATATATTTTGGACATGTGATACATGAATGTGGATGTCTACATTTTTTAAAGATTTTTTGTGATTTTTTTAGAATTTTTTGAGCTTTCTCTGTAGCGTTTTGCGCGTATCACCCAATACCGATCCGAGTCGCCGAGACCGATCCGTCTCAGTGCCCGCCGAGTCGGCAGCCGAGACCGTGACTGTGAACCATGCACTCAGTTTAACACATATGTACTCATGCACGACATTCTCCAAACGCAGTATATACTCATGAGTGAAGGCTAAGACCAAATGTAACAGCCAAATGCAATTTTTTGGTTAACAAATTGATAATGAACCACATGTCAGTATTCCTGATTACCACAATGAGAAAACTTACAAGCATCAAGTTGAAACATATGGAGAGTATAATCATGTATCTCTCTACTTTCTGAATGAATATGGTTCAAGATTTTAAATTTATGAACCAGTTAAATATTCACATTATTCTAGAAGGCAGTTCTAAATTAAACAGTCATAACCACATGCTCTGATACCAAATGTGAGAAATCAAATTTGTAATGTTAAAAATAAACTTGAATCAACTACTTAATAATATGTCATACATACAATAAACTAATCACAATAAACTAATCTCATGGACATACAAACTCTAGTATAGATATATACCTTCTACTATATTTAATCGTTTGGACACGGTAATCTTTTTAACACTTGAAGTTATGTGAGAAAAATGCTCAAACACTTTATCACTTCATGATTTCTTCTTACCTATTCCATATTCTGTCTTTTCTTGATTGAAAAAAAAAAAAAACTAAAATGACAATCATAAAAACTTTTCATATGTGGAGGCAAGGGCTTTGTTCTATACCACCTTCCATCAAGATAGTTATAACCATCAAAAATTAGCCTTGTCCATTAATATGGTTATTCATTAATTTATTTCATTCTATTATATGTTATTTTTATGTGAAATAAAATAGAATGAATCACATAAGAAAAGTATCTTACATGCCTCTCATTAGTTCTGCCCAACTCTACGAACACCCAAAAAGAGTTGGAACCCAATTAAAAAAAGACCCAAAAAGGAATATAAAAAAAAATTCCCCCCCCCCCCCCAAAAAAAAGAAGGAATCATCACTTGTTGTACAGAAAAGCAGTGACATGTGATTTCCTTACAGTAGTGACAATCGAATTTAGTTGTGGCTAGAGTTTGGAGCGTTTGCATCTCGGTCGAGAACATCGAATTGAAGCTCGAGGAGGATGCAACAGTGTCAGTTGGGTCTTTTAGTGGTTGTTTGGCACTTGACGGGCAAGGCCTACTCAAATATTTTGGTAGCCTTGTACAAAGATTAAAAATTAGGCATTTTAACATAATTTCTCACCATAATACCTTCTACAGAAGTATCAAAATAATAAAAATCTGCACCAAACTTTCATTTGAGAAGTGACATTCTTCTTACATATTTGAATGCAAAATCATCTATCAAACTTTCATAATTAGCCTTTTCTAGAAGTTCATTTTCAATCGCCATCAAAGCTAATCCATTCAATCTTTCTTGTGACATGCTTGATCTCAAAGTAGGATTTCAATAACTTCAATTTAGAAAAACTTCTTTTGCAGATGTAACGGTAATAGGAATAGTCAGTAATATACTATGCAATGTTTGCATTTGGACAAAAATTCACTATTCAAAAAATTTAATATAGCAATGGCTTCTATTTTTTCTTTTGGTAAAAGCTCTTGTAGCAGTTTCAATTTAATATATAATTCATTCCCATCAATATCAGATTGCTCATCTTTCTTAAAAATGGCTTCAAGATGACTACAACAAGATTTCAAATGCTTATCATCCAATGAATGTAACTTATCTGAATTGAACAAAAAGCCAAAAATATTTTCATATGCTTGATATTGTTCAAACCTTCTATTCGATGAAATAATAGCTTGATCTACTATGTATAAGAAATAATGAATTCTAAAGGATTCCTCGGCTGATTGTGATGGCTCATTAACATTTTCATCAAAAAAAAAAATTTCGAATCACACACTTTTGAGGAAATACCGGATCAATTCTCATTTCAATAGCAATTTCTTTAGCAGTAATCATGGCATGTATAAACCCAGTTTCTCTATACTTTTCAAAAAAGAAATCAATCCTTTCACTTTGTCTATCACTACATCAATGAGCATGTCTTTTGATTGTAAATGTTTACTAACCAAATTAACTGCAGATAATATTTCAAACCAAATGATTGTGGCTAATAAAAACTCAAAATCTCCAAGCTCATTTCTTGCTAAAGATTTAGTTTCACTTTGTATCTTGGAGTCATTATCAGTATCAGCTACTTGAAGTAAAGCTTCCCTTATTTTTGCAACCTGAAATCTTATTGCTTTGATACTTTCAACATGACTTTCCCACCGAGTGTTCGACAACGATTTGAGAGTTAAACCTTTTATATTGTCTTTCAAAATCTGCCATCTCTTTGTAGAATTAGCAAACAATGTATAAATGCGCTGCACTACTCCAAAAAATCTCTTGCTTTGCCATAAGTGTTTTGCCATATCACAGAGTGTTAAATTGAGACTATGGCAGCCACGTGAAGTGTATAACGCTCTAGGATTTAGATTTAAAAGTCTTTTTTGTACGCCTTAGTGTTTCCCTCTTATATTTGATCCATTATCATATCCTTGTCCTCTTACATTATCAATATCAAGGTCAAGAGATTTTTATACAATTTGCAACACTTCAAAAAGTCCTTGAGCTGTTGTATTATTCACATTCAAGAATTCCACAAAATATTCCTCAATTTTTATTGGATTTTTAGAGACATCCACACATCTTAATATCAAAGACAATTGTTCTTGGTGACAACATCAGGAGTACAATCAAGTATCACAGAGAAATACTTTGCTTCATTAATTTTTTTTAATGATTTCATTTTTTATTGCAGAAGAAATCAAAAGTATTAACTCATTTTGGATGTTATGACCAAGATAATGGTGATGTATATCACCATCATTAATACATCGAATATGCTCCTCTATCACTGGATCAAACTCTGCCAACATTTCAATTAGGCCTAGAAAATTTCCATTTATGTTTTGATATAGCTTCTCATTAGTTCCACGAAATACCAAATTATGTTTCGCAAGATATTTCACAATTGCAATTACTCTTAAAAACACTTTTCTCCAATATTCTTCTTTTTCTTGAGTTGTTCCTGAGCCACTTTATCAATTGTTTTATTTTTTGCAATCTAAGTCTCAAGTCAATCCAAGTGTTCATATTAGCGACATGCTCCATACTTGTTTCATGCTCTTTAAGACACAAAGATGTGCCCAATCTTGAAAACCATCATTTGCTAATTGACCTTTTTCATGCCCTTTTTTAAATATCTGACTACAGAAATAAAATACTTTATCAAGCTCTTTTGAATATACTAGCCAATCTCTATCCTATTTTTCTCCATTTGATAAATATCTTGTGCATAATGCTAAAAAAAATCGTCTAGAGAATTGATCTTTAGAACTTTTCTCAATCAATAAATCTCTTTTAGGACTCTTTTTCTACTAGCATATCTATCAATTTGAAATCAAGAGCATCCCAATTTCTTGGATCATAAATATCCAATAAAGTAGATTCATTAGGTTGTTCATCTTATCCTATGTTATCAACATATTCATCATCATTATTTTCATTATTGTCTAAATTCCAGCATTCTCATTATGACATATATCATCATCAATATGGTCATTAGACTCATTTTCATTATAAGAAATATCATGAGCTACTACCAATTCCTCACCATCATTATGTTGTTCACTGACTATTTCTTCACTTGAACATTGTGATTCTTTTACAATAAATTTATCAAGAGCTCCCTTTTGAGATTGGGTTAATTGTTTAATTCTTCTTTTATTTTTACGTTTATCATATCCAGATCGATATTTTTTACGAAACATATTTTATCACAACAGAATATAGAATTATAAAGTAAGTCAGAGCAACAGAACCTGAAAGAAGGACTTTGTGAGAATGTGTGATTGGCCTAAATACTCCCTTTTAATCTCTTTAGTTCAGCCTGCAAAAGTAAAATATCATATTTAAATTAGAAAATGGGAGAGGATGCATATATTCATTATATTATTGTGATTTTTTGGCACAAAAGAATAACTGTTGCTTCCCATTTGTACAAGAAATCACATAAAAAGCAATTTTATATATCCATTGAACCATTTCAATGAACTCATACCAAGCAAATCGCATACAATTCAAGAAGTCCACCCCAGATACATTATGCCAAAATCCTTCAAAATTGAATCATTTTCTGGCCTTGAATTGTGATCGTGATGTGCAATGTTCATATTTGATAAATGCAGAATTGAGCGGGTGGTAGGCCAAAATAAACCCCCTGTCAAACTTGCTCCGAATCCAAAAAAATGCAATGTTGATCAAAGCTAGATTATTATCCAAAATGATAATAATCTAGTAATCATTAATTAGAAGATTATGAAATAGAATCAAAAAATAAATTTTAAATAGAATCAATGAAACTTTGAGATCGAGATCGAAATAGAATTAAAAAAATAAATTTGAAATAGTAATCAACATGCTTATTCAGATTTTAAAATAGAATCAAAAAAATAAATTCGAGATCAAGATCGAGAAAAAATGGTTAACCTTTTCAAAGAGAGACGATAAACAATGAAACTTGGACAATTCTTAATAACTGCGATAATCGGACGATTCGGACTCAAAATGGGGATCGAAGCCATAAGAGGGGAGTGGGAGAGTGAGGATAGCGAGAGAGAGGCTTGAGAAGAAGAAGAGACTGTTGGTTATGGTTTTCCCTTTTCTTTTCTTTTCTTTTGCTGTTTGGATTCAAGGAATTGGGTGGAAGTGAGGAAGTGGGAAGTGCCTTTTCTCATTTCCGCTGTTCATCCAAACATCGGAAAAGAAAAATGGAAAAAGTTCTTTTCCTTCTTTTTTTTCTCCTTTACACAACGTTTTCCTCACTTCCAGAATGCTACAGTTAATTTTGTGGTCATGTAAATCTCATTTGTAATAAATTGTAACACAAAACAGTTAATTTTTTGCTCATGTAAATCTCACTTGTATTCTAATTACAGTCTAATTTTTATTTTTCTTAATTAATTTTTAATTTAATATTATTTTGCGGTCAACTTTGTAGTCAACTTTTCCACTTTCACTTCCACATTACCATCCAAACACCGGAAAAGACATAACATTTTCCAAATCATACTTCCCAACAATATCCAAACACCAGAAAACTTACTAACCAATTCCCAAGTTCCAAAGGGAACTGTTACCACTTCCTCACTTCTTTACTTCCTCACTTCCACCCTTAACCAAACAGTTTGCAGAAAAGACTTTTGGTTCTCCCTTCTCGCTTTCGTATTGTCTATAAAGCAGCCATAGAGTTCAGTGACTTTTTATTTTCTTTTTCTTTTTTTAATATTCTATATATTTGGCAGGGCATGCATGTGGGGTTCGGTTCATGTGTGTGAGTCACACACACATACAATAAGAGGGCCAATCTGACGTTGACACGTGAACTGATCCTCTTATAATATGTTATGTGTGTGGACCTCACACACATTTTATAAGGGATTATAAGAGTTCTCATCCACGTGTCAACGCCGAATTGACCCTCTTATTGTATGTGTGTGTGGCTCACACACATGAACCGAATCCATGCATGTGGGGCCCTCTCAGCAGTGGGGGAGGTTTCTCCTGCTGAGAGCATCCTCTGTTGGTGGTTGGTGACATGAGAAAGCTAGGGTTTAGGATTGAGCATTGAATGGGATGAAAGGTAGCATGTTAGGGTATTTTATGCATTAAAAGGACACAAATTGTGAGGTGTCAGTCACAAGAACAAAAAACTAACATCTAACTAATGGATGGTAGTTTTTGAAAATTTAATGATAGCAAGTCGTAGGCTATCAAGTCTATAATAATTTCTTGTAAAATTCTGAAAGTTCATGCACGTTTCTTGTAATTTAGCCTTAATATGGACAATATCACATATAAGTACATCCTAAATGCATGCATATCAAAATCGAGATTTTCACAGATCTATCTATATCTTGATGAGTTTAAGACGCCCCAAGTCCTTACAAAATCATTCTAACAATAGAGGTCTAGCCACTACAATATGATCGATACTCGCTTGTCCAGTGAGGATAGCTTTACAGATTTGAGGAGATCAAAGTAGAAAAATCATATAGTTATGGCTATCTATTGGATGAAAGATGTTATAGACGGTGACAATGTTGTTTGAAAATCTATTATTTAGAGAGGAAGCTCATTACAAAGAATATATTTCTCCTCTTTTTCCGAGAAACTAAACACCATGATGACAAGAGGATCTCTCTTTTGAAAACCCAATTCAACCCTAAAAGAAAGGGATTGGTTGAGGAAGGCGGAGAAAGGAAGAAGAGTGGGAAAATATTATTACAAAATTAAAAGTATCGAGAGAGATTAAGGGAAAGAAAATTAAGTAGGTGAGGTGGAATGATGTCATCACCACTTTTCCTCACTTATTTTTCTATGCAGTCAAATGTCTACATCTAGATTTCTATTTCTCTATTGTTATGCTTTGTGATGTTAGATTCCAACCCAAATCCTCATGTTGTATGACCACATAGCTTTTCTTTATTTCCTTTTATTACACCTAAATACTATTTTGTTTTTTTTAAGCGAAAAAGTCGGGTGAGTAATCCTACTCATATCTATTAATAACAGAAAGAGAATTGTACATACAAAGATTGCAGGTAGGATATTAAACTAAATTACTTAGCATCTAAACACTCTTTGTGGTAAAAAACTTTCCCCTCGCCTAAGTATCCATGAGAATGAGAGGACCTAGTCATTACTCACCGCACATCATAGATTCATATAGAAGTCAAAACCAGCCAACTACTAGTGAATAGATAGAAGTAATTATGCACTCACGCTGCTCAAAAATACATGTCAAAAATGCTATTGCAGTTACAGAAGTTTCAAAACAAGAAGAAGAAAAAAGGTCTTCCCAAAAAGACCGAAAAAACTTCAAACTGCTTCTTCAAGCTGAGTTGGCTGCTTCAACCTGTTCAGGCTCCTCAGTTCGAAGGCCTTGAATAAAGCTTGGGAAGTTAAGGGGCATAATCGCTTTCTACACCTTCTCTTTTTCTGCTAAGGACCTACTCTATCCATAATGTGATATAAAAGACGACATTAGAGAGAGTTTTAGAAGAATCAGCAGTAACTCCCCTGAAAATAAACTTGTTCTTTGCTGTAAAGATGCACCAACTTACATATATCACAATAGCTTTCCACACACTCTTAAAATCATGAATGAGGACATGGTTTACAGAGTCTAGCAGGAGTTCATCAAGATTATTAGGACAAAAACTCATGTTAAGGGGGGGCAGGAAGAAGGATTAGCAATGAGGCAATTAACAGACAAATGGTCAATTGTTTCTTTCTCTGTGTAGCAGAACACACACTTAGCATATCACTTGCCATCATTCGTTCTCAAATTGGCTTTTGTCTTAATTCTCCTCTCACACAAAATCCAAAAGAAGATCCTGAGTTTATGAGGAGCATTAGGTTTCCAAATGAATAAGGCAGGCCCAAAATTAACACCTCTACTATTTGGAAGCAATAAAGGACTTATTAGTGTATGTCCTTTTTGTTAGGATAAACACTCCAATTTTTAGAGCAAGCAAGTACTTCTTGGAGAAAGATAATAAAGCAATAAAGCACTTATTAGTGTATGTCCCATTTTTAGTTAGCTTCCAGGTATGTTTGCTGTTGTTTTAGCATAAACACTCCAATTCTCAAGCAATTGAAGCAATTTGGCTTTATTATCTTTCTCCAAAGAAGACACTGCTCTTCTCAAAACCAACTTCCAACTCCAAGTATTGTCCACAGACCCACTTTGGGTGCAAAGCCCACTATGATGAGACCAAGTCAGCTTGTAAAGATCAAGAAATAGAGGAGCCAGTGAGCTATTATCATTCCAACTATCCTTCCAAATCTGATGCTTTTATCGTCACCTAGAATCCATTTCACATTATAAAACAAAGCCTCCTTAAATCCTGAAACATCATTCTAAAAGAGAGAAATGGTTTGATAGGGATGACTAACTTGGATAGGTAAGGATCCCTGGTTATAGATCGATGGAGCTGAGTAATTCCCCAGAAAAGGATCCGTTGGAGATTGCTTTCCGTAACCGCTTACCAATCGCGGCATAATTGAAGTATTCCAGGTTAATAACTTCTAGTGCCCTCTCTTTTCTGGACAAACATGCGGTGTTCCGATTGATCACATGAGAGAAGGCTTTATTAGAGTCACTGCCACCCCAAAGGAAGTTGCTTCTAATGTTGTCAATTCTCTTTCTCACGCAAGGACGTTTAGAGAGAGAGAGAGAGAGAGAGAGAGAGAGAGAGAGTTGACAGAGAGGGCTGGTAAAATAGAATTAACAAGACATACTCTACCGCCAATAGAGAGAAGTTTATTTTTTCAAGCTGACAGCTTGCTGATGAATTTATCAAGAAGTGGTGGGCAGTAGTCTGTCAAATTAATAGGGAGCCCTATCTATTTGACAGGAAGAGACTCAGTAATAAAATTAAGAGAGAGGCCGAAAATGACCTTTACTAGGATTTTTGCCATAGTATATGAGTGAGCTTTTAGAAAAATAAATCCCTAGGCCAGAAGCATCCTCAGTCAAGTAGAAAATAAGTTTACGATTAGTAATATCAAGCCTAATAGCTTTGCAAAAGATCAGGGTGTCATCAGAAAATTGGAGAGAACGGATATTGCTAAGAGTTGCCCTGAGATTGAAGGTAGAAGACGAGGACCGCAACAAAAAACAGAGGAAAGCATTATATAAGGACATTAACAACAATTTAATAAAAAGAAGATGGGACAGGGGTCTCCTTCCTTAACAGTTAATGACGTTTGCATTAAGTTGTAGAGCCTAATTATCACCTTGATGATTTATCGCCCTACGCAGAGCCATTACGCAGATCGACCAGTGCAATCAGGCCTCCGTGGTGGTTAGAAAGGGGACGGGGAGCCCTCCCAGGGGCTCAGAGCGGAGCCCCGGGACCAAAATTACTTTGAGAAGTCTCACTTGCAAATTTCGGAGCGAGAGCAAAGCACTCTTGGTAAGTGGCCGGACAAGTTCAGAGTTTCAAGTTGAGTGCGAGTCGGAGTCTCGCTCCGGAATAGCAGCTTGGTATCACCGTTGTAACGCTTCGATCCCGCAGGTACGGGATGTCACTGCGACATATATACGCAGGGCGAAAATACCCCCACATATATACGCAAAACATCAATACATGCAAGAATCAGAGTATAGAAGTACATGATGCATTATACATTCCAACTTGAGAATACAATTACAAAGTTATCATGAGAAGTGATATAATATTACATGAATATTACATCACTGATAGGCGCAAAGTATGATTTACACATATGAACAATACAAAAGATTCTCACGAGTTACAAGTGAAACCTCGTGAGCTAATCAAGAGGAACTAGATAAGGAGGAGCTATAGCTGGTCAGCCTTCTCCGCGAGATAAGCTCGATCGTCGACAAACGGGCCCGCTTCAGTCCAAGCTCCATGATCTGCACATGCAGTTTCAGGAGAGTCAGAAAGCTACCCAATGAGCAATAAAAAAATTGCTAAGTGGCGTGCATAAGTAAACACGTGTATCGATAAAACTGTCTCAAAAAAACATGTATCAAAATAGTGTCGTGATCATGCACACGCGAGCATGAAATGAGATATCAAGCGATGTATCATAAGCAGATGTGGGAAAACCAATTGTACGACCTCAGTTGACGGATTCTTGAGATTAGTATGTCAAGGGGATAATCCAAACAAGAAAACCCTCATATATATATACAATATACCTCATGTCTCCATCCACTGAGTGCATACAACCCGAGTTGCACTCAAATAACAGAATAGGAGAACAACACGAACAGGTACCATGAAGTATGATGGGTATCCAAGTCATGCAAACAAGCAAGAAACATTAAATATAAATGGTAACCAAGGATTTCGCATAAAACCATGAGTAAGCAAGTCAGGAGATTAGGTACAATAGTACAAGTGTAATATCAAGTAAGAGACAGGCAGTGTATTACACAAGTGGTGATTGAGGCGAAACTTGCACAGAAAAAAAGGTTTAAAAATGATAGATTAAGATGTGCTAAGTTCTTCAATACTACCTCTATATCAAGTGGCTATGCGGGTCGTGATCCACAAGGATTGAAAGTGATAGAAGTGTTTTGGTATTCTAGTTTAGTTTACTAAAATCGGTTTAAAGAGTTTTTTTTAGTTTTGAAAAATGAAAAGAAAAAAGTTAAGTTAGAAAATAGAAGACAAAAGAAAACGATGGTGTTGATATTTTAGTTGAAAGAAGAACCAACTTAAAAGAGAGAGAAATAAAGAAAGAGTTGGTTTCTTTTTAAAATCTATTTAAAACTACGAAATTAAAAAAATAAAGAAAACTTACCTTGGATCGTTGGCGACGGTTTACCTTAATTCAGAGGCGATCAGCGCATAACCCATAAGATCGTATTCAGTTCCCGTCCACATTACATCATCAAAACTTCGATGAGCAAGCATAAAATCATACGGACTTTAAAAGGAGGAAACCATCGTCATGAGCTATCAGTGACACTCGCAAAGACGAGGAGATTCTGATGCTATCTAATTCACTTGGATTGCAATCATTACCAAAAGAAATAAAGTAAAAACAAGAAGAAGAAAACAAAAAAACAAACTTCGATTAAATTAAACAATGATAAAAAAAAGAAGTAGATTACATTCATTGTCACTCTAAATACATTCCTTCCTCTCCTTCTCTTATGAAGCTCTTCTCTAATCTAAGTTTATAAATAGACAGAAAATTACATTAAAAATAAAAGAAAATCTTAAGTTAAACTGAAGCAAAATCCAAATCCTAGTTCTCTGCTCTCTGGTGCCCATTTGCCTTCTGAATGTGCGGTATTTATAAGAGAAATGGAGTGCCAAGAGGGGTAAATGAATGAGCTCAAATCGCTGGCCCAACGGCTAAGGGTAAATGAATGAGCTCAAATCACTGGCCCAATGGCCAAGGATCTGGCTGTTGGCCAGACCCCGAGTGCATGGATCTCCCTTGTTCTGTTGCACTATGTTCTCTGATAAGTTAGCCTCTGGACTCTGGATTTACCACTATCTTCTTGATTTCCCCAGTTAACAAAATAAATCCAACTAAATCTGTTTTAATGGAGAAATATTTGTGATTATCTTCTCATTTTTCATCAATTATACTTGCACAAATCAAACATTAAGACAAGTTAAATAGTAGAGTTTATTGTATAATAAATGTGAGAATGTAATAATAAATAATGCAATATATGCGTACAATCACACCCCCACACCTATCTTTCGCTCGTCCTCGAGCAAAGCAAGAAAACTAAACTTAAGAATTTATTAAATTAATTTCGCAGGTTACGCGATTGCACTGAGCATGTGCAACAAACCTTTAAACCTTTAGGTTACCCTAGAGGAGAAGTTGTAGTCTTTTGAGAGTTTTCAGTGAATTACACCCACCAAATCAATATAAGAAAGAAAAACAAAGTGTTAGCATTTTGAAAAACAAAAGAGAGAAAATATTTGAAGTATTCTTACAAAAAATCAAGTAATCTATAAGTCATAGTATTATCAAACTATTAATTCCTAAACTTAGTCTCTATGCAAGAACTTGTTATCAATCAAGATAAAGATTAAAATTTTATTTCTCATATAATCTTTTATTTACCTTAAATCATATGCATCTTTATGATCTTGAATATTTTGACTAAGAATTTTTCAACTCTAACTCTTATATCTTATTTTGCACATGTTCTGACAGTAATATCCCTTAATTTTTTAGGCTTTCTAGTTTGCCCATATAACTAGCCATTAGTCGGTGACTCTCAAACCGGACGGTCCTAGGGCACCAAGTGAGAAAACACCCTAAGGACTTAAAGACTCGAACTAATAAGGCCACAAAACTAAGGGTTTTTATTGATTATATGGAACACTTTTAGACGTGAATATTTAAGCTTTATTAGGAACAAATACCGAGCTTAATTAGAGGATTTTTAATAAATAATATTTTTTCTTTTTCTTTTCTTTTTTTATAAGGCATAAGAATATTTGTTTTTGAACCCTAAGTGTATAAGTGTAAAAAGTATGCATATTTCATCAAGCTATAAATCAAGAATAAATTACTTTTCCAATTTCTCTTTCTAACCATAAAAATCAAACAAATAATTTTATTTTGACTAAGTATAAGAAATCCTAATTATGATTCTCCTATTCCTTAAAATTAACTTAATTTTTTTACAAAAATAAGTCAAAGTATTGTTTCCATTTTTCAAAAAGTTTTAAAGAAAAGAATTTTTTTTAATTTTAAAATAAACCTATGTTAGTTAAACTCTCCCCCACACCTATCTTAAACATTATTCTCAATGTATGAATGAATGCATATATGCATGAAAAAGAATAAAGGGAAGAAAAAAGGTTACCTTAAGGTGGTGGTTCCGATGGTGGTCGGATTGGGGCAAGCGTTGCTGCCCAATCTAGATCATTTGGTGATTGGTGGAACTCACCTTTGACCTCTTTTCTATTTACATTTTATTATCCCTATCTGATTATGATCATTGAAGATTCTAACATGAAAATCATCGCGTTATATAACCAATCCTGAAATATCATCTCAGAGTCATAATGTTCTACACATTGATCCAACAAAGGAATGTGATTTAATGAAATGGATGATTTGGGCTCCGAAATGAAAGAAACGAGAACTAATACTGACTCTGAATATGACTTAAATCAAGTTTAGGTTTGAGAATCAATCTTAGTTAAAGAGTTGAAATTCACATTCTTTTTTCATTAATGGAACATGACTTTTCAAAATAGGTGGTTTGAAAGTACACCTAGAGGGGAAGTGAATAGTGTAGTGCTAATCTAGGCAAATAATGTGAAATTAAAATTAAATGTTAAAACACACTATGTGTAACCAAGAGTGAGTCCGAATTTCTCGTGAAGGGCTCTGAAACTTCTCCTCACTATTCCTCTAAATTATGAGTTGAGGTGTTTCAATAGCTCTCTTGGTTGAACACAAGTTATCAAGCATGTATAAGTATGAGAAAGAATAACAATACAAGATATAAAGAGAGAGTTGAGAGAGAAAGATCCAAACATAAACACAAGGATATGTGTCGAGGTTCGAGTCATTGCTCTACGTCCTCGCCTTCACACAGAAGAATTTTCACTATCCATAATGGATCTTCCACAAAGGAACCTCCACTGAGAAATTACAATAATATAAATAATGAATACACAACTCCAACTCTCTCACATATCTAAACAAGAGGGTAGGCACAAAGCGAAGAAAAGATTACAACTTGGTGATCCAATGATCACAAACAAGAACTTGGTGAGCTCAAAAGATCACAAACAAAACCTCTTACAATACAAGATCCTAGAGGATAGATTTGAAATGAAAAGCTCAAGTATGTGAGTGCACAAAACTTTTGGAAAAGAAACACAAAGAAGACTCTTGGGAAAAACTTCTTGATAGATGAAAAAATGAAGAACAAAACTATAATTCCCAAAACTTGTTTTCTTTGATTTACCAAAAGTTTGAAACAAAATAAAGATATGTAATTTGAAGCTCAAAAACTTATTTTGAAAACTTGTTAAAAACTCTATAGAAGATAGAAATTTTGGCTTTTGAAAATCTTAGTGAAAACTGGACAACAGAACCCATATTTATAGGGTTTCTAAAAACTAGTTATTGGAGGCTGAACCCAGGCCAGACAGGCATGTCCGTCGTCGACCAGCCAATGGTCGATTTGTCTACCGTTGGGGTTGTCGATCGACCGGTTGATCGACCGCCCCCAAGGCATAGAGAGACTTTCTCTCTGTCAGTCGACTACTCGGTCGACCAGCCAAACCTGAGGTTAGAGCTGAGCCAGTTAGTCGACCGGTTGACCACGCTTTGCTATAATCGACCGGTCGGTCGACCGAGCCAAGGGGCAAATAGCTTGTGCATGTTTCTATGCATGTCGGTCGACCGAGCCATGTGTCGATCGACCGGTCGGTCGGCCGACAATAGCCCAAAAACTGGATTTATAGGGTTTGAAATATGGACTTGAAAACACCTATAAATTCCAATAAAACTCCATAAAATTCACAAAAATAAGTTCAAGTAAATATTTGAAGTACAAATATGTGTGATCAAAAATCAACACATATTACAAACAATTTGAACTATTTTTGAGGCATAGAAATTCTTAAACTAAAAATCGTATTTTTCAAATATCAAACTTTGAAATGGAAAACCGATTTCTTTAAAACTTACATAAAAACAAAAACAAGATATTGAAACACATTTGAAGCATGATGTGTATGGATAGAATCTAATACACATGGTAAATGATATATACTTGTTTTTGACAATAAATCTCAAAATAAGTTTTGATAAAAATAAAACTTAAACACATGACTAAATACATCAAAATAAGTTTTTCTAAACATATAAGAATCATCTAAGTATATTGATGAGATCCAATATACATATAAACCATGTAAACTTATTTTGATGAAATTTATTCATGAAAACAAAAGAAGTATACTTGATAATCCAAAACTCAAAACGTATGCATGTTAAACCAAAACACAAAACTTAAAACTTTTAAAACGAAATGGATAAACCAAAACTAAAACTATTAAACTTTGTGTGTATACACCTGAGAAATTCAAAACTATACTATCCTTACATAAGATCTAAACAAATAAACATCTAAACAAACAAACTTAGATACAAGTTTTCTTGTCGATCTTCTTCTTCAAGACGACCCGATCCAAACACGTCCATAGAGCTAGACTCCTTTTGAGTACTTGATGCGATCTTTAAGCATGAGCTCTTGAATCAACTCATGATAGCTTCGATTCTTGACTCACGTCCTTTGTTGAAGCTAAATACCGACTAAGATCTTGATCGATATTTGAAACTTATTAAAACACAAGATCATTAGTCCTATAACTTCATAAGTTAGTCATCATCAAAATTAGGGTGAAAGGCCTTCGGGCCAACAACCTCTTCCTTTTTGATGATGACAAAACTTATGAGATTATATATGCATGGATTAAAGATAAACTTCATAGAAGCTCCTCTTTAACTCATGCATAACAATAAAACATATAGATATTCAATAAAAGCGCATGATACCAAACATAATAATTATATAGATATGCCATGTTAGCTCTAGGTACCAAATGTATGCAAAATTTCGATACCAATTTCAAATGAGTATGCAACGTAAACTCTTGATATTAGTGCTCTTGATACCATTAAACAATTGAAAAATATGCAATACCAATTGAAATTATGATATCAAATGAATAAAAATGAATCTTGATACCAATGAACCAATATAAGCTCTTGATACTAATAAATAATCAACAGAATGGATACGCATACAAACTCTAGATATCAAAACCAAAACATGATATCAAAACACAATATATGCATAAAACTAAAATATGCATATATAAACTTTCTCAAATCATTTTCCCCCTTTTTATCACTCATCAACAAAGGGGTGAAAAAAATAAGATAAATGCATATGTGATATGAATCCATGAAGAGGAGAGATTATTAGAAACTCTCCTGGCATACATGTATTATATTAAGAAAGGGATGACTAAACCCCAACCCATATAGTATAATATGCAATGTATAGTTGGAGATGTTGAGCTCCCTCTACACACGTGTGCCATAAAAAGAAAAGATGTCAAGCTCTTCTCTATATATTACACTCATCATGAATCTATATATAGAGGAGATGTTAAGCTCCCCTGACATATAAGCAATACATACCAAAACAAATTTTAAAAAATAATTAAAACAAATTTTGGTACCAATAGAAAATAAAATAATTTTCTAAAATAAAATATTTTTCTAAAAAAGAGTGAGAGTAAGATACCGATTGAAAATATATAAAATACCAATTGAATGTAAAATCAAGAATTATTCTCCCCCTTTTTGAAGTACCAATAAAATCAATGCATAAGCTTGTTAAAGATACCAATTAACATTTAGAACTAAATCAAACTTAGCATAAAATAGTTTGTGTTGGCCCAAAGGCCTATCACTCTAGTTTTGATGATGATCAACTCATGTAGTTATCGTACTAATGATCTTGTGTTTATTTAGTTTCAGATTTGTGATCAAGATCTTAGTAGGTGTGTAGCTTCTACAAAGGATTTAAAGTCAAGTTTTGAAGCTAGCACGGTTTGATTCAAGAGCTTGTGCATCAAGATCACATCATGTACTCAAGAGGAGTCTAACTCTATGGATCGTGTTTGGACCAAGTCAAGAAGATGTGAAGACTTCAAGTGAAAACCTTCAAGATCAAGACTTGTGTCTAGGTTTGTTTTTATAAGATTTTGTTTTAGATAAAATGTAAAGGATAGAATAGTTGGTGGATTGCTCAAGTATATCTTACACACAAACACACTCTTGATTTAGATAAGTTTTTCATAAAGAATTTTATTTTGGAAAAATACAAAAGAGTTTTCTTTTAGAAAAATACCGGTTTGATTTTTGGAATTCAAAGTTTATATGTTTTAACCAAAACCAAATTTAGAGCTTAATGTCAAAAACATAGATATTTCACCATGTATGTATAATGGATCATATCCATACACTCTATGCTTCAAAAGAGTTTAAAATATCTTGTTTTTGTATTTGGAGAAGTTTTGGAAAAATAAGTTTGGAAAAACCAATTTGGAAAAATACAGTTTTTGTTTTGAGCCAAAATTTCTATGTTACAAAAATAGTTCAAATTGTTTATAACATGTCTTGATTTTGCTCAAACATGTTTGTTTATCAAAGTATAATACTGAACCTATTTTTGTAAATTTTTCATGAATTTTTGGGATTTTATTTAAACCAAAAAGCCAACATTATAAATCCCTAATTTTGGCCTGCCAGGCTCTGGTGGTCGACCGACCGGTCGACCGGAGCGGTCGACCGATGTGCACAGATGTGCACAGGATGGGCCGGTCTGTTGGCCCAATGGCCTTCCACTCTAATTTTGATGATGATCAACACTCATGTAGTTATGTTCACTAATATTCTTGTGTTTCTAAGTTTCAGATTATTAACAGGATATTAGTTGGTGATTAGCTTCAACAAGATGATTAGAAGCTATTCATGATGATTCCGGTGCCAAAGCTTAAAGATTATACCTTTGCACTTGGAAAATCACGGAGTTTTGGAGCAAGTCTACTTGAAGATGAAGATCGTCAAGAAGACTTAGGTATCCTAGTTTAGATAGAGTTTTAGATCCATTTGTAAAGCTTAGTTTAGTTGATATGCTCAAGTGAACACAAAACACACACGGTTTATGATTTGATATTTGGTTTTTATGAATAGTTGATCAAAACAAGTTTACATATGTTATATGTATAGTAGATGTTTTCTATTTATACATACATGCTTTAACTTGGTAAACAAACTTATTTTGATATCCCTATTCATGTTTTGGAAAAATCAAGTTTGACAAAATACAAGGTTTTGTTTTTGATAAAATTTGCAAGACTCAAAAATGAATTGATATGTTGATATATTGTCTTGAAATTTTTATCACATGTTTATGTTTCAACATAAAATGATAAAACAAGTTTTATGGAATTTTCAGAAATGATAAAAGGTTTTTATAAAATATTTCTCCAAAATTTTCTGACCTTGTTTTGTGCTGACAGGCTGGTCGGTCGACCGTGACGGTCGGCCGCACCAAGGGCCGGTCGACCGTTGCGGTCGACCGACGTGCACAGACGTGCACATCTGTTAGGCACAGACACGGTCGACCGGGACGGTCGACCGAGTTGAGAGCTCTGCTCTCGGGTTTTTTTCGGTCAACCGGGCCGGTCGACCGCAGTTGCGCAACGGTCACAATTCTGACCGTTGGCGGTCGACCGGACCGGTCGACCGGCAGTCTGTCAGACTGCCAACTCAGCCTAACAGCTAGTTTTGTATAGGGGCTATATAAACCCCATCTCTTTGGGGATTTTTGCCAAGATTTCTAAGAGAAAAAATACTAGTTTTCTGAAGTGTTTAAAAGAGTTTTAAAAGAGTTTTTGGGGCTTTAAAATTTCTCATCTTTATTTGTTTTGGGTTTTTGGAAAATCAAAGAAAACTAAGTTTTGGGATTTGATTTGGTATTTCATTTTCTATCATATACAAGAGATTTCCCAAGTAGTTTTTCTTTGTTGCTTGTTTCCAAAAACACTTGTTTTCCACACTTGAGCTATATCTTCTATCCTAAACTATTTAGGATCTTGTTTTTGTGGAAAAAGAAAAAGGAAAGAGGTTTGTGGTTGAAATATACCACTTGTTGTAAACCCTTGATTTCTTGAGTTGCTCCCTCTTTGGTAGAGGTGGAGATTGTTGTATTGGGTTGTTGGTTTGGATCCCTCTTCGGTAGAGGTGATTGAGTTTGGTTGTAAACCTCTTCGGTAGAGGTGGTTGTTGTTGTTGTTGGTTGTTGGGCCTCGGTGGAGGTTATTGTTGAGAGAGGAGTTTGGTACTCCTAGAGTTGTAAGAAATCCTCTTTGGTAGAGGTTCCCTCGGTGGGAGTTGAGATAGTGGAAATCCTACACGGTGGTGTAGGCGGGGATGTAGAGCAAGGTGCTCGAACCTCGAAACAAATCTTGGTGTTTGCGTTTTGATCCATTGTCTCTCTAACTCTCTCTCTTATAATTGTGCAAAGCATCATACTCATCATCATATCATACTTGCTTGTGTTGAGCATTGATTCATTCATATCATATATTGCTTGTGTTGTGCCTTGCATTTCTTATTGTCATATCTATTATATGCTTGGCTTGATTGTGTGTATTTCATATTGCTTGAATTGCTTGTGTGTGTGTGCCTAACTTATACTCATCCAACAAGAGCTTCACATAGCACCTCAACCCATTTCAAGGGGAATCAAGGGGAGTTAGTCCAGAGCCTCGCAAGGGGAATTCGGCTACACTTGTTGTATTGTATTAGTTTGTGCATAATTTGCATTAGCTTCCGCATTTAGCGCACTTAGTTTGCATTAAGTTTCTTAGATTAGCACTTACACCTATTCACCCCCCTCTAGGTGTTTTTCAATTGGTATCAGAGCTAGTGCTCCTGATACTTAGGCTTAACATCCTAGGAGTGATCCATTTGCTTGCTAATCTCATTTGCATTTATTTGTTTACACATTCATATATAGTTTACCATGGACTTCATGACCCCTCCTAGCTTTG
The DNA here is from genome assembly GCA_038442645.1 of Agave tequilana. Taxonomy (NCBI): domain Eukaryota; kingdom Viridiplantae; phylum Streptophyta; class Magnoliopsida; order Asparagales; family Asparagaceae; genus Agave; species Agave tequilana. The sequence goes on from JAVJIF010001961.1 coordinate 52,624, forward strand.
ACCCTTCCAACATTGATGTTTGGAAGTATAGGATGTCCATGTACCTAAAGACCCTAGGTTTGCATGTCTTCCTTGCCGCCACCAAGAGATGTTATCTTGGTGATGGTAATCATATAGGGGCCAATGCACAAGCCCTAGAGGCCATTAGAAGCACTCTTCCTAAAGATTATCTCTTATGTGTTTCTAACTTTGATTCCGCCTTTGCAGTGTGGAACAAATTGACAACCACCACCACCTCGGAGCTTCAAGTTCAAATTCAAGAAGAGGAATCTAGTGGAGAATCCGATCCACAATGCTTCATGGTCCAAGGGAATGACTCCCTTGAGGTACATTCGGAATCCCACCTAGATAGTAATGATTGTGCTAGTTCTTCAAATGATTATGTTGATCCCCATGCCTTAAATGAAGAACTATCTATTGTGTGTGAAAAGTTAATAGAAAAATATAACGTGTTGAAAAAGAAAAGTCTAGATATTGAAAAAGAAAATAGATGTTTGCATTCTAGACTTGATTGTGTTTTGCAAGAGAAAGTTGAGACCTATAATGAAAGGGATTCATTGAGATCTCAATTGGAACTTGCACTAAAAGAAAATAACTTTTTGAAAAATAAAAATGATTGCCATGTTCTTTTGAAGAAAAATGAAAACTTGTCTTCAAAAATTGATTTTGTTTTAAAAGAAAATGATTCTTTGAAAATTAAGATTGCTTCAATTTCTAAAGATTTGGATGCATGTTTAAAGAAAAATGAATTTTTACAAAATAAGATTGATGCACATGTTTGCCATGATAGTGTAGCTTCTTCATCTAGTCTACCTTATGCATGTACCTCTTCTTCTAGGATTAATGATGATATTTGTATGCTAAAGAAGAGAGTAGATTGTTTGGGCTCCACTATGAGCCAATGTGCTAAGAACCATACACGCTTGGAATCCTTGGTTCGAAAGAAACGAGTTCCATCTTCTATGCATGCACACCCTCCACGGCATACACATGCTCCTCACGGACACACCCATCACATGTATGCTCATGTGTACACATGTACACATTGTGGACGTAAGGGCCACCTTGCTAAATTTTGTTTTGATAGATTACATACTACTAATTTAGTAAAGAAATTTGTTTGGGTTAGAGAAGGGACTAACCCCCATGGACCCAATAAGATGTGGGTACCAAAGACCACCCCTCCTATTATTTTTGATGTAGGTGTGGGCTCTCACATGACGTGAGAGTGATGACACCTTGGAGTGGATGCGTTCCGGACTTCATGGAAATCAAATTGGATGCATCACTTTCAAGGGAAGATTTGGTGGAGATGACCACCATGTTTTGGAGACAAGGAGAGTTGCTTCTTCGGTTTTGGTAACAATCCTTTACTCCCATTTATTGTTTACATGCTTTCCATGTTTTAATGTTTATAGCATGTTTTTGATGTCTATGGATTAGTATGTTCATTCCATGTTTATTAGATCCTTGACATACATGTATAGTATTTGAGACACATATGCTTATATGAACCCATATTTAGTGTTCTCACTTTTGTTTAAGCTATAATGTACATCATGAATCTAATACATGTGAATTTACATAGTAATCATGTTTTAGTTTTATCATGATGACTTTTATATTTGTTTTGATGCTTCATGTTTTGAATATATGTTTAGATGTTTGTTTTCATTAAGACTAGTTATATACTTGTACATAGAGTGGGCTACAAATAAATATATATATGTTGAGCTTGATTGCTTATTTGAACCCATTAGATGTGCTAGTATAGTCTAGTTTTGATGATTCATACATTTCAAACTTGTATTCCATTTTTGGATTTGTTTTATGATTGTGTGTTTCACTTCATGTATATGTTTGTATTGCCAAACTTTAAGATATACATATGTACCCCTTGAGTCATTTGCCTTTCATGCAAATCTATATTTGGACTCAATTGTGTTTAGGGATATGTATGTATACTTCATGTTTGACAATTCATACATATACCTTGAAATGAAATTTGTTGTGATGAAAATTTAGTTTTTCATGTTTCATGTATTTATGTTTAACTTCATGTATATGTCTATCTAGTTCAAACTAATCTTATACATATACATCTTTTTGAGCCACGTGCCTTCATGAATATTCATTTAGTGGACTCGTTGTGTTTTGGATATGTATGTATATTTTAGCTTGTATTAGACATACATATGCCTTGAAGATTAAATAAGGAGTTTTATATGATTTTTCATGTTTTTGATGGAAGTATGTTTTAAGGAATAATTGAGCTTAATGAAATATTTTTCATGATTATGATCTTCACATATTATTTGTACACTCATATCTATTGCTCATGTTTTGTTTCTCATGAGTTATGCTTTATTGGTTAGAGTGATGATTATCATGTGAATTTCAATTTTGTTTTATTCCTTGCTTGAAGGATTTCGTGCTAGTTAACAAGTTTTCCATTTAACTAGTTGCGGTGCTCTTCATTTTGGTAGTGATTTTCAAACAAAATTACATTTTCAAATCTATCTTTGAAAACCCCTACCTTCCAGGGCGGTAGGATGGGAGATCATGTTCATGTATGCCCTAAATTGAAAATCTTTAAAACTTGAATTATGATTGGGTGGATTGGTAATATGATGTATACACTTGAATTTATTGTTATGACAATTGGTATCAATGAACTCTTTCAATTGGTATCACTTTGATCTTCTTGTATACTCATATATGTTTTGTATGTATGTATGCTTTCAAGTCCAAGTATATCAATTTCTATTGGTATCTATTTTCCATACATATATATGTTTGTGTTTTGGCTAGTGCTTGAGTTTCAATTTTGTTTCAATTGATTACTTTTAAATTGGTATCAAGACTATGCATATTTTAATTTGTATTTAATAAAGGGGGAGAAAATTTGATTTTGTATTTCAATTGGTATTTGTACTCCCACACTTTATGATTAAAAGTTGTTATTTTAAACATATGATATCAACATCAAATTTGTTTATATGTTTAATATGAAAATTATTTACAATTGGTATCAAAATTTTGTTTAAACATTCAAAATTTATTATGTTTAATATCAATTGGTATCAAGATTTTTCATGTGTTTTTGTTTAAAATTGGTATCAATATTTTTCTTGTTTGTTTCCTTTCAATTGGTACCTTAATTGATTGTCACCCCTTATTGACCTTGTTTTTGTTTTAGACAAAAAGGGGGAGAACATTGTTTTATTGTTTTGATTGACAAATAGGGGGAGAAAGATTTTTACCCCTCATTTTATTGTTTTTGATTGTTTACCCCTTTGTTGATGATTGACACAAAGGGGGAGAATTATTTGAGAGTTTAACATGCATATATAAAACTCAAATTACTTCTATGCATGATTGGTACATGTTTTTATATGCATGCTTATGTTTTATATGCATATATTATGTTTTAATCTCAAGAATATTAAGTTTAATTGATATATAGAGTTTGCTTTGTAATTGGTATCTAGAGCTTATTTTGTTTTGAATATTCCATTTGATATCTAGAACCATTTATTGTTTATGCATACGCATGTTTCATGTTTAACATTCATTGCATATATTTATTGTTTATCCCTATGCATGAGTTAAGGGGGAGCTTCCTTGAAGCTTATCTTTAATCCATGCATATATAACTCCATGAGTTTTGTCATCATCAAAAAGGGGGAGATTGTTGGCCCAATGGCCTTCAACTCTAGTTTTGATGATGATCAACACTCATGTAGTTATGTTCACTAATATTCTTGTGTTTCTAAGTTTCAGATCATTAACCGGATATTAGTTGGTGATTAGCTTCAACAAGATGATTAGAAGCTATTCATGATGATTCCGGTGCCAAAGCTTAAAGATCATACCTTTGCACTTGGAGAATCACGGAGTTTTGGAGCAAGTCTACTTGAAGATGAAGATCGTCAAGAAGACTTAGGTATCCTAGTTTAGATAGAGTTTTAGATCCATTTGTAAAGCTTAGTTTAGTTGATATGCTCAAGTGAACACAAAACACACACGGTTTATGATTTGATATTTGGTTTTTATGAATAGTTGATCAAAACAAGTTTACATATGTTATATGTATAGTAGATGTTTTCTATTTATACATACATGTTTTAACTTGGTAAACAAACTTATTTTGATATCCCTATTCATGTTTTGAAAAATCAAGTTTGACAAAATACAAGGTTTTGTTTTTGATAAAATTTGCAAGACTCAAAAATAAATTGATATGTTGATATATTGTCTTGAAATTTTTATCACATGTTTATGTTTCAACATAAAATGATAAAACAAGTTTTATGGAATTTTCAGAAATGATAAAAGGTTTTTATAAAATATTTCTCCAAAATTTTCTGACCTTGTTTTGTGCTGACAGGCTGGTCGGTCGACCGTGACGGTTGACCGCACCAAGGGCTGGTCGACCGTTGCGGTCGACCGACATGCACAGACGTGCACGTCTGTTAGGCACAGACACGGTCGACCGGGACGGTCGACCGAGTTGAGAGCTCTGCTCTCGGGTTTTTTTCGGTCGACCGGGCCGGTCGACCGCAGTTGCCCAACGGTCACAATTCTGACCGTTGGCGGTCGACCGGACCGGTCGACCGGCAGTCTGTCAGACTGCCAACTCAGCCTAACGGCTAGTTTTGTATAGGGGCTATATAAACCCCATCTCTTTGGGGATTTTTGCCAAGATTTCTAAGAGAAAAAATACTAGTTTTCTGAAGTGTTTAAAAGAGTTTTAAAAGAGTTTTTGGGGCTTTAAAACTTCTCATCTTTATTTGTTTTGGGTTTTTGGAAAATTAAAGAAAACTAGGTTTTGGGATTTTGATTTGGTATTTCATTTTCTATCATATACAAGAGATTTCCCAAGTAGTTTTTCTTTGTTGCTTGTTTCCAAAAATACTTGTTTTCCACACTTGAGCTATATCTTCTATCCTAAACTATTTAGGATCTTGTTTTTGTGGAAAAAGAAAAAGGAAAGAGGTTTGTGGTTGAAATATACCACTTGTTGTAAACCCTTGATTTCTTGAGTTGCTCCCTCTTTGGTAGAGGTGGAGATTGTTGTATTGGGTTGTTGGTTTGGATCCCTCTTCGGTAGAGGTGATTGAGTTTGGTTGTAAACCTCTTCGGTAGAGGTGGTTGTTGTTGTTGTTGGTTGTTGGGCCTCGGTGGAGGTTGTTGTTGAGAGAGGAGTTTGGTACTCCTAGAGTTGTAAGAAATCCTCTTTGGTAGAGGTTCCCTCGGTGGGAGTTGAGATAGTGGAAATCCTACACGGTGGTGTAGGCGGGGATGTAGAGCAAGGTGCTCGAACCTCGAAACAAATCTTGGTGTTTGCGTTTTGATCCATTGTCTCTCTAACTCTCTCTCTTATAATTGTGCAAAGCATCATACTCATCATCATATCATACTTGCTTGTGTTGAGCATTGATTCATTCATATCATATATTGCTTGTGTTGTGCCTTGCATTTCTTATTGTCATATCTATTATATGCTTGGCTTGATTGTGTGTATTTCATATTGCTTGAATTGCTTGTGTGTGTGTGCCTAACTTATACTCATCCAACAAGAGCTTCACATAGCACCTCAACCCATTTCAAGGGGAATCAAGGGGAGTTAGTCCAGAGCCTCGCAAGGGGAATTCGGCTACACTTGTTGTATTGTATTAGTTTGTGCATAATGTGCATTAGCTTCCGCATTTAGCGCACTTAGTTTGCATTAAGTTTCTTAGATTAGCACTTACACCTATTCACCCCCCCTCTAGTTGTTTTTCACGGTCAACCGCACGGTCGACCGCCAGAGAGCAGCTGCTCTCTAGAAAGTGCCCCGGTCGACCGGCAGAGAGCTGAGCTCTCTGTATCCTGGCCACGGTCGACCAGCCGGTCGACCGCTGGCTCAACGGTTAGAATTCTGACCGTTGTCCGGTCAATCGGGCGGTCGACCGACAGGCCAATCTGGCTCCCAACGGTTAGTTTTTCTAACCCTATAAAGTGGGATTTTTGGGGGCTGTTTTCTACAAGATTTTAAGTGGATTTTTACACCAGTTTTTTTAACTCTTTAAAGAGGTTTTCTCCACTTGTTTTGAGAGAAAATATTTCCAATCAAAAGGGAGTTTATCAAGAGTGTTTTAGAAGTGATTTCCTTGAGTTTTTCCTCTACCATTTCAATCCTTGTTTTCTCACACAACACTTGAGCCATCCATTGCTATATCTACCTTTAGGGATTTATTGTGAGAGGATTTTAGGTGATCAAAGTGTTGTGATCACCAAAGTTCCATTCTTGTACTTGTAGGAGGCGGACTTGCGGGTTCGCGGTGTTTTGGGTTCTAGTGAGAACTCAGTGTTTGAGGTGCGGCCTCGGCGAGCTTGTGGGCTTGCGGTGTGTACGGGACTAGAGAGTCCAAGAGTTCTAGTGGAAACTCCTTGTAGGTGTTGTGGCACCGAGTGATCCGGTGGGATCGGTTTATAGTGAAAATCCTTCAAGTGTGAAGGCGGGGACGTAGAGCAAGTGTGCTAGAACCTCGAAACAAATCTCCCGTGTTTGCGATTGCTCACTCTCTATCTCTTGCTCTTATTTATATCTTGCATGCTTTTATTGTTTTCATCTTATATGCTTGATATACATTGTGTGCTTAATTGTTATATGCTTGGGGATTGTTTGCTAACACTTGTATTTAACCAAGAGAGCCAACGCGGCACCTCAACTCTTATTTAGAGGAATCTTGAGGAGTTAGTCCAGAGCCCTTCACGAGGATTCAGCTACACTCTTGTGTTATACATGGTGTTTAGTGTAATAAGTTTTAATTTGCATTAAATAGTTTTTTAATCCGCATTTAATGACCATTAGATTAGCCATCACCTATTCACCCCCTCTAGGTGTTTTTTACAGTTTGTGCTATAAAACATGTATATATAAACAATTTTTTTAATTTAGCACAAGAAATCTCATATATGTATGTATGATCAGAGCAATTGAAATATGATACCAATTGAGATATAATGCATAGATATATAAGAAAACAAGAGTATGCAAAAATGAAATATCATTAAAATCATGTATTACTCATAACATCTACCTTACATGCACATGTTTAAAAAAATATTCAATAAGAGCATATAAGGCATGGTCGCCAACCAACCTCCCTCATAGGGTAGAAGTTTTCAAAATAATATTTTGAAAATAATTTTAGCATGAGTTGAAAACTCTACCAATTGAAGAATAAAAAGACTAGTTTTAAGGGTAATTTTGAAAACTAGTACGAAATCCTTCAAGTATGAAAAAAAACATAAATATATCCATAAAAATATGAAAATTGCACAAAATTTGACACTCAAAGAGCTATGAAGTACATATGAGCTTATGAAACTAAAATCATGAGTAAATACAAAATATAGAGTGCACAAGAATCATGTAATAACTATAATCATGAAAATAAAGTAATGAAGCTCAATCAAAACACATTGAAATTCCTTTTTCATAAGTATGAAATCATAAAATATGAAAAATCTATTTTTATCAAAAATTAAACAAACTTCAAGACATAAGTATGTTTTTATCTAAACTAAAGCATACATATTATCCAAACATGAATTGAGTTCATAAACGAGTATATGGCATATAAAACAAGTGACTCAAGGATAGAACATATATATCTAATAGTTTAGACAAAATCTACATAAACATGAAGCTAAACACATTTTCATGAAAAACATATGCAAAAGGTGAGGAAAAAATAAAGGAATACAAGTATAAATATAATAGTCATCAAAACTAAGTCATACAAGTACATTTAATAAGTACACATGAGTAATAAAGCACCTAAATATAATAATCAAGTATAGCTCACTAATTGTATAAATATAATCACAAGTTTTAATAAACATTACATCTGAATAAGTAATCAAACACGAAACATAAAAATACCAAAACATGATTGAAAAATAAATGTAATCACTAGTGTAAATACGAGTGTTGTTAGAGGTAGGATATACATAATAGCTAAACTATAGTGAGAACATAAAAGATATGAATCCATATAAACATGGGTATATTTCAAAATACTATACATGTATATCACAAGTCTAATAATCATTTGCATTTAAACCAAATGAGCATGAAAATCAAGATATGCTAAAAATCATCAATCTAAAAATATGAAAGCATATAAACAAAGTGAGGAGGATGGAGATAGTTACCAACACCGGCAGGGATAGTCTCTATTTCTCTAAAACATGGTGGCCTTCCCACCAAAACTTTCTTATTAGCAATGCATCCAATGTTATGTCCATTTAGCTCAAACACATTCACTGTCAAGGCACCAAAACTCTCACGTATTGTGAGAACCCATACCTACATCAAATGCAATAGGAGTGAATATTGGCACCCAAACTTTCTTGGATCTATGGGAGTTAGCACCTTTCCTAACCCAAACATTCTTACTTGCATAATATAAAATATTTAACCTATCAAAACAAAATTTTGCAATGTGGCTCGTACGACCACAATGAGTTCAAGTGTACACAATAGCATATAAGGTGTCATGTGTGTGAACATGAGAAGCATGTGTATGTCGTGGATGGTGTGTATGCATAAGTAGAGCATGTTTCTTATGAAACATGGATTCCACATTAGCTCAAAATGGATCCCAAACAATCTACACTCTTTTGCAACATACAAATATTATTTTCAATATTAGAAAAAGATGTGGAACATGCAAGAGAAACAAAATTCTTATCACTAGAAGGTACAGCAATAGAAGCATGACAAGAATGGGAAGCAAAATCATTTTTCAAAGATTTTTTTCTAAAGAATACATTTCAGTTCTTTAGAAATTATAACAATTTTATTTTTTAAAGAATTATTTTATTTTAAAATAAAATCAAATTTTGAAGACAAAATCTCATTTTTCTTTAAAACAACATCAAAATCATTTTTATTTTTCAAAACTTATTTTCATTCAAAACAAGATCGAGTTGAGTTTGCAAGGAATCCCTTTTGCTTGAAACCTCAACCTTCCCTTCTAAAACCAAATAAAGTTTTGAAGACAAAGAATCATTTTCATTTGAAATCACCTTTTTTTCTTTCAAAACACAATCTAACCTAGAAGTTAAAAATTTATTTTCTTTCTTTATTTTTAAACTCATTTTCGTCATAAATTTGTATTTTTCTAACAAGTTTTCATAAAACATGAAAAGCTCTTCATTCAAAGCATGGGCATCCATACTACTATCATGATCATTAGAAAAGCTAGCACAATCATCAAGATGAGAATTCGAAGTTACGTCAAGGGCGTCGTTCTCTTAGACCATGTAGCACGCTTGCTCGGACTCATCTCCAATAGATTATCTCTCAACATCGTGTGAAGCTTGTTCCTTGTGAGAGATCAAAGTGTTCCACACTGCAAAAGCGGAATGAGAAATTAAAGAAAGATGTTCTTTACTAAGTGTGTGTTTTAGTGCATCTATGGCTTTGCATCAACCTCTAGGTACTTGCCATTATCAATATAAGATTTTTTGGTAGTGGCAAGATAAACATGCAATCCTAGGGATCTGAGGTAAGCGCTCATTTTAAATTTTCACATGTCAATGTTGAAAACATCATACATAGGTGGAGCAAGATAGTCCATAAGTGCAAACTATATGTGTGCAAAGCAACTAATTAGATTAACAATAAAAGATCACACTCCTAGGTGGTTAAACTAAATATCAGGTGCGCTAGCTCTGATACTAATTAAAAGTACACCTAGAGGGGGGTTGATAGGTATAGTGCTAATCTAGGACAAATAATATGAAATTAAAACTAAATGCTAAACACACAATATGTGTAATTAAAAGTGAGTTCAAATTTCCCGTGAAGGGCTCTGGAACTTCTCCTCATTATTCCTCTGAATTATGAGTTGAGGTGCTTCAATAGCTCTCTTGGTTGGACACAAGTATGACCACACAAACAATATCAAGCATGTATAAGTATTAGCAAGAATAACAATGCAAGATATAAAGAGAGAGTTAAGAGAGAAAGATCTAAACACAAACATAAGGACATGTTTCGAGATTCAAGCCACTGCTCTACGTCCCCGCCTTCACAGAGAAGGATTTTCACTATCCATAAAGGATCTTCTACCAAGGGACCTCTACCGAGAAATTACAACAATACAAACAAGGAGTATACAGCTCCAACTCTCTCACACCTCTACACAAGAGGATAGACACAAAGTAAAGAAAAGATTACAACTTAGTAATTCAATGATCACAAATAAGAACTTGGTGATCTCAAAAGATCACAAACAAAATCTCTCACAATACAAGATCTCAGATGATAGATTTGAAATGAAGAGCTCAAGTATGTGAGTGTACAAAGATTTTGAAAAAGAAACAGATAGAAAACTCTTGAAAAAAACTTCTTGATAGATAAAGAAATAAAGAACAAAAGTATAATTCTTAAAACTTGTTTTCTTTTGATTTTCCTAAACTTTGAAACAAAATAAAGATATGTAATTTGAAGCTCAAAAACTTGTTTTGAAAACTTAAAAACTCTGTAAAAGATAGAAATTTTGGCTCTTGAAAATCTTAGTAAAAACTGAACAAGAGAACTCATATTTATAGGGTCTCCAAAAACTGGTCGTTGGAGGTTGAACCCAGGCCAGACAGTCATGTCTGTCGACCGTCCGATCGACCGGCCAACTGTCAATTTTTTGACCGTTAGGGTTGTCGGTCGACCGGTCAGTCGACCGCCCCAAGGCACAGAGAGACGTTCTCTCTGTCGGTCGACTGCTCAGTCGACCGGCCAAACCCGAGGCTAGAGTTGAGCCAATCAGCCGACCGGTCGATCGACCGTGCCTTACTATGGTCGATCGACCGTGCCAAGGGGCATATGGCTTGTGCACATTCCTGTGCATGTCGGTCGACCGCTCGGTCGACCGAGCCATGTGTCGGCCGACCAGTTGGTCGGCCAACAGCAGCCCAGAAACCCGATTTATAAGGTTTGAAATATGAACTTTCAAACACCTATAAATTCCAATAAAACTCCATAAAATCTACAGAAATAAGTTCAAGTAAATATTTGAAGTACAAATATGTGTGATAAAAAATCAACATATATTACAAATATTTTGAACTATTTTTGAAGCATAGAAATTTAGGCTTAAACCAAAAACTGTATTTTTCAAAAATCAAACTTTCAAATAAAAACTGATTTCTTTAAAACTTATATAAATACAAAAACAAGATATTGAAACACATTTGAAGTATAATATGTATGGATAGAATCCAATACGCATGATAAATGATATATACTTATTTTTTAACAATAAATCCCAAAACAAGTTTTGATAAAAATAAAACTTAAACACATGACTAGATACATCAAAATAAGTTTTTCTAAACATATAAGAATCATCTATGTATTGGATGAAATCTAATATACATATAAACCATGTAAACTTGTTTTGGTAAAATCTATTCATGAAAACAATAGAAGTATACTTGATAATCCAAAACTTAAAACGTATACATGTTAAATCAAAACACAAAACTTAAAACTTTTAAAACGAAATGGTTAAACTGAAACCGAAACTATTAAACTTTATGTGTATATATACTTGAGCAATTCAAACCATACTATTCTTACATAAGATCTAAACAAATAAACATCTAAACAAACAAACCTAGATACAAGTCTTCTTATCAATCTTCTTCTCGAAGATGACTCGATCAAAACACGATCCATAAAGTTAGAATCATCTTGAGTACTTGATGCGATCTTTAGGCATGACAGTTTGAATCAACTTGTGATAGCTTCGATTCTTGACTTCACGTCCTTTGTTGAAGTTATACACTGACTAAGATCTTTATCAATATCTAAAACTTATTAAAACACAAGATCATTAGTACTATAACTTCTTAAGTTAGTCATCATCAAAATTAGGATGAAAAGCCTTCAGGCCAACATGATTCAATTTCAATATTTATGGGTATGGAAATCAATCTTGGTTCGGTATTGTGATTCAAATTGGGTAAGGATACCGGAGTCAACATAGATTCAAAATTTAGAATTGAATCACAAAATTAAAGATCGGGTTCACATCCATGTTCAAGTTCAATCTCATTAAAGTGAAAACTTGCCAATTTATCAAGGGTTTGAAATTGGTCAAGTTCAAGATGTGATGAAATTGAATCTTAGTTGTAGTTTTCAAGACACCATGATTCTTAGTTTCTATCAATATGCTAGGAAAATCAAATTGTTAAAAATATATTAGGTAGAGTTTTCTTGTACCTATCAATCACTGGGTTGCATAACTGATCTAACTCTGTCCTATTGATAGATTGGTTGAATCATTTTCAATCTGAATCAAGGCTTCTAACCTAATTTTCAAGTCAATCGGTTCTTCTTGTTATGGCGGGACTTGGAAACTGGAGTAAAGGTCTTAGAATTGAAAGTTTTACAGGAATTGTGAGTCCATTATATTTGGAATTGTCGCTCGGATTCATGTAGGGCTTCTATGCTCTTTTCTAACTCAAACTTTTTCTATATCAGTTGATCTTGAAATGTAGTATATGAAGCTGAATGTTGAAAAGATGATTGACTATTTGACTTGGTGGAGTTGTATCCCCACTGACTCAATAAGAGTTGAGATGGTTGTTCCAATCTTATTCATAATACTGGGATTGGGGAGTAGGTTTAGTCGGATAAATACAATCTGATATACTTGATTAGTTAAAGTTATGCAATGCCGAATTCGTGATATTCGAGTCAAAAGAGGTCGGGGTAAAATGTGAATTTACATCTGCATGGGAAAAATTATAATTATGATCCTGTCACACAAAAAGATAAATTAAAACAAATAAACAAATAAACAACAAAAAGAAGAAAAAAAATCTAGCCTATGTTATAGACTTAAATGACTCCTAACTGGTTGATTGTCTAGGAGAGGTATATTGCAGCAGCTAATCATAGGTTAATTAGCCAGTGGGGGTAAAACGCAGTGGGAAGTATCCGTGCAGAGCAACGGACCTTAAATACGTCAAAACCACTGGTTTTTTAGGATTATGCCTCTTAATCCCCAACTTTAGACACCGATTTGGCCTGAACCACACTCAACAACTTCCTCCCGAGGTCAATCTCCTATTGAGCCCAAGATGTCCCTAGGGCTAATGTCTACTCGATTTTAGTTAAGCTGGGTTAGTGAGTAAGGAGATGATTTTTAGAATAAGAAAAGAGAATGACTTCCCCACTTTATCTTGTTTATAGGTTAAACCCTCAATCATTTTAGTACAAGTGTATAAATATTTAGCAAAAATTAACACTCAAGCATTATATCACTCGAAAGTGTCCCTATACTGCATGTTATACACACGTACTTTGGCTGCAACACTCTTCAATAGTAATAAAAATGTAACAAAATAAACAAATGCCCTAGAATATAAAGTCTAAACTATTTCTTTAAGATTTACAAACATAAGTTACTGTTGAGTTAGTATAGTGTGCAGAATAAGTTAAACAGAAGAAATAATGGCTGCTGAAGTTAAAACTTTAAAATTTAAGCACCCTCCAAAAGGCAAAGTGAGTAGTCCACTCTGTTTGTCGCGCAAAAATCGCTTTGGCTGCGTTTTCGCAGTAATATAGAGAACAACTATGCTCTGATTTCTAGATCAAAGGCATAATGCTGCTATTTATATCCTATTAAATTCCTGAAATTAACTCCTGCACACAAAAACAGAGAAGAAAAATGTTAACTATTAAGTAAATTTAAAAAGAAATATCGTCCCTCGCCGGGAACAGTGCCAAAATTTGATCGAGGTGAAACCTACATAGAAAAATAAAGTTTAGAAATGATAGACTAAGATGTGTTAAGTTCCTCAATACTACCACTATAGCAAGTGACTATGTAGGTCATGATCCACAAAGAGGGAAAGCGATAGAAGCGTTTTGATATTCTTGTTTAGTTTACTAAAATTGGTTAAAGAGTTTCTTCTTAGTTTTGAATGATGAACATAAAAGAGTTAAGTTAGAAAAGTAGAAGATGAAAGAAGAAGATAGTGTTGGTGTTTTAGTTGAAAGAAGAACAAAGTTAAAAGAGGAAAAAAAATGAAAGAGTTGGTTTTTTTTTAAAAGTTTATTTAAAATTAAGAAATTAAAAAAATAAAGAAAACTAAAGTATACTTACCTCTTTTGGCTGACTACTTACCTTGGATCGTTGCGACAGTTTATCTTGATTCGGAGGCGACCAACGCATAACCCATAAGATCAGATTCGGTTCCTGTCCACATTATATCATCAAAAATTTGATGAGCAAGTATGAAACGACACGAACTTTAAAAGGAGGAATCGACATGAGATATCCATAGCACTCACAAAAGCAAGGCAATTACAATGCTATCTGACTCACTTAGATTACAATCGTTACCAAAAGAGCTGAGATAAAAACAAGAAGAAAACAAAAACCAAACTTTGATTAAATTGAAAAATGATAAAAAGAAAGAAGAACATTACATTCAGTGTCACTCTAAATACATTTCTTCATCTCCTTCTCTCATGAATCTCTTCTCTAATCTAAGTTTGCAAATAAACAGAAAATTACATTAAAAATAAAAAATTTAAGTTAAACTAAAGCATAATCCTAATCCTAGCTTTCTACTCTCCGGTGCTCGTCTGCCTTCTGAATATGCAGAATTTATAGGAGAAATGGAGTGTCAGGGGGGAAATTGATGAGCTTAAATGCTGACCCAACGGCCTCCACCTGGTTGTGCAAACGGGCCCAAAGCCACGTTTGCTCCGCCAGGATCTGGTCGTTGGGCCAGATCCTGAGTCTGTGGATCTCTTTTGTTCTGTTGCATTAAGTTCTCTGATAAGATAGCCTATAGACTTCTGGGTTTGCCACTATCTCTTTGATTTTTTCAGCTAACAAAATAAATCCAACTAAATCCGTTTTAATTGGGAAATATTTGTGACTATCTTCTCATTTTTCATTAAGTATACCTGCACAAATCGGACATTAAGACAAGTTAAATAGTAGAGTTTATTATATAATAAATGTGAGAATGTAATAATAAATAATGCAATATATGTGTACAATCAAGTGGCGAGTATGGAATAATAATATAAATAATATTAATAGTAGTAATAATAAAAATCTGAATATCGATAAATCCGAATTAAAATCTGACAAACACAAAATCCGATAAATACAAAATCCGATAAATACAAGATCGGATAAAATCAAATGCGAGCAAAACCAGTTGTACAACTCAGTTTATGGCTTCATGAGACTAGTACGTCGAAGGAATAATTCAAACAAGAAAATTCTCATATATATACCTTATATCTCATATCACCGTAATCTGAGTGTATACAACTCGATTTGCAAAGCGGCACAAAATCCGATAAAACACCAATGAATTATTAGATTAGCATCTTATTATTATTACTCATCTGATCCAATATCTAGGTATGTGTCCTGGCATACGTCTCCATATATGAGCAAGTCGAGGTTGGTTAATGATGAAGAAACATACAAATTATGTTTATAATGGGTCTCCTGCATGCCCGGGACAACAGCCCAAGGTGTTCCGTCGCTGGTATATAAAACCAGCCGCGAGGCCTAAAAGGGAGATGGATCTTATTGTATCCCATTCAGGAATGTAACTGGAGGTAGGGTGCCAGCGCACCCCTCGAAATACCTGGAGGCCCTCAGGTAAAACCAGAAGTTTTATTTCCACAATATACCTAATACCATTGTAAAAAAAATCATCAATTGAAGTCCATCAGTTCTCCCGACCCGGTATAAGTTATTTTTTTATTACTTATTATGATAATTATCAATATACTGGAATGAGCAGGATCATGGTTCAAAAGTAACAGGAGTATAGGAGTAATAGGGGTATATTAGGATATCAGTTTTTACATTCCTGTAATGTGATAATTATGAGTCAAGTGATAACATAACAGATGTTAGGTGATAACATGTCAGGTGAATAGCACAGCAAATATAAATTGTTGTATAACACGATACGGGAAAACGATACCGATACAGAAGATCGGTACGAATACAGGAAAATAATACAACTTTTGAAAAATAGTTAAAGTAAAGATTTCAAACTCTTCATAATCATCAATAAAAGAATAATAGATAATTTATTTAATTATCCAGGCAGAGCTGGTTTAGCTGGAGCAAACCCAGGCCACGTTGGCATCATGCCGGGTACACGACAGAGCTTGGCTCCTGGCGGAGTCAGCGTTCAGCTCTAAACGCTAAAGCGCTCGACGAGGCCAATGCTCATGGCATAGCGACGTATGAACATCCATAACTAACTCCCACGGTGAAGCCACACTCACGGTGAAGCTAAACGTACATGGTGAAGCTGCGTATGAATGAGCTGCTAAAAGCTACACTCGCAGCGAAGCTAAACGCACGCAGAGAAACAGCGCATGGACGCCTGGCTGCACACATGGCGAAGCTACGCTCGAATAAGTTAGTTGTAAAGTGCTGATCGCTAAACTTACCTACTGGCAGAGCTAGTATAGAATCCGAAGATTAAGACCAAAAGCTGAGAAAGGCGGGAAGAAAATTAGCGAACGGACAAGTGAACATTAAAGCAGAGCTAAGTAAGGCTGAAGCGAAGCTAGCATACAATACTAGACGCTATCATGTTCGGTGTGGCTACCGCTCGCAGCGCAGCAAACACATATGGCGTAGGGAGTGTATGAACGCTTTGCTACCTCACGTGGGGGAAGCCGTGCTCATAGCATAATTGCGCTCGGACGAAATTAGCAGGAAAGCATAAGTATTAATATACGCTATTACAAATATTAATCACATCGATACAGATACATCAATCCACAATACAAATACAATAATCCCAGAATACAAATACACAATCTCAAAATACAAATACACCTGTCGAAGTAGGGCAACACGCACAAAATGAGAGACACTAGCCTAAAACCACGAATCACGCTGCGAAATCTCGAACTCCGAAAACACCACGCATGTGCACATGAGCAAAAGAGAGAAAATGGAGAGGAGAGAGTATAATGAAGCGAGGAGAGAGAAAAAGAGGAGAGAGAAATTAAAAGAGATGAGAGAAAGAAGAATAGGCCTTGTCATAGCCTAGCTCACGACCAGGGACCGGGTATCCTGGCCTGCCGCTGGGTGACACCGACCTACCAGGGAAGGAAGGGAGGGTGCAGGGGATGTTAGTGGTGATGGGTGGTGGTGATATGTGGTGGTTTTGATGGAGGGATATTGAAGAAAATTAAGGAATTGGGAGGGGAAATAATGAAATTAGAGGGGACGGAAGAAGGAGGATGAGTGGGAGGTTGTGGTGGTGGAGTAGGGGGTGTTAATTTGGAGGTGGTGGAGAATTTTGGGGAAGAAGATGGCGAATTTTGGTGGTGGAGTTTTGAGAGTAGGTGGAGGAACTTGGAGGAGTGGGTGGTGTTGTTGGCATTGGAGGAGAGTGAGAGATGGAATGGCACCAGATTTAGAGCCGCCACTAGCCTGGGGGTCCACTGGAGGTGAGATCAGCACCAGATCATGGTGATGGTGGCCGGCTTGGTGAATTGGAGAGAGAGGGAAAGAGAGTAAAATTGAGAGAGAATGACAGAGATTAAAGAGAGGGTGAGAGGTTTAAGAGGGAGAGATAGATTTGAGGGGAGAAAAAGAGGAGGGGACAACTCTCTATGTCGGCTGGATCAAGGAGGAGAAGGGAAAAAATAAAAAGAAAAGAAAAAAGAAAGAAGAAGGAAAAGAAGAGAAGAGAAGAGAAGATGGTGGGATGTGGTGGAAGGTTGTGGAAGTTGGTGGAAGAAAAAGAAGAAAAGAAAAGAAAGAAAAAGAAAAAGGAAAAATGAAAGGAAAAGAAAAGAGAAAGAAAAAGGAGATTACCTTGGCCAAAACTCCGAATTCGGGGAAAAACACAAATATTATTTTATTTTGTAAAATTTTTATAAATCAAAATAATCTCCAAAATTCTCAAAAATAGAAAATATTGCCATGAGGAATAATGTGAAATCAAATTCAAAAAATTCAATCCCATTTTCGAATTAAAAATCCTAAAATCAATCGGTGATACTGATTTAAAGATTTTGCAAAATAATTCAGAAAAATTTCAGAAAATCATGAAAAATTTAAAATATTGAAAAACAGTATTTAAAACTAAAACTAGTCAAATTTGATTACCAGAAAGGTCAAATCAAGCAGTATACTAGGATCGGATCCCGGGGTGAGACTCGGGCTGACTTTAAGTCTAGGAATTCGGTTCTGAAACTAAATAATTGTATAAATAATCACAAAATAAAAATAAATACAGGGAGAAACAGAAAAATACGATCGAAAAATTGGGACGCATATCTGAGTATGTATTCCGGGGACGGAGTGTAACATTCCATCCACCTTACAAAAATTTCGTCCTAGAAATTTTGATAAGGGAAAAATGAACAGAGAAAAGATAGAGATGAGGATTATACCAATTAAAATATGACTAACTTAGTGTAACATTCACATATTGACTGAATGTTAACCTCGGGACCAGGACGTCTTTTGTACTTTGTGTTGGATAAGCTTCAGACGGTTCCATATTAATACTGACCTAATATTCGTTAATAAAAAAAATACTGTCAGAACTTTTGTAGACCCTGAATAATATGAAATGATATATCTTTGGTACTGACCAAACTTTCAATGCCTAAATTTTGCTAGAATCAATGGAGATTACTTCTTTCAGGAAATGAGACCCAAGAATACGATAATATTTATTAGAACGCATACTTACTCTGTTGGGCGTGAAGTTGTTCCTGACGAAGAGTTTATAATTAGATTACTAGTTTTTCTGCCTGTTCTCTATCACTTTGAAAGTAGACTATCGTATCATAGATAAAGAAAACCCGATAAACTGATCGCAAATAAATAAAGAAAGCCAATAATAATGAGTTCTGAATGTTAGGCGTTGATTACTCTGAAAAGCTTAATCAATAATTTAGAATAGTCGTAATGGGTCCTGAATAATGTCTTATGGATGATTCCCGACTATAGATCAATTCTGAGAATACCTAAGCTCCGTGAAGTTGATAGAAAAGATCGTGATCATTCCTAGAATAATATAAACTAGAAAATACAATAGCTCTGTCTGGCAGAAGTCCTGAATTCGAAATTCATTTCATATTGATATTCCTTATGTAGTGATATAGTCTATCTGATTATATTAGTGATGACTACCCGACTTTGGGTTCTTGATCCCATGGTGCGTCCATATATATAAGAGTATAATGTGATGCAGTAAAACTAGCTGATATAACAATGCGATATACTAGAACCAAGGAGTGCCAGAACAGGGTGAGAATGAACCATATCTTTCCTGCTGTTACATCTCCTGTCTACCCATATCTTAAGTTAGTGCAAAGATGATGGGAACTGAAAAGTTAAAAGATGAAAGGAATTCAGGAATCAAAGGAAGGACGATCAAGAGGGTATAGATAACCTTCAATTTTGCAGTTGGATTGTATAATAAGACTCATGTATTCTAGTTATAAATTTTTTTACCATTAATTTGTCGACTGGTTGTACTGAGAATGTGAGAGCCTAGCCTCTGATACCATCCTATAATAACCCGATCTCACGGGTATGGAGACGATACTGCGATGTATATACGCTGGGAGGAATACTCTTACATATATATGCTAAGCATCAGTACAGGCAAGAATCAGAGTACGAAAGTACGTGATGCGTTATACATTCCAACTTAAGAATATAATTACAAATTTATCATGAGACATGATATAATATTACATGAATACTACATCACCGATAGGCGCAAAAGTATGATTTACACATATAAACAGTACAAAAGAATTATTTGTACAATGAGTTTCGTGCATACCAGGAACCATGGCCCAGGTGTTCTGTCACTGGTATACAGAACCGGCCACGAGGCCTAGAAAGGAGGGTCTTATTGTATGTCCATTCAGGAATATAACATGAGGTAGGGTGCCAGCACACCCCTCGGAACACCTGGAGACCCACAGGTAGAACCGAAAGTTTTAGTTGCATAATATGCCTAATACCATTGTAAATAAAATCACCAATTGAAGTCTATCTATTCCGTGACTCAGTGTTAGTTGTCATTTTTATTATCAATTATTATACTTACCAGTATATAGGAATGTGCAGGAGCATGGCACAGGGGTACAGTAGTACATGAGTAAGCGGGGTATATCAGAATATCAATATTGCATTCTAGTAATATGATAATCATGAGTTTAGTGATAAGCAGATGTCAAGTAAAACATACAAGTGTCAGGTGATAATATGTCAGGTGATTAGCACAACAAATATTAACCGTCGTATAACACGATATAGGAAAATGGTACAAATATAGAAGATTGGTATGAATACCAAAAATTAATGCAGTTTTTAGAAAATAGTTTAAGTAATGATTCAAACTCTTCACAACCATCAATAAAAGAATAATAGATAATTTATTTAATTATCCAGGCAGAGTTGGTTAAGCTGGAGCAAAGGCAGGTCATGTCGGCATCATGTTGGGTACACGCCAGAGCTTGGCTCCTGGCGGAGTCAGCATTCAGCTCTAAATGCTAAGCTCTTGACAAGGCCAATACTCGCGGCGTAGCGATACATGAACATCCATAGCTAACACTCACAGAGAGCCACACTCGCAGAGAAACTAAACGTACAGGGTGAAGCCACGTATGAATGCCCTGCTAACACACATGATGAAGTCACACTTGCGACGAAGCTAAACGCACACGGTGAAGTGGTGTATGAACGCCCGACTACACACGCGATGAAGCTACGCTCTAGCGAGTTAGCTGTAAAACGCTGAGCGCTTAGCGCACCTTGATTGCAGTTCATTTTTGCATCATCTTCCACCTCTATACCAAGCATTATATCAATAAAAATTGGTTTTTTACCCTTTTTCTCTCTATTTTTGCAGGTCTATATTTTAATGGAGAAGAGGCCCATAAATCCATGTAATTATCAAAGAATTAAAGGATTAATCAAGGTCCAAAAGAGAAGCCCAAGAGTTGAGCCCAGGTTCTGGAGTCATCCATGCGCCCAGTTAGACTTCTAGAAGCGCCAACGTGGCTAACAACCTGCGAAAAAATAGCAACAGAATTCGCTGGCATAACGGCCTAGATTCAGCCGCAGAAACGCGGCTCTGGCCGCGGATCCGCGGCAGGAATCTGGCCATTGAGCCTGAGATTTGATCCGACGGTTCAGATTGGGGAGCCCCTTCTTCTTAAGCCTATAAATGGACCATCAAGGCCAGTGCGAGGGAGGAGAGGAGAGACTAGGGGAGAGAACTTGTATTTTGAGGGAGAGTTGTAGGGATTCTCTCTAGGTTTTTAGTTCTTTTGTATTCTCCTTCTTCCTCCTAGAGATTCTGTAAAAGAGAGAAAAGAAAGAGTTGAGAGCTTGTAAGCAAGGAGGTGACATCTTTCAAAGCAATGATTAATCAAACTTTCTTCTCTTCTTTACAATCTCTAGTGCTTGTTTTACTTTCTTGCTTTACTTCCATTGCACTTCTATTTTTACCATGAATTGTTGTTTACTTTCTCTTGTAATGGATAGCTAACTCTCTCTAACATGACTAGCTAACAATTAACTTTGCTAACTTCTAACTCTTTGGGTGATTGCTAATTTCTAAACTTGCAATGTTAAGTCTCTTTTGATCTCCAATGAAGATGAGTTGCTTTCATTCTTGGGAAATGCTTGTTGTAACTCCATATGATTCATGTGAGCCTCATTTAGAGCCTTGTCTTTAGAACAAGTGCCTTGATGGAACATGGAGATGGATCACCTAAATTTGCTATTGGCTCGTAGAACAATTTTCTTACTTCAAAGCTAGCTTGTATATGCCTTGAATGACTAATGAATCTTGTGTCTTCTTCCTTAGCATCTTTTTGAGTGGCACTCCTTGATTCCACCATTGAAATTCTATCTCGGGAGCCGATGAATCAATGAGGCTACAAGCTAAGACCGAGAAGAACACTCATCTTCCAAGTGAGAAAATACTTGACCAAACAAGCAAGACATATCTTTTGCCGATGAATCAACATGAGGCAATCATGCATCACCCATGAGCTTAGTAAGTTAGCAAATTAGTAAAGTTAGCTAGTCATGGCTTCTTCCATCTAAAGTTTTCCAAAAGTTTCCTTCACTAGTTTTCTTTCCTAGCAAGACAACTTTCCAAAGTTCTTTCTCATTTTCTTTTACATTGGTTTTTCTTTCCAAGCAACCAAATCACAAAAATTTCTTCTTTTACTTTTTCATGTTGTTTTCTTTCTTTTGAACAAAGAAGAACTTTCGTTTTCTCTCTCTTCGACACATAACCGCAAAGCTTTTATCGCGAGCTCTCCCTGAGGATCGACCCGTATAGCTTATGCTACTACGGTGATTCGGAAGGAGCATATTAACATTGTGATACATTCTTGGAGTTTTGAGCACTACAATCAAACAAAGAAGGTTGACTCTATAACCCTCTATCTCTGAATTGAGTACACTCCTCCCTTACCGAACAAATTTTTGGCGCCGTTGCCGGGGAGAGCAACGGTTTTTGATTCAATTGAGAAACTAAGCGAATTTTCTTCTCTATTGCAGGTTACAGGTTGAAGAAACAGGAAACCAAGTATTGCAGTAACATATAAGTGGCCTTAGACCTCTGCTCCAGAAAGTAGAGACTAAGTGCCCTCGGATTTGCCGCGGTTTCTCGGCCAAAGCCGCGGATCCGCGGCAATGATGAGTTGACTACTCACAATTTTCTGCAGGGTTGCTTGCTTTGCAAAAATACAGCTGCTGCGATTCTAATTTCTTGTATGCTTTCACCATATTCCTGCTAATAAAATCAACAGTAAAACATTTGTTGCAAAAGTTAAAAATTAATTAGACGTTTGCATTCTTAGGCACGTGTCTTTTCAATTCATTTACTTTACTGTTGAAGAGTGCTGGAGCAAGGTACGTTCGCATTGCATATTGTATAGGACTCACTTCTTGGTTGATTTACATCGCTTTAAGTGAACCTTGTTTGCATAAACTGTACACTTGCACAAAATTGACTTTAAGGGCATCACCCAATAAAAAAGATAAGGTGGGGGATTTCATCACCCTTTTCTTAGCCCAAAAATCACAATCCCAGCACTCACAATCCCAAGCTTTTAATAAAAACTGATAGACATTGGCCCTAGGGACATTCGGACTCAGTAGGAGATCGGCTGAAGTTGGAAGTTGTTTTTGATTCATACTCCGGTGAAATCAGTGTCTAAGGATGGGGATTAAGAAGTTAAGCCTCGAAGATACCGTGGTTTGGCGTAATTAAGGCCCGTTGCTTACGCACGGATACCTCCCACCGTATTTTGCCCCTACCTGGCTGATTAGCTGTGGTCTAATTCAAGCAACAACCTTCTTTGGTTCATCGAACAGTTAGGAGTCATCTAGGTCGAGGTATCCTAGATAGCTTGTGATTGATTTTTCTTTTATTGTTTGTTATTTTCATTTTTTCTTTCGCTTGTGTGATCGGTGCACGTTGTCTGTGATTGTGTATGCAAGAGTGGTACCGAGATCCAAATTCTGCTAGACTAGTGAGAATCTCTACACTTGCACAAACACCACCACTTGACACAATCCCAATCATGGAAAACCACACTTCGTTGCAAGACAAGTTCTACGTGATTCGCACTTCACTTCCATCATGCATTCTTCTCCCAACAACTGATGGAAACTAATTTGAGCTGAAGCCACAATTTATAAACACACTTCCCCGATTTCATGGCTTAGAATCTGAGGATGCGTATTTCTTCATTCGAGAGTTTGAAGAAGTATGCGTAATGATGAGGATTTCCCAATTGACCGAGGACGCTGTTAGATTAAGGTTCATACCTTTTGCGCTAAAAGACATAGCTAAGAAATGGCTTTACAATCTTCCCGCCAGTTCGATTTCTTCATGGGATGATTTTGTAAAAGTCTTTCTTAAAAAGTTCTATCCCATTCATAAGACAGCCCTCATGAGGAAAAACATCATGCAATTCAAGCAGGAAACTAATGAACCATTCTGGAAGTATTTCGAACGCTTCAAAGACCTACTAGCCCTTTGTCCTCATCACGGCATAGAGAAATGGCATCAGTGTCAAATTATCTATGATGGACTTGATTACCAAACAAAAACACTCCTTGAAACCATGTGCCAAGGAGAATTTTTAAAGAAAAATGAAGATCAGGGGTGGGATCTCTTTAAAGCCCTACAGAAAAAACGATCCAGTGGGAGTCATGTCCTGAGAAAATCACTCCCACCACTTCTAGAACCGGTATGCATTCAATAGAGTCCTCTATAGCAGCCGAGGCTAAGATAACACAACTAATGAAGAGGATAGAATTGCTTGAGTCTAGGGAATCTTCTGCTGTAAACCAGGTCAACCCATCACCTGTGGCCAGCCCATCACCTGTGGTCAACTCGGGTTGCACCTATTGCCATGATCTCAACCATCTGTTTGAGGAGTGTCCTGTATATCAATCTCAAATGTATCAGGAGAACACGAATGCTGCATATACCAGACCCAATTACAATCCATACTCCAAAACATACAATCCGGGATGGCGAAACCATCCAAACTTTTCTTGGAGTCAATCTGGTCCTGAGCAACCGAGACCATCATTTCCACATCAATACCCTGCTCAGTCTCATCAACCAAATTACCACCAGAACGCACCAAACGTCCACTCATACCAGAGTCCACCACAATTCCAGTCATATCAAAATCCAACACATTACCAAATAAACTTTCAGCCCCCGTATCAGCATCATCCACCACAAAATCCTTCAGACAAGAGAATTTCTGATTTGGAGAAAATGATAGAAACCTTATCCAAGACCCAAGTTCAATGATGAACCATCAGCAGCAGGATATGAACAAATTACAAATCCAGATAGGGTAATTGGCTAACTCTCTGAATGAACGACAAAAAAGAATGCTACCCAGCCAGCCAGTGCCCAATCCAAAAACTCACTTCCCTCTGCATGAAGTTGAAGACTTGGGCCCCAGTCAACGCAACACTGTCCATATCCTTAGATCTAGAAAGCACATAGATAATAAGGTTTCAAATCAACCCACCAAATCTGTGTCAAAGCCAACACCTTCTGTTTCAATCCAACCCATTCAAGACAATCCTCCTTCAAGTACACAACCATCCACTTCCCAATCCAAAGGGAAAGAAAAGATTGATGAGCAACCATACAAGCCTGTTGTACCATTCCCAAATAGGCTAGCAAATCAAAAGCAAAATGCTCACACGGAGAAGATAAGAGAAATGTTCAATCAGGTCCAAATCAACGTACCTCTTCTTGATGCAATTCAACAAGTTCCATCATATGCCAAATTCTTAAAGGAAATGTGCACCAAGAAAAGGAAAGCAAATGTCCCTAAGAAAGTCTTCCTAGCCTCAAACATTAGTGAGCTGCTCACTGGTCCAATTCCTGTGAAGTATAAGGACCCAGGGAGCCCAACCATTTCTTGCATCATAGGACAGACTATCATCAATAGGGCATTACTTGATTTAGGAGCCAGTATCAATCTTCTCCCCTTTTCTGTGTATCAGCAACTAGGGTTAGGCAACCTCCGTCCAACCAAAATTACGATACAATTGGCTGATCGCTCTGTAAAGATTCCCAAGGGGGAGATTACAGATGTTTTAATACGGGTCGGGGAATTCATTTACCCCATAGACTTCATTGTTCTTGAGACGCAACCCTTGCAAAATCACAGAGCACAGACACCTGTCATTCTCGGACGTCCTTTCTTAGCCACCGCAAATGCGATCATCAACTGTAGAAATGGTTCGATGCGTCTAACCTTCGGAGATATGACAAAAGAGGTGAATGTTTTCTATCTGGGAAAACAACCTCAGGATTTGGACAATGATTCTTTCGAAGTGAACTTGATAGAAGGTTTAACAAGTGAACATGATGAGGAGGTTGAGTATGAATCCGAAGAGGAATTTGAGTTGGAGTCTGATGACTTCAACCTTGATCAGATTGTTGAATCAACTGTTGAATGGGCCACTAATACCACCCCTATTCTTCCTTACACCAAGAACAGCCAGTGATAGATCCTGTCCCTTCTTCTGAGCTTAAGGTTCTTCCCGACCATCTCAAGTACAAGTACTTGGATGAGAAGGAATCCTTTCCTGTAATCATTGCATCCCATCTCACTGAACAACAAGAAGAGGATCTTCTTACTGTATTAAGAGAAAATCGAGAAGCCATTGGTTGGACCATGGCTGACATTAAGGGGACTAGTCCTTCCATAGTTCAACACCGGATTCATTTGACGGAAGATGCCAAGCCGAAACAAGACCCACAGCGTAGACTGAACCCCATCATGCAGGAGGCTGTTAGAGCTGAGATCTTGAAACTGTTTGACAATGGGATTATCTATCCAATATCAGATAGCCAATGGGTCAGTCCCGTCCACGCTGTGCCTAAGAAAGCAGGATTTACTGTGGTGAAAAATGAAAAGACAGAATTGGTACAAACACGTCTTCCAACAAAGATTCGAGTTTGCATCGATTATCGAAAGCTGAACACCGCCACACGTAAAGACCACTTCCCACTTCCATTCATTGATCAGATGCTTGAAAGATTAGCGGGACATGAGTACTACTGTTTCCTGGATGGATATTCAGGATACAATCAAATCCCTATTGCTCCTGAAGATCAAGACAAAACCACCTTCACCTGTCCTTTTGGAACATTTGCGTACCGAAGAATGCCCTTCGGCCTTTGCAATACTCCAGCAACATTTCAACGTTGCATGTTGAGCCTTTTCTCAGACATGGTGGAGAAATTCTTGGAAATTTTTATGGATGATTTTTCAATCTATGGTGATTCCTTCGAACAATGCTTGTACCATCTTAAGCTTGTTCTACAACGCTGCATGGAAAAGAACTTGACACTTAACTGGGAAAAGTGTCACTTTATGGTCAAGCAAGGAATCGTTCTTGGGCACAAAGTTTCACATATAGGAATTGAGGTGGACAAGTCTAAAGTGGAAGTCATAACAAAGCTCCCTGAACCAACATGCTTAAAAGACATTCGATCATTTTTAGGGCACGCCGGCTTCTATAGACGATTCATTCAAGGGTTTAGCAAAACTGCTAGACCTTTGACAAATCTCTTAGGAAAGGATGTACCTTTTAAATTCGATGAAGAATGTTTACAATCCTGGGAGGAGCTTAAGTGTAGACTTGTCTCAGCACTTATCATTTCTGCACCTGATTGGACCAAGCCTTTCGAGATTATGTGTGATGCCTCGAACTTTGCTATCGGCGCTGTTTTAGGGCAGCGTATTGATACTAGGCAACACGTAATCTATTATGCTAGCAGAACGCTAAATGAAGCCCAACTCAATTATACAACTACTGAAAAGGAATTTTTAGCTGTTGTCTTTGCGTTGGAAAAATTTCGCCAATATCTGCTAGGGTCCAGGACGATTATTTTCACCGATCACTCTACCCTAAAGTACTTAATGCAAAAGAAGGATGCTAAGGCAAGACTTATTCGATGGATACTTCTTTTGCAAGAGTTTGATCTGGAGATTAAGGATAAAAAGGGCGTTGAGAATGTGGTAGCTGATCACTTGTCTAGAATCCCAAACGCACCAAAGGAGAAAATACCAATTAATGACAATTTCCCTGACGAACACATTTTTGAGATGTATGGAGAGCCTTGGTATGCTGACATAGCAAATTACCTTGTTACCGGGCAAATACCTTCTCATTGGTCAGGCCAGGACAAACACCGTTTCATGAGTCAAATGCGGTTCTTCTTCTGGGATGAACCATATTTATTCAAATATTGTCCTGACCAGATAATACGAAGGTGCCTTCCTGAGGATGAACATCAGAGTGTTTTGACATTTTGTCACAAGCTAGCTTGCGGTGGACATTTTGGTCCACGAAAAACTGCAGAGAAAGTACTTCAGAGTGGATTCTACTGGCCCACTCTCTTTAAGGATGCATACACTTTCTGCAAGCTATGTGACAAGTGTCAAATGACGGGTCGAATCATGCGGAAAGATATGATGCCCCTCACACCCATCTTAGAGGTTGAAATTTTTGATCTGTGGGGCATTGACTTTATGGGACCCTTTCCTCTATCCTATGGCAACCAATACATTTTGGTAGCTGTAGATTATGTTTCAGAATGGGTTGAAGCAATTCCAACAAGGACGAATGACAACCAAGTTGTCATCAAGTTTTTACGAGAAAATATCATCTCTCGCTTCGGAGCCCCCCGTGCGATAATAAGTGACAATGGGAGTCATTTCTGCAATCGGGCTTTTGAAGCCCTAATACGCAAATACTCTATTTCTCACAAATTATCCACGGCATACCATTCTCAGACCAACGGGCAAGTGGAAGTCACGAATAGACAAATAAAACTCATTTTGGAGAAAACTGTTGGACAGAACCGTAAAGACTGGTCCATCAAACTCACTGATGCCTTATGGGCATACAGGACCGCTTACAAGACTGTCCTCGGTATGTCTCCATATCGAGTTGTATTTGAAAAACCTTGTCATTTGCCTATGGAGTTAGAACACCGAGCTATGTGGGCTATAAAGCAGCTAAACTTGGATTTGGATAAAGCCGGTGCCTTGAGGAAATTGCAAATATCCGAGCTAGAAGAGCTAAGAAATGAGGCATATGACAATGCTCGGATCACAAAACATAGAACCAAACTCTTTCATGATAAATCCATTCACCGAAAAATTTTTGTCTCAGGACAAAAGGTTCTGTTGTACAACTCACGACTCCACCTCTTCCCTGGTAAATTGAAAACTAGGTGGTCAGGACCTTACATTGTACAGAAAATCTTCTCACATGGTGCAATTGAGATTTTTGATCCAAATAATGGCAATAAATTCACTGTGAACGGTCAACGTTTGAAGCCATTTCTTACCACTGAATTCGTGTCACAAGAAGTTCATGAATTGGGTCTTTGTGACCCAGTTTATATGAGACCATTTCATCTGTACAGTTTCCCTGATTTCCATGCATATTATTCCGGGACCCCTTTTGTAAATAAAAATAAAACTAAAAACAAAAAAAATTAAAAAAATAAAAAAATAAAAAAATTATAATAATAATAAAAAAATTTTGGACTTAGGTGCTAATTTGCACCAAGAATCCTCTTTTCCCTAACTTCTTTCTCACATGGTCCTAGGGTTGTAAATACCACTTTTTCACCTAGGGTCAAATTGGGATTCCCAATTTTTTTCACTTCTATATATATCCTAGTTACCCTGCCTTTCTCCCTCAAAACCCAAACCACAGACTAGATCTGAAATCCCCTCTCAAAGAGCCACCTCGCAAAATTTTCCGCTCCTCTGCTGCTCCCAGTCAGCCGCGATTCCGCGACCAGAGCGGCAGATCCGCGGCTGTTTCTTCTTTTCTGGAGCGTCGCTAAAGCTTTCTCCTGTCAATTTTCAGTGCTGGTTCCAGATCTGGTGGCCGATCACCAGATTTCCTTCTCCTATGCCCTCTGCAAGCCCGAACTTCCCCCCACGTATTCCGGGGACGGTTTGAATCTTGATCTCTTAATTTTATTGCTTTAATCTAGATTTGTAGCATGGCACCTAGTATTTTTGCTGA
This sequence comes from Agave tequilana, assembly GCA_038442645.1. Classification (NCBI taxonomy): domain Eukaryota; kingdom Viridiplantae; phylum Streptophyta; class Magnoliopsida; order Asparagales; family Asparagaceae; genus Agave; species Agave tequilana. Next base: position 82,293 of record JAVJIF010001961.1, read on the forward strand.
GAAAGATTTTGGAAAAATTTTGTGTGATCCTAATGGGTATGGGCATATGTTCATAGATCGGATTAGGGCTTGGGATTGGTATGCTTTAGTGTACGATAATTCTGAAAACGATGCCTTCTATTGTCCCGACTTGGTGACAGTGTTCTACAATAATATTGACCATGCATCTGTTGATTCACACACTTACCAATTCACCGTGCACATGCCCCTAGTCGACTTGTTCATCACTCTTCCTCTCCTTGAGGAACACACGCATGTCCCCATTCACCCACAGGATAGCGACCCCCTCCCACTTATTGAATACATGACACTTATGGGGGCTCGCTGCACTGAGCAGGACCGCGGGCTAAAGGCCAACACCACTTTTAGAAACGTACACTGCATTGGACGCTGGATCCAACGTAACACCTTAGGTCTGGACCACACAACTTCATTCAACAGACCGGTGTTGCAGATAATTCACGACTTGATGACTAGGCAACACACAGTCTGTTTAAACAAAACCATCTTCCACGTAATTATTGCCAACTCATCCCGCACCCGAGGTGCCAAACACTCCCACCCCATTTTGATTACGCGTCTGTGTAGGACTTTCCTACCGGACGCCGTATTTGACTCTTTTGACCGAGTGTTTGTGACACCAGAGCGACCCACTAGTTCCTACAATAGTTGTTTACACGCAGTTTGGACCCCTAGTGCCCAGCCCGAGAATGTACTGGTGGTGTCCTCTTCTGCGGAGAGTTTAGAAGAGGGAGATGATCCAGTATTTTGGCAGCAGGACCCCCCGACTGACTCACATGCCTTCATGTCCACCATCTGGCGGGGCATGAAAAAGATATTTAGGGGGCAGGTTAGGCTGAGAAAGAAAATGGAGGAGCAATCTTCTAGGTTGGACCGCATTGAGGCGGGGCTCAGACGATCACAGTCGGCTGGACCTAGCACCACCGCTGGTCCAAAGCGCCGAAGGGAGTGACTTTTTACCTTTACCTATTTTTCATGCATATTTTATCTTGCATACATTGAGGACAATGCATGAGATAGGTATGGGGGGATAGATACTGATGTAGGATTTTTTATTTCTTTTTAGGATTTTTATTTTATTTTTTTTAGTTAGATTTTACATTTTCTTTTTAGAAAAAAATAAATAAAAAATAAAAAATAAAAAAATAATAAAAAGAGAAGAAATTTTTATGATCCATATTTTAAAAGAATTAAACTTGATTTTAGGGATTAAGGAAACTCTTAACTATGATTTCTTCATATAAGTAGAAAAGAGGAGTTACGTTGGATTTTTAGGTTAAGTGAAAAAGGATAAGAAAGATAGCTAGATTTTAATTCTTACTTTAGCATATATACATTAAACATATTGAGGGATTAATCAAAGACTTAGTGATTCTATTTACATATATATAATAAAAATAATAATAATAAAAAAAAGGTATAAATAAATAATTACTTAGCCACTAATTAAGCTGGTTAGTTGTGCCTCAAGAAGCATGATTATTCACGCCTAACGGTGGTTAAGTCCTTAGTATTCGTGGCCTAATTTACTCGAGTCCTCGAACCCGAGGGATGTTTTCTCATCTGGTGCCCTAGGACCATCTGGTTTGGGAGTCATCGGTAAGAGGCTCGTTACATGGGTAAATTAGAAAGCCTAAGGGAGCTAAGGAAATGTAAATAAATAAATAAAACAAATAAAAAAATAAAAAAATATAATATATATATATATTGTATATATTAGTGAATAAATGAACTTAGTCTAAGAGAGATCCTTCATATTTATAGATGTATATATACTAGGTTTGATGCAAAATCCGGTCTTCGATCTAATCCTTAGAAACTTAACCTAAGTTGAAAACATTTCTCTAAATTGACACTTATAAAAAGAATGACGAGTTTAGGATAACCTGAAACCTATAGATCAAGTGAAGTTCTTGAAAAATATGGATCATAAATTTCTCACTAACATTTCTTCGTTTCTTTAAGGATTTTGTGGGTGAAATCCGCTGAAAACCCTCAGGAGACAACACTCCTCCTCTAGGGTAACCTAGAGGTTTAACGGCTTGTTGCACGTGCTCAGTGCAATCGTGTCACCTACGAAAGTGGTGTAATAATCTAGTTAGGATTTTCTTCTTCTTTCCTTTTTGCTCAGGGACGAGCAAAAGCTAGGTATGGGGGTGTGATTGTAGTTCATTTTTGCATCATCTTCCACCTCTATACCAAGCATTATATCAATAAAAATTGGTTTTTTACCCTTTTTCTCTCTATTTTTGCATGTCCATATTTTAATGGAGAAGAGGCCCATAAATCCATGTAATTATCAAAGAATTAAAGGATTAATCAAGGCCCAAAAGTGAAGCCCAAGAGTTGAGCCCAGGTTCTGGAGTCATCCATGCGCCCAGTCAGACTTCTAGAAGCGCCAACGTGGCTAACAACCTGCGAAAAAATAGCAACATAATTCGCTAGCATAACGGCCTAGATTCTGCCGCGGAAACGCGGCTATGGCCGCGGATCCGCGGCAGGAATCTGGCCGTTGAGCCTGAGATTTGATCCGACGGTTCAGATTGGAGAGCCCCTTCTTCTGAAGCCTATAAATAGACCATCAGGGCCAGTGCGAGGGAGGAGAGGAGAGACTAGGGGAGAGAACTTGTATTTTGAGAGAGAGTTGTAGGGATTCTCTCTAGGTTTTTAGTTCTTTTGTATTCTCCTTCTTCCTCCTAGAGATTCTGTAAAAGGGAGAAAAGAAAGAGTTGAGAGCTTGTAAGCAAGGAGGTGACATCTTTCAAAGCAATGATTAATCAAACTTTCTTCTCTTCTTTACAATCTCTAGTGCTTGCTTTACTTTCTTGCTTTACTTCCATTGCACTTCTATTTTTACCATGAATTGTTGTTTACTTTCTCTTGTAATGGATAGCTAACTCTCACTAACATGACTATCTAACAACTAACTTTGCTAACTTCTAACTCTTTGGGTGATTGCTAATTTCTAAACTTGCAATGTTAAGTCTCTTTTGATCTCCAATGAAGATGAGTTGCTTTCATTCTTGGAAAATGCTTGTTGTAACTCCATATGATTCATGTGAGCCTCATTTAGAGCCTTGTCTTTAGAACAAGTGCCTTGATGGAACATGGAGATGGATCACCTAAATTTGCTGTTGGCTCGTAGAATAATTTTCTTACTTCAAAGCTAGCTTGTATATGCCTTGAATGACTAATGAATCTTGTGTCTTCTTCCTTAGCATCCCTTTGAGTGGCACTCCTAGATTCCACCATTGAAATTCTATCTCGGGAGCCGATGAATCAATGAGGCTACAAGCTAAGACCGAGAAGAACACTCATCTTCCAAGTGAGAAAATACTTGACCAAACAAGCAAGACATATCTTTTGCCGATGAATCAACATGAGGCAATCATGCATCACCCATGAGCTTAGTAAGTTATAAAGTTAGCTAGTCATGGTTTCTTCCATCTAAAGTTTTCCAAAAGTTTCCTTCACTAGTTTTCTTTCCTAGCAAGACAACTTTCCAAAGTTCTTTTTCATTTTCTTTTACATTGGTTTTTCTTTCCAAGCAACCAAATCACAAAAATTTCTTCTTTTACTTTTCCATGTTGTTTTCTTTCTTTTGAACAAAGAAGAACTTTCGTTTTCTCTCTATTCGACACATAACCGCAAAGCTTTTATCGCGAGCTCTCCCTGAGGATCGACCCGTATAGCTTATGCTACTACGGTGATTCGGAAGGAGCATATTAACATTGTGATACATTCTTGGAGTTTTGAGCACTACAATCAAACAAAGAAGGTTGACTCTAAAGCCCTCTATCTCTGAATTGAGTACACTCCTCCCTTACCGAACACACCTCCCGGTAAAGCTAGAATTGAACCTGAAGGTTAAGCCTTAAGGCTGAGCAAGGCGGGAATAAAGTTAGCAGATAAGTGAACATTCAAGAGAAGTTAAGAAAGGTTGGAGCAAAGCAAGGATACAACACTAGACGCTATCACGCTCGGGGTAGTTACCGCTCGCGGTGCGACTAAACACATACGGTATAGGGAGCGTAGGAACGCTATGCTACTGTACGTGGCGAAGCCGTGCTCACGACGTAACTTTACTCGAACGAAATTAGCGGTAAAGCACTGAGCGCTAGGCTCGCCTGCTAGTTGAAGCATGATCTAGAGGGTTTAAGTTTGAAGATTGAATAAAGCCCGAAGGCTAAGAAAAGCCCGAAGGCTAAGGGCGACCATGAAGGGTCTGCCAAACATAGTAATAGAGTAGTATCACATACAATATATATGTACATGTATTAAATTACACTATTAAAAACATTTGTCACACTTACACAAATACATCGGTCCATAATACAAATAAAACAGTCCCATAATACAAATACACAATCCTAAAATACAAATCACCCATCGAAGCAGGGTAACATATAGAAAACGAGAGACACTCGCCTAAAACTATGAATCACGCCATGAAATCCAGAACTCCGAAAAAACCACGCACATGCATGTGTGCAGAAGAAAGAAAATGAAGAGGAGAGAGAATAGTAGAGTGAGGAGAAGAAAGGAGAGAGAAATTAAAAGTAAGGAGAGAGATGGGAATAGGCCACAGTCTAGGCCTAGCCATTGCCTGGCTAGAGGCCAGGGGCCAGGGGCGGTGCCGGCTGGCCGGGGAGGAAGAGAGGGTGATGGTGTGTTGGTGGAGATGAGTGGTGGTGATACGTGGTGGTGATGATGGTTTTGATGGAGGGATGTTGAAGAAGATGAAAGGATTAGCGATGGAGATGATGAAATTAGAGGATAGGGGAGAAGGACAAGGAGTGGGAATTGTGATGATGGAGTAAGGGGTGTTAATTGGGGAGGTGGTCGAGGAATTTTGAGAAAGAAGATGGTAAATTTTGGTAGTGGAGTTTTAAGAGTAGGTGGAGAAAATTGGAGTACTGAGTGGTGTTGTTGGAGTTGGAGGAGAGCAGGAGGGGAGTGGCTCCGGAATTGGAGCCACCGCTGGCCTGGGGTCCGCTGGAGTTGAGGTCAGCGCCGGATTTTGGTGATGGTGGCTGGTTATGGTGAATTGGAGAGAGTGAATTGAGAGAGAATGAGAGAGATTGAAAAGAGAGGGTGAGAGATTTATGAGAGAGAAAGAATTGAGGAGAGTTAAAGATGAGGGAGAGAGCTCTCTGCGTTGGTTGGATAAAGGAGGAGAACGGGAAAAAGAAAAGAAAAAAGGAAGAAGGAAAAGAAAAGAAGAGGAGAGAAGATGGTGGAATGTGGTGAAAGGTTGTGGAAGTTGGTAGAAGAAAAAGAAGAAAAGAAAAGAAAAAAGGAAAGGAAAAGAAAAGAGAAAAAAAGGAGATTACCCAGGTCAAAACTCTAGATTTAGGAAAGACAGAAATATTATTTTATTTGGTAAAATTTTGGTAAGTTTAGAAAAATACCCAAAAATTTTCAAAAATGAAAATATTATCTTGAGGAACAATGTGATATCAGACTCAAGAAATTCAATCTCATTTAAAAAATAAAAATCCTTGAATAAATTGGTGATACCGGTAGACAATAATTCAGTCGAATTATGACTAATTCAGAAAAATCTTCAAAAATGCACTAAAATAAAAAATTGAATCTTGAGAAATAATGTAAAAGTAGATTTCAGAAATTCAATACCATTTATAAATTAAAAATCTTGAAATCGATCGACGATGCTTGTCGACACTGATTTTGAAGATTTTGCAAATTAATTCAGAAAAATTTTAAAAAATCATGAAAAATCTAAATTATTGAAAAATATTAATTGAAACCAAAACTGATCAAATCTAACAATCAGAAAGGTCAAGTTAAGTAGTACACTAGGATCGGATACTGGGTTCAAATCGGCCTGACTCTGAGTCCAGGAATCCGGATCCGATACAAAATAATAATATAAATAATCAAAAAATAAAAATAAATACAGGGAGAAATAGGAAAATACGATCAAAAAATGGGACACATATTTGAGTACATATTCATGGGACGGGATGTTACACTTAGATCGAAAAGCCCTAGGGCGATCCGATTATCCATGATATCAATGGCTGCGTTTAACATCTCCAGGGAGAAGATGACCCAAGGCTTGACGACAACCTTATCAAAGATGTACGAGAAATCCTCAGCATCAAATAAGATTTTTTTTTTTAAGTGAAGAAGTTGTCCAACCTAAAGATGGAAGACAACAGAAAAGTCACTGAGCATCTCAACGAATTCAACACGCTGATGAGCTTGTTGGAATCTGTTGGGGTTAATTTTGATAACAAGATCAGGGCATTGGTTCTATTATCTAGTCTACCAGAGATCTAGCATGGTGCCATGATACTGGTGAGCAATTTCTGTGGGCCAAGAACCTTGAAGCTTAATTATGCGTTGGGTGTTATTCTCAGTAAAAAGACATGCTGGAAGTCTTCGAGTAGGTTGAGACATCTGAGAGTGCTCAGAGTGTCGAAAGGAGAGGAAGGTCGATGAATAAAGAAAGAAAAAAGAACAGCAAATCCAAGTCCAAATTTGGGAGAAGCAAATCCAAATCAAGCAGTGCTGGGTGTTGGCAGTGCAGTGAGAAGGGGCATTTTCAAAGGGACTACAAGAAGAAGAAAGATGGAGATGAAAAAGGCAAATGAGAAAGATTCAGTATATGTCACAGACAATGATGAATCCGATACCCTGATTCTTTCCTTGACTGGTTCCAACGAATCACGGGGTACCTCTTTCATGCCACTTCCCGTCATGAAATCTTTCAAAATAATATGAAAGGAGACTTGAAAAGGTATATTTGGGAGATGATGAACAGTGCAACATTGTTGGAAAAGGCGATGCGACAGTCAGCCTTTCAAATAGGTCAATACTGAAATTGAAGGGCGTCAAGCATGTACCGAAGCTGAAGAGAAACTTATCTTTGTTAGTCATCTTGTGGATGATGGGATGAAAACTACTTCGATGTTGATTTGTGTAAAATCACGAAGGGTACCATGATCACGACACATGGCAAAATAGAAGGTACCCTCTATAAACGTAGGGCTCTATGACTTCAATTTCAGTTGCATCTGTGGACGCTGGTACATGGCAGCATCGACTTAAGCATATGAGCAAGAAAGGGATAAAGACTATGCTCCCCAAAGGCAAGCCGTCAGGGTTGAAGTCAATTAATTTAGATTTCTGTGAAGAATGTGTCTATGAGAAGCAGAGAAAAGTCAGTTTCTCGAAGGAAAAGAAGTCCCCAAAGATAGAAAAGAAAGTACACCTAGAGGGGGGTGAATAGGTGTAGCGCTAATCTAAAGACAAATGATGCGGGAATAAAACTTCTACACTAACACACTAAGTATAACCAATGGTGAGTCCGAATTCTTCGTGAAGGGCTCTGAAACTTTTCCTCGCGATTCTTCTAAAGTATGAGTTGATGTGCTTCAATACCTCTCTTGATTCAATACAAGTGTGAGTACACAAACTATATAAAGCATGTATAAAAGTGAGCAAGAAGAGCAATGCAAGATATAAAGAGAGTACAGAGTTGAGAGATAGAGATCCAAATGCAAATGAAATACACCTAGAGAGGGGATGAATAGGTGTTTTTTTAATTAAATACAATTTTAAAACAACTTATGATGAATTATGCAAATGGTCACTCAAAATAAGAATTGAAGCTGAATTCCCTATGAAGGGCTCTAGAACTTCTCCTCTTTGATTCCTCTAGATAATGACTTGAGGTGCTCAATTGCCTCCTTATTGAGATGAGTATTGACTGAGAGTGAAAGTAATGGATGAAATGCAAGTAATGATATTAAGTAAGATAAACAACCCCACAAGTATGAAATGTAAAAAGCAATAGAAAGTAAGACACAAGCAATCGCAAACACAAAGGAAGTGTTTCAAGGTTTGAGCCACTTCTCTACGTCCCCGCATCCACCTCTATGAAGGATTTTCACTATCCTCTAAACAATTTTTCACAAAGGGACCTTACACAAAGGAATTACAATTTGGTCTACACAAGACCGGAGTACACAACTCCACAAACTCAATTCTCTACACAAGAGGTAGCATAAAGCCAATTGAGATTAAAAAGCTCTTGATGATCCAACAAGATCACAAACACTCTCTCTTACAACTTCCTATAGAGTAGAATATGAAGTGTAGCTCAAGAAGTTAAATGAGAGATGAATTTAATTAAAAAGAATATAAGAGCTTTAAACCAACTAAAAATAGATTTGGAAAGAAAGAACTTGAAAATTGGAAGCAAGAAAACTTTTCTCTTTTGAAACAAACTTGAAAACTTGAAAACTTTTGTTAACTTCTTGTATTAAAACAAAACTAATGACCCATATATATAGGCAATAGATAAATATCATTTGTTAATCATACCAAGTTATTTGGGGGTGTGTTTAGATACTTAAAAACCAAAATGCCTGTTGAAATTTATTAAAACCAAAATAGATCCAAAAACTAGCCATTATAGACAACTAGAAGGCTATCAGTCGATCGACCGGTCGACTAACGAGCTCATTCAGAAAATAGCCATTGCTCCGGTCGACCGGCCCGGTCGACCGCCCTTCAGATTAAAAAGAAAGAAACAAAAGGTCGGTCAACCGACCCTTACCGAGAGTTAAGGTCTCTCAATCGGTCAACCGATCGATCGACTGCAGGGGTTAGCGGTCGACCAGTCGGTCAATGGACAACGTTCATAAACGTGCATGCCCCTTTTCCAAAAGGCACGGTCGACTGGGCAGTCGATTGATGGAGCCTGAAATGGTACCGGTCGACCGACCTGATCTGAAACAGTTTTTTGTATAGTTTTTGAGTTTCAAATATTTTTCAAAATATTTTATATTAGTTTATAGGTAATATAGCAATGTATTGGTAGTGAAATACATGTTCTAAACTTGTTATAAAATTTTGAAAAATTATGAGACATGTATCAAAACCATACATGCAAAATACCATTACTATCAAAACTTGTATTTTTCGAAATCATGTATTTTGTGTGTGTAAATTCTTGAGCATCACAACTATATTCTACACTTTAACAAACTAATATCTTACAAGGCTCTAGGTGACTACAAGATCCTCAACCGGGCTTCTCCATTGGCGTGCTTTGAGCTTTAATCCCGTAGTTGAGTCTTCTTGAGCCTTCAACACTTTCCTTTAGAAGAAGAAAACTCTTTAAATCCTAAGAACCCTAAAATATACTTAAACACTTGAACTTGATTAGTACTAAATAACTACATATGTTTTGTTATCATCAAAATCATAAACCGAGTGATTGCAACCTTGAACCAACAATCTCCCCCTTTTTGATGATGACAAAACATATGAGTTATTTAAAATAAAAGATAGGAAAGAGCTTAGAAAAGCTCCCCCTCAAGTTATGCTATCTATCAAGTATAAGAAAACATTTTGACTTTAACTAGATTTGACAATATAAGTAAGTCATGCATATACGCAAATATAAAGATTATAGCAATTTAGAGTAACATGCATATATAGTCTACCATCCTTCCAATCCTCCTTCCTCCAAAAATAATATGCAATGAATAAAAATAATGAGAATCATGGCATTGCATATAACCATGGAAATGGATATACATGAAGTTCATAAAATACCAAAACAACTTAATAACTCAAATATCTCTCCCCTTTTTGTCATGCATCAAAAAGGGAAAAGACATCAACATAAATGAGATATTAATTTAAAAATACATGTATAAAGGATTTAAAAATACATGAAACAATTTTAAAACTTTTGAATCCATAATACAAACATTTAACTCACCATTAATGAATGAAAATCTATTATAATCTAGTAGTTTAGTAAAAATGTCCGCAAGTTAAAAATCGGTGGTAACATAATCAATTTCAATATCGTCTTTCTCATAGTGATCTCTAAGAAAGTGATACCGAATATCTATGTGCTTGATTTTGCTATGTTGATTTGCATTTTTGGTTATATGAATGGTACTAGTATTATCACAAAATATTTTAATATGATCATAATGCAAATCATAGTTAAGGAGAGCATGTTTCATCCAAAAGACTTGTGCACAACAAGCTCTGGCCGCAACATACTCTGCCTAGGCGGTTGAGAGGACTACGAAATTTTATTTCTTGAAAGACCACGAAATAAGACAATTTCCTAAAAATTGACAAGTACAACTAATGCTCTTTTTATCCACTCTACAACCGGCATAGTCGGCATTCGAATAACTCGTCATGGAAAATTGTTCGATTTTCGGATACCACAAGCCCATTCCAAGAGTGCCATTAAGATATCTAATAATATGTTTTACCGCAATTAAGTGAGACTCTTTAGGACAAGATTGAAATCTAGCATATAGATACACACTAAACATAATATCTGACCTACTAGCCATTAATAAAGTAAACTATCAATCATCCTTCTATAAAGTTTAATATCTATATTTATATCTTGTTTGTCCTTATCAAGCTTTGTTGTAGTGGCCATGTGAGTCTTTCTTAGCTTTGCATTTTTAAGCCTAAATCTCTTGATGAGTTCTCTTCTGTACTTTAATTGATGAAAACCCATCACTCCTTTGCTTGATTTAGAGTTTAAGGAAGTAGTTTAACTCTTCCATCATAGACATATCAAACTCGTTCTTCATGCATGATTTAAATTCTTTACAAAGCTTTTCATTAGTAGACCAAAAATAATATCATCAATATAAATTTGAACAATTAGGATATCACTATCTACATGCTTTGTAAACAAAGTGGTGTCAACTTTACCTTTAACAAAATTATTTGAAATTAGAAAGGTTGAAAGTCTTTCATACTGAGCTCTTGGAGCTTGTTTTAAACCATATAAAACTTTATCAAGCTTGAAAATAAAATCCAGTTGTGTAGGATCAACAAACCCAGGGGGTTGTTCAACGTACACTTCCTCTTCTATAAAACCATTTAACGATGCACTTTTGACATTTATTTGAAAAAGTTTGAAATCTTTAAAAGAAGCAAAGACAAGTGTCAACCATATGGCTTCAAGCCACGCTACGGGTGCAAAAGTCTCCTCAAAATCGATACCTTTAATTTGGGTATAACCTTGGGCTACTAATCTAACTTTATTTCTAATAACATTATCCAACTCATCCAATTTCTAAAAATCTATTTAGTACCAATGGTTGGTCTATCAGGGGTCTAGGAATAAGATGTCAAACTTGGTTGCACTCAAATTGATTGAGCTCTTTTTGTATTGCAAGCAACCAATATGAATCGGCCTCGACTTCGAGGATATTTTTGGGCTCAATATGTGAAATAAAAGCAAAATGTTCACATAAATCATGGAGTTTAGATTGAGTAGTTACCCCCTTAGATACATCACCTATGATGAGGTCCTTGAGATGATTTGCAGCAAATCTCCAATCCTTTGAAAGTGTTTGAGTTAGCTCCACTTCAACCTCTTGAACTTTACCTTGTTCATCAATTTTGATTTTTCTTCTTCTATATGTGAGTCCTTAAAGGTTATCCTCTCTATGTCTCCACCTAAGAAATTATTTTCTACAATATTCTTCACAAGAGCATTGATTCCTCAAACTTAATATGTATAGATTCTTCAATAGTCAAAGTAGATCTATTGAAGACTATAAGCCTTAGTAATATTTGAATACCTAACAAATATGGCTTCATAATATTTAGCATCAAATTTTCCTAAATTATTTTTAGTGTTTAAAATAAAGCATTTACAACCAAAAACTTTAAATAAGAAACATTAGGTTTTCTTAATAACAAATTTCAAATAAAGTTTTAGAAGTAATTTTACAAAAATAAATTCTATTTCAGATGTAGCATATGTGTTTACGGTCTCAGCCCATAAATATTGAGGGAATATGTATTCATTTATCATTATCCTAGTCATTTCTTGAAGAGTACGATTCCTTTTTCAATGACTCCATTTTATTGTGGAATTCTAGAACATGATAGCTCATGTTTGATTACATTTTCTTCACAATAAGTGATAAAGGAATGACTAATGAATTCACCATCTCTATCACTTCTTATGCATAAAATCAGAAATTTTTTTCTTTTTCAACTCTTTTTCTAAACACTTGAAAAAGTGAAAAGGCTTGATCTTTGTGTTCTAAAAAGAAAACTAATATAAAATGAGAAAAATCGTCAACCAAAATAAAAACAAAATGATTTTCACTTAGACTTTTGATTTTTATTGGACCAAAGAAATCTATGTGAATTAACTCCAAAGGTCTTGATGTCATGATATCCTTGATAGTTTTTAAAGAGGACTTGGTTTGTTTCCTAAGTTGGCATGTATCGCAAATGCGGTTCTTTTTAAATTTTAACCAAGGAATACCTTTTACCACTTTCTTATTATTAATTCTAGATAGATGGTCAAACGAAACAAGGCTTAGTCCTCTATGCCATAACTAAGAATCTTCATTGAAAGATTTAAACATGTAGCATTGCATTATAAATTTGACATATCAATCATGTAAACATTATTTTCATGAAAACCAGAAAGAACACATTCATTAGATTTTCTATCTAAAATATTGCAAAACAAATCATCAAAAACTACTTTAAATCTCGATCACAAAGTTGACTAATACTAAAGAGGTTATGCTTGAGACCATCAACTAAAACAATTTTTAATTAAAAGAGATAAGCCAATTTTAATGTTACCTATACCGATAATTTTTCCTTTCGAATTATCTCCGAAGATAACGGTGCCACCTTCATGGTACCTTGATTGGGTTACAAAATTGTTGATATCCCAAGTCATACGCCTTGAGCAACTGCTATCAAGATACCACCGCTCCCTACGTCTTGGAGCCTTGGTGTGATACCTGCATCAAGTAACGAATTCGTTGATTTTGATACCCAAATTTTCATGGGTCCTATAATGCTAACTTTTCGAACCCAAATGTGATCATTATAAGCATTTATTTTATCAAAGTAAAATTTTGCTAAGTGGCCCTTTTGGCCACAATAAGTGCATGAATAAACTCTACCATATATAAAAGTATGATGGGAGTGTGGAGTGTGAACATGCTTGGTATGTGTAGTATGTCTAGCATGATGTGTATGTATATGTTGTGATTTAGGAGTGTGGGTATGTATAGTATGATGAGCATGTGTAGTATGAATATGTTTCTTTGGAGTATGTTTCTTCAGAAAGATTGCTTCCAATCTAGCTTTATCAAACTCACGTTTCTTTTATACATCTCTTAAAGAGTTAATTTATCTTTTAAAATTGAAATCTCAATTTTATCAATTAATGAAAATTTTTCTTTACCTGAAATTTTATATGCATCAAAATCTTTTGTGTGGATATGAGTGCGAAAGATAAATCATCTTTTTCTTTTGAAAGTATAACAATTTTATTTTGAAGAGTTTCATTTTTCTTTTTCAATTTTAAATATTTCTTTTTAAGGAAATCATAGTTGTTAGACAACTCTTCAAACGCCTCACCCAATTCATCCATTGTTAGTTCACTATCATCAAGTGAGGGTTCGAATGTTACCTTAGGTGTATTATCATTAGCCATGAAACACACTATGTTGTATCCACTTCTTCATCGGTTTCACTCTTCGTGTCCCAAGTGACTTTGAGAGCCTTCTTTTTGTAGGACTTCTTGGAGGTTGAAGGTTTACTTTTGATCTTCAGACAATCCGCAACCATGTGGCCTGACTTCTGGCAATTGAAGCATATGATCTTCTTGTATTCTTCCCCTTGTCATCTTCTTCTATTGTGAAACTTGGCCTTGTTGTACATCCTTCTTACATTTTTCACTAGGAGGGAGAATTCTTCAGCATCTTCTTCTTCATCATCATCGTCGGAGATGGCGGGAGTGGATTTGAAAGAGATCTGAAAGTACACCTCGATGGGGGGTGAATAGGTGTAAGGCTAATCTAATGACAAATGATGCGGAATTAAAAACTAATTGTAACACACTTAGTGTAACCAAAGAGTGTAGCCGAATTCCCGGTGAAGGGCTCTGGACTAACTCCTCTAAATTCCTCTAAATAAGAGTTGAGGTGGTATATGAAGCTCTCTTAGTTGAACACAAGTGAGGCACACAAACAAACCAAGTATATAAGAATGATATGACAATATGAATCAATGCAAGATAAATAAGAGAGAGAGTTAGAGAAAGTGGATCAAACACAAACACAAGGGTATATTTCGAAGTTCGAGCACCCAGCTCTATGTCCCCGACTTCACATAGAAGGATTTCCACTAACTTGTGCACACAGAACTTCCCACACAGGGAACCTCCACTAAGGATTTGGGTAAATACAACTGGGAGTGCACAACTCCTCTCTCAACCAAATATAACCTCTCACTAGAGGCAAGGCACAACTCAAATCACCTCTACACTTAGAGGGATAGGCACTTAACCAAATAAAGATCAACCTCACACAAGCGGGATAAGGCTCAAAGCCAAACAACAATCAACTCACACTTGAGGGATAAGGCACTTAGCCAACAAACCAACAATCACCTCTACACTTAAGAGAGATTCTAACACAACCTCCACAATCACCTCTCACTAGAGGGATATCAACTCAATCACCTCTCACTAGAGGGATACCATAATAAAGGAGGGTTATAACACTTGGTGGTCTCTCTCAATCACAAACCAATTTTTCCCACAAAATAGATCCTATAGATAGGATAGATATGATAAGCTCAAGTGTGAGAAAATAAAGAGTTTGAAAATCACAAACACAAGGAAAAACTCTTGGGAAAAACTCTAGAATAGCTATAGAAATGAAGATCAAAAACCAATCCCAAAGACTTCTCCTTTTCTTGATTTTCCAACCCTTTTAAAACAAATAAAGATTAAATCTTTTGGCACTAAAGCTCTTTTAAAAACTTGTATTTTTAACACTAGAAAGAATGAGAATTTTGCTCTTGAAAAACTTATTAAAAACCAACTCAAATATGGGTATTTATAGCCCCATAACAATCTGCCCGTTGGCAACAGGCAAAGGGCAAAATTGCCATTCCGTTCGACCGGGCGGTCGACCGGCCAACGGTAAAATTTATGACTGTTGAGCCCACCGGTGACCGCCCGGTCGACTAGGCATGGATCCAGAGAGCAACGGCTCTCTGGCCGGTCGACGGCTCGGTCGACCGGAGCGGGATACAGAGAGCAGAGCTCTCTGCCGGTCGACCGGGGCCTTTTCCAGAGAGCAGAAGCTCTCTGGCGGTCGACCGACCCGGTCGACCGGCCCACCAGCCTGGCTGCGTGCACGTCCTGTGCATGTTGGTCGACCGGCCTGGTCGACCGGCCCGGTCGACCGGCAGACAGCCAGTCCAGCCATTATAAGATTTAAAAACATGGGTTTTTATCTTTAATTAAATCCCATAAAATCACATAAATTCCACAAAAATCAGTTCTTATTAGATCTTTGAAATTCAAATGTGTCACAAAAATTCAACACATATTACAAACCATTTGAACCATTTTTGTGTTTTTGAAAATTTGCCTTAAACCAAAAATCGTATTTTCCGAAACTTGAATTTTTGAAATGGAAACCGTTTTCTCCAAAATTCTTGTAAATACAAAAACATGATATTGAAACAACTTTGAAGCATATTATATATGGATAGAATCTAATATACATGAAAGATATTATATCTATGTTTTTGACATTAAATCTAAAAATAAGTTTTGTTTAAATACAAAACTCCAAACACATGAATAGGCTTATCAAAATAAGTTTTTCTAAGTATATGAAGCATAGATGTATACAGATCAAATTTAATATACATTAGACCATGTAAACTTGTTTTGATTCTATCTATTCATGAAAACCAAAATCGGTTAAACCGAAAACCAAAACCAAAACCAAAACATGAAACTTGTGTGTGTATTGTGAACTTGAGCATATCACACTATCTAATATTTATAATGAGATCTAAACAAACTTAAACTAAACAAACCGAGGTCTACTTGTAGAACTCTGTTTCTAAGTTGACTCGATCCAAACACGATTTAACGAGCTTGACCCCAACCGAGTGCTAGATGTGAACTTGACGCTCGAGCTCTTGAATCACCATGTGAAAGCTCCAAAACACCTTTGGTTAAGCTAATCACCTACTAATATCTTGATCAAATATCTGAAACTAAATATCACAAGATTATTAGTAAACTATAACTACATGAGTTAATCATCATCAAAACTAGAGTGAAGGGCCTCTGAGCCAACAATCTCCTCCTTTTTGATGATGACAAAACTCATGGAGTTATATATGCATGGATTAAAGTTAAGCTTCATAGAAGCTCCCCCTTAACTCATGCATAGCAATAAACAATAAAGATATATAATGAATGCTCAATATAGATATGCATAAACATGATATTTGATACTAATGAAATAAGCATGCTCTTGATATCAATTTTAAAATAAACATGTTCTTAAAAAATGTTGCTCTTAATACCAACAAAAGCTCTTGATACTAACAAAACAACAAAAGATGCTCTTGATACCAATACCAACAAAAGATGCTTTTAATATCAATAGTAAAAGATAACAAATTTAAATAAATATGCATATAAACAAACATGCATATATAAACTCTAAAATATCTCTCCCCCTTTTTGTCAATTCATCAACAAAAGGGTACAAACAATAAAGGACATAAATAATATTTTTCTCCCTTTTTGCATAAATCAAAACAATAAAGGCATATATGCCATATACATTCATGAAGAGGAAAGACGTGAAGTTAACTCCCCCTGCATACATGCATTTATATGAAAAGAGATGACTAAATCCTAACCACATAAAGTATAATATATAATGTATAAAAGGAGATGTGAAGCTCCTACTACATACGTGTATTACATACCAAAGAAAGGTCAATCACTTCAATATGACATACACTCAACATGAATCTATATATAGAGATGATGTTAAGCTTCCCTTGCATATAGGTAATACAAATCAAAATATTATGATACCAATTGAAAAATATATCCATTTAGCATGAAGGTATACATCGAAACATTATGATACCAATTGAAAATAAACAAAATATTTTGAAGATACCAACAAAAATTTTGATACCAATTGAAAGATATAAACAAATAGAAAATCTTATAACCAATTGAAAAATATAAACCAACCTTTTGGTTAAACACTAAAATCATTTTGCAATAGAGATACCAAATAGAAAATAATATCAATTTAATATTCTTGATACCAATATTGAAAATGAAACATATACCAATTGAAAATAATTTTCATTAGGAGCATAGGAAACCAAATGAAAACTAAGATATCAATTTTTTTAACATAAAGAGCGGGAGTAAGATACCAATTGTAAACAAAACCGTTTGAAAGGTAAAACATGAATTTTCTCCCCCTTTATGAAATACACATGAAAACAAAGCATAAGCTTGTATAAGATACCAATTTGAAAAATAATTGTCATTAAGGACTAATTCAAGCTTAGCATGACAAAATTTGTGCTCAAAAATATAAAGATATAGTAAGCACAATCAAAACACATATATATGTATGAAAATGTAAATACCAATCTAAATTGATATTGTTTGAAGTTGAAGCATACATATATAGAAATAAATATGAGTATACAAAATAAATATCAATTGTGATACCAATTGAAAACACAATGAGAATCAAGTGTATAACTCATAAATACCTCCCTTTCATGCACAATTTAAAAAGATTTTCAATTAAGCATACAAGGCATGATCGCCCATTCAACCACCCTTAAATGGGTAGGGGTTTTCAAAAATAAAAATAATTTTAACAAGTTTGAAAATTCTACCAAATAAAGAATACCGCAACTAGTTTTATAATAATCTTGAAAATTAGTACGAAATCCTTAAAGCAAGCAATAAAACAATAATGTATCCATGAAAACATGAAAATCACTCAACCAATGACACTCAAAATCTATATAGCACATATAATACTCATGAAAATAAAATCATGAGAAAACATCATGTAATGTGAGTGTACAAGTTTTATGTGAAAGACATAGTCATGAAAATAAGGCATTTAAGCTCAATATGAAATTCCTTAAAACATGAAAATTTAATTTTTATCAAAACAATGATACTAACTTCATGGCATATGTATGTTTTGTCAAAACTAAGGGTATACATACATATCCAAACACAATTGAGTCCATAAAGATATTTTACATGAAACGCAAATGACTCAAGGTTATGCATGTATATCTTAAAGTTTTGGCAAAATTAACATATACATGAAGCTAAAATATATCATTATGAAAAATATGTCCAAAAATAGGGAATACAAGTCAAAATGCATGAATCATCAAAATTAGGCTATACTAGTACATCTAATGGGTACAAATGAGTAATTTAGCACAAACATTTAATAATCAATTTGTGGCTCACTAGTTGTGCAAGTATTGGCACAAGTTTTAATGAAAAATTACATCTAAACATGTAATTAAAACATGAAGTGCAAAATGAAAACAAAACTCATATGATCATTATGATAAATGCACGTGCTATTAGAGCTATGATATATATAATAGCTAAACTATAATGAGAACACAAAAATATGGGTCCATATAAACATGAGTGTATTTCAAATACTATGCATGTATGCCATAGGTCAAAATATCATGGCATCTAACATACAATTCATGAAAAATTAAAACATGCTAAAAATGAATAATCTAAAAGTATGTAAACATAAATGGGAGTTTAGATATTTTTACCAAAACCATGAGGGCAAATCTCTAGGCTCCAAATCAAGGTGGTCCTCCCACCAAACTCCCCTTGAAAGTGATGCATCCAAAATAGTCACCATTAAGCTCGGAACGCATCCACTTCAAGGCACCATCACTCTCACGTCAAGTGAGAGCCCACACCTACATCAAATAAAATAAGAGTGGTCTTTGATACCCAAACTCTATTGGGTCCATGGGGGTTAGCTCCTTTCCTAACCCAAACAAATCTATTTGCAAAATTTTCATTATGTATCCTATCATAACAAAATCTTGCAAGGTGGCCCTTACGTCCACCATGTGTACAAGTGTATACATGAGCATACATAGTGTTGTGTGTATGAACATGAGGAGCATGTGTATGTTGTGTATGGTGTGCATACATAGGTGGAACTTATTTCTTTCGAAATATAGATTCCAACCGTGAGTGGTTCATGGCACATTGGCTCAAAGTGGAGCCCAAACAATCAACATTCTTCTTCAAAATATTATATCATTTTCAATGTTAGAAGAAGAGGTGCATGCAATAGATACACTAGTGGTGAAGCTATACTAGCATGGCAAACATGAGAGTCTAAATCATTTTCCAAAGAAATATTTTTCTTAGAAACCAAATCCAATTCTTTTGATATAGAAATAATTTTGTTTTTCAAAGATTCATTTTCTTTTACAACAAAATCAAGTTTTGAAGATAAAACCTCATTTTTCTTCAAAACAATGTCACAAGCATTTTTGGTTTTCAAAATTTCATTTTCTTTTAGGGCAAGGTTAAGTTGGGATTTAAGTGAGTCACGTTCACTTGAAATCTCATCCATCTCTTACAAAACCAAATCAAGTTTAAAAGACAAATTTTTATTTTCTTCTTTTAATCCAAAACTTTTCTTTTTCAAAAGATTATATTTTTCTAGTAATTTTTCACAAACAATTGATAGTTCTTTATTTAAAGCATCGGCATGAATATGATCATCGCCGGAAGAACTAGCACAATCATCTAGTTATGTTTTTAAATGTACCTCAAGGGAGTCATTCCCTTGGACCATATAGCAATGTTGTTCGGATTCTCCTCCACTAGATTCCATCTCCACATGATTCGTCTTTTGGAGCGTGGGAGAGGTTAACGTGTTCCACACTGTAAAGGCGGAATCACAATGAGAAACTAAACACAAATATTCTTTGTTAAGCGTGCTTATAAGTGCCATTAGGGCTTGTGCATTGGCCTCTATATGCTTGCTATTATCAAGATAGGATTTCTTGGTAGCGGCAAGGAAAACATGCAAACCTAGGGTTTTGAGGTACATGGACATCCTAGCCTTCCAAACAATAATGTTGGAAGCATCAAACATAGGAGGAGTCATATAGTCCATGAGTGTGTGTAAACAAATAAGTATGCAAATGCAAAAACTAGATTAACAATCAAAATCACACTCCTAGGTGGTTAAACCTAATATCAGGAGTGTAGGCTCTGATACCAATTGAAAGTACACCTAGAGGGGGTGAATAGGTGTAAGGCTAATCTAATGACAAATGATACGGAATTAAAAACTAATTGCAACATATTTAGTGTAACTAAAGAGTGTAGCTGAATTCCCGGTGAAGGGCTCTGGACTAACTCCTCTAAATAAGAGTTGAGGTGCTATATGAAGCTCTCTTTGTTGAACACAAGTGAGGCACACAAACAAACCAAGCATATAAGAATGATATGACAATATGAATCAATACAAGGTAAATAAGAGAGAGAGAGAGAGTTAGAGAAAGTGGATCAAACACAAACACAAGGATATGTTTCGAGGTTCGAGCACCAACTCTACGTTCTCGCCTTCACATAGAAGGATTTTCACTAACTCGTCCACACAGGACTTCCCACACAGGGAACCTCTACTGAGGATTTGGGTAAATACAACCGACTGTATATAACTCCTCTCTCAACCAAATACAACCTCTCACTAGAGGCAAGGCACAACTCAAATCACCTCTACACTTAGAGGGATAGGCACTTAGCCAAACAAAGATCAACCTCACACAAGAGGGATAAGGCTCAAAGCCAAACAACAATCAACTTTCACTTGAGGGATAAGGCACTTAGCCAACAAACCAACAATCACCTCTACACTTAGAGGGATTCTAACAACCTCCACAATCACCTCTCACTAGAGGGATATCAACTCAATCACCTCTCACTAGAGGGATATCACAAATAAAGGAGGGTTACAACACTTGGTGGTCTCTCTCAATCACAAACCAATTTTTCCCACAAAATAGATCTTATAGATAGGATAGCTATGATAAGTTCAAGTGTGAGAAAATAAAGAGTTGGAAATCACAAACACAAGGAAAAACTCTTGGGAAAAACTCTTAAATAGCTATAGAAATGAAGATAAAAAACCAATCCCAAAGACTTCTCCTTTTCTTAATTTTTCCAACCCTTTTAAAACAAATAAAGATCAAATCTTTGGCACTAAAACTCTTTTAAAAACTTGTATTTTTAACACTAGAAAGAATGAGAATTTTGCTCTTAAAAAACTTGTTAAAAACCAACTCAAATATGGGGTATTTATAGCCCCATAATAATTTGCCCGTTGGCAGCAAGCAAAGGGCAAAATTGCCCTTCCAGTCGACCGGGCGATCGACCAGCCAACGTCAAATTTATGATCGTTGAGCCCACTAGTCGACCGCCCGGTCGACCGGGCCTGGATCCAGAGAGCAAGGCTCTCGGCCAGTCGACCGCTCGGTCGACCGGGGCCTTTTCCAGAGAGCAGAAGCTCTCTGGCGGTCGACCGACCCGGTTGACTGGCCCACCAACCTGGCTGCGTGCACGTCTTGTGCACATTGGTCGGCCGACTTCTGCCTCGGTCGGCTGGCCCGGTCGACCGGCAGACAGCCAGTCCAGCCATTATAGGATTTTAAAACTTGGGTTTTTATCTTTAATTAAATCCCATAAAATCACATAAATCCACAAAAATCAGTTCTTATTAGGTATTTGAAATACAAATATGTGTGACAAAAATTCAACACATATTAAACTATTTGAGCCATTTTTGTGTTTTTAAAATTTGCCTTAAACCAAAAACCGTATTTTCTAAAATTTGAATTTTTGAAATGGAAAACCTTTTCTCCAAAACTCATGTAATACAAAAATATTATATTGAAACAACTTTGAAGCATATTGTATATGGATAGAATTCAATATACATGAAAGATATTATATCTATATTTTTGACATTAAATCCAAAAATAAGTTTTGTTTAAATACAAAACTCGAAACACATGAATAGGCTTATTAAAATAAGTTTTTCTAAGTATATGAAGCATGGATGCATATAGATCAAATCTAATATACATTAAACCATATAAACTTGTTTTGATTCTATCTATTCATGAAAACCAAGATCGGTTAAACCGAAAACCAAAACCAAAACATGAAACTTGTGTGGTATTGTGAACTTGAGCATATAACACTATCTAATCTTTACAATGAGATCTAAACAAACTTAAACTAAACAAACCGGGGTCTTCTCGTGGAACTCCGTCTCCAAGTTGACTCGATTCAAACACGATCTAACGAGTTTGACTCCAACCGAGTGCTAGATGTGAACTTGACGCTCGAGCTCTTGAATCATCATGTGAAAGCTCCAAAACACCTTTGTTTAAGCTAATCACCTACTAGTATCTTGATCAAATATCTGAAACTAAATATCACAAGATTATTAGTAAATTATAACTACATGAGTTAATCATCATCAAAACTAGAGTGAAGGGCCTCTGGGCCAACACGATCATCTTCTTCTTTTGTAGTGCCATCTCTTCTTTTGCCTTCTCTCCATTTCATGGGTCTTAAGGTTTCTTATAAGACCGATGTACTCCATCTCCTTTGTCGTTTAGTTCCCATGAGGGTGGAAATGCACGAATGACATTCCTTACTTTTGATCATTGTCAACGACATCACCTAAAAAAGCAAAACTATTAGTTATTTTAGTAAATCTTGTTACCATGTCATCAAAGGTGTCATTATAATGCATGGTGAAATTTTCATATTAGGAACACAACAGATCAATTTTTGCTCTCTTGACTTATGGCTTTCCCTCGTGTGTGACTACTAGATGTGTCTAAATCTCGTAGGCGGATTTGCAATGGATGATCCTAATAATATCATCATTGTTCAAAGCTTAAAGCAACGCAAAGTGTGCCTTAGCATATGCATCAAACTTCTTAGTGGCAATATCAGACCAAGTGTCCTCATCGCCAATGAGTACACTAAAGGGTTTAGTCACCGCTTTTGCAACCCGCCTTCCTAAAAATTGCAAAAATATGATCATCTTAACCTTCCATATAGGAAAGTTAAGGAGGGGTCTAATACCTTCGGCCATTTATACTATAGTGGAAGAAAATAAATTATGAATGAAACGATTAGTAAATAGGATCTCTCTAAAGTTGTTTAACCAAAATCTAGAGATCAAGGCTCTGATACCAATTGAAATACACTATATGGGGGTGAATATGTGTTTTGCTAATCAAATATAATTTTAAAACTACTTATGATAAATTATACAAACGGTCACTCAAAATAAGAATTGAAGCCGAATTCTTCATGAAGGTCTCTAGAACTTCTCCTCTTTGATCCTCTAGCTAATGAGTTGAGGTACTCAATTGCCTCCTTATTGAGATGATTATTGACCGATAGTGAAAGTGATGGATGAAATGCAAGCAATGATATTAAGTAAGATGAACAACCATACAAGTAAGAATTGTAAAAAGCAATAGAGAGTAAGACACAAGCAATCGCAAACACAAAGGAATTGTTCCGAGGTTCGAGCCACTGCTCTACGTCCCCGCCTTCACCACTATGAAGAATTTCACTATCCCTTAAGGGATCTTCACAAAGGGATCTTACACAAAGAAATTACAATTTGGTCTACATAAGACCGGAGTACACAACTCCACCTACTCAACCCTCCACACAAGAGGTAGCACAAAGCCATTGAGGTTACAAAGATCTTGTTGATCTAACAAGATCACAAACACTCTCTCTTACAACTTCCTATAGAGTAGAATATGAAGTGTAGCTCAAGAAGTTAAGTGAGAGATGAAATTCAATTAGAAAGAATAGAAGAGCTTTGAAACAAACTGAAAAATAGCTTTGGAAAGAAAGAACTGAAAATCAGAAGCTAGAAAAACTTTTCTCCTTTGAAATAAACTTGAAAACTTGTGTTAACTTCTTGTATGAAAACTAAAGCCAATGACCCATAAATATAAGCAATAGATAAATATCATTTGTTAATCATATAGGATCATTTAGGTTATGTTTAGACACTTGAAAACCAAAAATGCCCGTTGGAATCTAATAAAACAAAATAGATCTAAAAACTAGCTGCTATAGACAATTGGCAGGCTGTCGGTTGACCAGCGGTCGACTGCTAGCTCATCCAGAAAAGAGCCGTTAGCTCCGGTTGACTAGCCCGGTCAACTGGCCTTCAGATTAAAGGAAAAAAACCAAAGGTTGGTCGGCGTCGACCGGGTCGGTCCGAGAGTTAGAGTCTATCAATTGGTCGACCGATCGGTCGACCGCAAAGGCTAGCAATTAATCCGGTCAGTTGACTGACAACGTGCACAAACGTGCATACCCCTTGGCCAAAGGCTCGGTCGACCTGGCGGTCGACCGATGTGTCCTGAAATGGGCACCAGTCCACCGACTTGGCCTGAAATAGTTTTTGGATAGTTTTTGAGTTTCAACATTTTTCAAAATATTTTGCATTAGTTTATAGGTAATATAGCAATGTATTAGTGATGAAATACATGTTCTAAACTTGTTATAAAATTTTATAAAATTTTGAAAAAATTATCAGACTTGTATCAAAACCAAGCACAAAGCCAAGCACAAAGCAAAGGAAAGATTATAACTTAGTGATCATTTAGATTACAAACAATAACTTGTTGATCACAAAGATCACAAAACAAAACACCTCTCACAATACAAGATCCTAGAGGATAGATTTGAAATGAAGAGCTTAAATATGTGAGTGCACAATGTTGGCCCAAAGGCCCATCACTCTAATGTTGATGATGATTAACTCATATAGTTATAGTTTACTATCGATCTTGTATTTATATAGTTTCAGTTATTAATCAAGATATTAGCAGATGTCTAACTTCAACAAAGAAGTTTTGGAGCTAACACATGTTAATTCAAGAGTTTGCACATCAAGATCGCATCTAGTACTCGGTTGGAGTCTAACTAGTTGGATCGTATTTGGATCGGGTCGTCTTGAAGATGAGGATCTACAAGAAACTTCGGTTTGTATTTAGTTTAGTTTGTTAAAGGGTAGAATATAATTTGAAGCTCAAGTTCACACACTCACACAGAAGTCAATATGTTTGGTTTTAATTTAACTGGTTTTGGATTTCAAGTACACATATATCAGGTTTTAGATTTTAACCAATTTTAGTTCTGCTGATCTGCTCGACACCCTTTTACATTTTTTATCATAAAATTTTATTTATATATTCAAATAACTTGATTTAAATTGCATTTCAAAGAAACTTTTAGGGCTAATTTCTCTGATTCAAATATTAAAGAAGTAAATATGGGTTGAAGTCTTGTTCTGAAAATAATTTACGGTTTCTGATTGACACCTTTCAGTATTTTATTGATAACTTTCTATTCTGAACTGATATTAAGTTATTTAAGTACATTAAAATGAAGACTTAAAGCTTTACAAATAAGTCCTATATACTTATTTCTGAATTCTTAAGTTTTAGGCCTGTAAATTGTGCTCAAAGTTGACCAATAGTCTGCCAAATTGGCAGAATGGCTAATTTTTCTAGAGGCTAATTTTTAACATGTTTTTAAAAGTGTTTTGTTGAATTTTAGAGTCAATTTATTCCTTTTTAAACTTGATAAAACTATTCTAAGTTTGCTCTTCCTAAAACCGATAAAAAGGGGTCATTAGGGTTGAGTTTA